>CM069905.1:47168073-47269719 GCA_036172215.1 Camellia granthamiana | reverse complement strand
GAGCCAGAGAGACCTGCGGCGCCGGCGGCTAGGGCAGAGGTGGGAGCAGGAGCGGGATCGTCACAGAGAGCTCGAGCTCGCGGCAGGAGGGGAGTGCAGAGGGGACGAGGGACGGGCTGGCCCGCTCTGCCTACCATGCTGACATACAGGGGGCAGAGTGGGGAGACCTACCAGATCCCTTTTTGCTCCTCCTCGCGGCTGGTCATGAGTTGGCTGGCGTTCCTGACTTGCCTCCGGTATGTACCACTTTATTTCTGCATCTTGCATTGTCATTTTAGTTCATCTGATACTCCACAGAATATTGATGCATCTAATACTTTTGCAGGCTTCCTCCGAGTACACACGGCAGTCGGTGGAGTTGTGTGCCCTCCCTGATGGGGATGCTGCAGCAGACCCTTGATGTCTTGGCTGTCTACAGTCTTCCGGTATGTTCTTCTGACCACAGCCTGATACCACACATTGTTTTACACAACATCTGATAAACTGCTCACGGCATTCACACACTGTACTCATACACTGCATTCTGCACTGATTCACTGCTCACGGCATTCACACACTGTACTCATACATTGCATTCTGCACTGATTCACTGCTCACGGCATTCACACACTGTACTCATACACTGCGTTCTGCACTGATTCACTGCTCACGGCATTCACACACTGTACTCATACACTGCATTCTATACTGATTCACTACTCACGGCATTCACACACTGTACTCATACACTGCATTCTGTACTGATTCACTGCTCACGGCATTCACACACTGTACTCATACACTGCATTCTGTACTGATTCACTGCTCACGGCATTCACACGCTGTACTCATACATTGATAAACTGCTTCATGTATACTGATGCATTTATCTTTTTGCACTTTTCAGCCTCCCTTCCCGATTCCTTCCGTGGGTGGTGGCGCTCCATCTGGACCTCCCATTTCCACTCGGGATGGCAGGATATTCCCCCGCACCAGAGGGGGGGCGTGGCCATGTGGGGAGCAGGCTCGCAGGCTCCAGTTGCAGGGGGATGGCGAGTCGGAGGCGGAGGCCTCTGAGGAGGAGGCGGGGAGCAGCTCAGGGCTCGGGCTCCGACAGCGACACTTCTGACGATGCTCCTATGCTTCTGCCCAGGAAGAGGGCGAGGATGGATCCCCCGGCGCGAGGCCATTGATGATGATTACAGACATCTGCTGTTTTTCTTTTTTTTTCCTTCATTTTCTTTTATTGTACTTTTCTCTTTTTGGTAGATAGAGTACTATGTACTGCCGCAGGCAGATTTTGCTTTCCTTAAAACTTATGTACTTGAAAAGATTATGAAACGGAACAAACTTTTTATCTAAAAAAGAGTGTTACATTTGTATGTATACGCATATTTCATACCTTGCACTGCATTGCATCATATTACACCTCAAATGTAAATGAAAATGATCTGTTGTTTGAAAACTGAGCACTCGCACTGTACTAATCAGATAACCAACCGACTAAACAGCAAAACAGTTTCATACAAATCCCTGCTCAATCCGAACACACAGCCCATACTCTGCTGGGGACTAATCTGCTGGGGATTGAACTGTATATAGCCCATAACACAGCATTTGGTTCATTCTGCACACAGCAAACTCTAAACAAACAGCTCCATTTCAACAAGATGGACCACAGCAAAAATTTTCCTTTTTCTTTTCTTGCCTCGCATGGATGTAGAGAACGGCACAGCACCTTGAGCACAAACGATTTGAGAAAAAGAAAGGGTTTTCAACCTGGGTATCGAGCCTACAACTGAACACAGCGGGAAGACTCGGCAAAGGAAACAAAAGGCGCACGACCTAAACACGACGAGACACACTCGGGAAAGACTCAAAACAACAGTTGAGACTGGCAATCAAAAGACACGACACACGGACGTGTTTAGAGAAAACAAAAGACTACAGATTCCGAGGAGCCAATTCCTCCGGGGCATATTTCCCGCCCTTTTTCTGATTTGCGATTCTCGCATCACTCGGCCCTCAAGCTCATTTTTTTCTCACAGAAAACCCTTTTCTTACTTTTCTCTCAATTCACACCTCTCTATTCTTTATTCTCTCATTTTTTCATCCCTCCCCTGGGTGGTTAATGAGTGAATAGGAAGTCGCGGGTTCACGCCCCGATACAGCTAGCTCACGGCTATTCCTTTTGGCGGATGGAGTGCCTTTCCGGCGAGGTGCGGTTGGCGACGAGGGGAGGGGAAGACGGAACATCCGACTCAACTGTGCCCCTAGTTCGTTATTTTGACCATTTTTCGTTGTTTTTCTAAAACAGTTTTGATCAAAACGAGAGTTGGATGAGCACACTTGTTCAATTTTTGATTTGAAAATCATGCGAATCAGGCTATGAGTACTGAAAATTCTCCTTTTTGGGTCCAAACGTGGTCCAATTTTGAAAGTGAAACAGTTTTCGAGAAAATAAGTCAACCTCGGTGAAAATTTTCAAAAACTATTTTTGCAAACAATCGCTGCTAGACAAGCACAGAACTTACCCTCGAGACGCGCAATCTCGGATCGGGGACGATGGAAAATTGCCCCTGGCTTAAAAGGGGGATAAGGCAACAGAAAGTTGCCCCCTAGTTCGGACGGTAATCGGGGCAACTTATGGCAATGGATGGCAACGGAAAGTTGCCCCTTGTTTGGATGAATGCCGCGGCATGTTGTAAGCCAGTCTTTGTTGACGACGATCAGACCCTCAGGCGTGGAAGGGGCGAAGACGGTTTGAATCGATATGTGGACACAGTCACCTGGAAGGTGCTGGTGATCTGGACTTCAAGAGGAAGGTTAATCACGTAATTCCGGGTTGCTGCAATCGGGACATTGGATTTGAAGGAGACAAAAGCGATCAAAACCAATGACATGGACTGAGACGCTATGAAAGCGTTGGGCGCTGGACTTCAGGATGAAGTTGCCTACGTATCCCAATCATGGGAATCAAGCCTCACGTAGTTTCGGTTAAGGTACACTCGGGTATTAACCTCTCCTTTTTATGCTCTAACTTTTGCCAAGGCGCCTGTTGCAGGTTTTCAACCTTGCGAGCTTTGTTTTTCTTTTCTTTTCATTCTTTTCTTTTTTTTTTGATATTCTTTTCTTTTCTTCTTTTTTTCGCATTTTTTTCTTTCTTTTCTTTCCTTTTTCTTCTCTCTTTTTTTTTCTTTTCTTTTTTTTCGTATTTTTCTTTGCTCTAACTTTTGCCTGGGTCGCCCTTCTAGGTTTTCGACCCAGCGAGCCTCTCAAAGGGTAAAAGTGTAGCTTGGTCCATGCCAAAAGGTTTGTAGGGTTTCGAAGCCATCCGTATCCAGGAGAGTGACTGTTGATTTGCAAGAGGACTCATCTTCAGCTTTTCAAGCAAGTCTGATATCTTTGCCCCTAGTTCGAAGGGTACTTCTGTTTTAGCTTCCTGATCTTCTTGATCCGACTTTCCTAGCCTCGTGTTCGAGGGGCTGCTTCAAATCTGGCCACACAGGCCTCACATCGTAGTTGACCGTTGAACCTTCTGAATTCAAGCTCAAGGTTTGAAAGCAAGGGCTCAAGTCTCGAGGCTGAGAGCGATCCTAAGCTGCACAATCTCAAGAGCGATTCCACACAAGTCTTCGCAGGACTGCGCAAAATATTTTTTGAATTTTTGAAAGTTTTTAAGAAGGCGACGAATCACTCACGCTGAAGATGGTGTGGAACCAATCTGGATCAAAGCTAGGGTCCTTCTCAGTACTCACACTAACAAGTATGATTTCATTCATTAAAAGCTCAACGTGCTTTTTCATTTCTCTCAATTTTGGTCAAAGTTTTGCGAAAACCCGAGGAATTCCTTCCTCTTCGTTTTTATCACTGCAGTGTACGAAAAAAAAAAGGTTTTGAAAAACTTAGGTCATTAAAACGAGTTCAAGGCACAAGAGAGTAGGTAGAATGTACCGTCGTTCCATTCACATCTTCCGGCACAATTAGCTCAAACTGCCAGCAAGCATGAAAGACGTGGTAGCCGCAGCTGTTTCATTCCAAAACCCTGATTGTAACCGCGTCCTTAACTGAGACAGACTCAAAGGGTAAACAAAACAGGTAATGACAAGGTAAAACGATGTTCGAGGCAACAACCCCGGAATCATCTCGTATACTATACAAAAGGGACTTGACTCATTACAACAAGACAGACCTTGTAAGCAAAAAGACTGACTCAGTACAGAGAGACAGACTCAAAACAAAACAAAAGACTGACTCGACACCCAAGTCAGGATTTACAAAACTAGCGTTGGCAGATGCTCAAAAATGCGTGCCAAACGCCACATCCAAAAATGTACCAGACACTGCCCGCAGGCGATTCACCTTCTAATTACACACTTGCGGTATCTGTGTCCTCGGTATCTGTGTGCTCAAAATCCAAGAATTCTGTAGTGACTGATTTGGCCGAGGTAGGTGGGAGGATAACCTTGTTGTCAATCAAATCCTGTACCTCATGACGGAGGCGGGAAGCAATTATCAGTAGCATGACCAGTCTGCTGGTGGTACGCACAGTACTGAGTGGCATCATGGCCTGCTGGAAGGGGTTTGGGGAGCGGCCTAGGCTCGAGCGGTGTGTAAGATGCCCTTTTTGGCCAAAATCAGAAGTGCCCTAGACAAAGGCATGTAGAGAGGATGGAAGACCCTGCGCCCCTCAGGGCAGGGTACTTTGGAACCTGAGTACTCTTGCTAGATGCACTAGCGAACGGGTCAGCAGGTGCGGCTTTGGATTTCTGATTCTTTCCGGATGCAAGGCTGGGAGCGGGAAGAACCGTTTTGGCATGACGGGGCCTATCCCGGTTCTCTGATTGACTGGAACTGCCCTCAGGCGGAGTGGGGAAAGCATCCTCCACAACTTTTGTCACAACTAAAGATATCTGTTGCTTGTTCATCCCCCCGGCTTTCAAAGCCTCGACTGCCCACAGCAGCTGTTTCGATAGGGTCGGCATCTGCCTTCATCTTATCTTTGCTTCTGGCCTCGGCCTGGTTGAGGGTTTGGGTGGATATTGGTGCATCATTGCCCTGGCTGGAGGCCATCTCCGGTTGACTCAGTTCAATCACAATTCGCCCCAACAGCGGGGGGCTCCTGAGGCATAAAGCCTCCGGCATATGGTACGGTTGGTGGCGAGACCGACACCCCATAGGCGAGATCCGTCACGGATCTTTGAAGATCACCTATCATTCCATTAGTTCGAAAGTAGTAAGCTCGCGAACCTGACACAGTTGAGGGGGTCCAGACCGGATGCGCAACCGGCGATCTGGGTGGATGGCGGCATATCAACCGTAGTTTCGCTGTGTAGGGTGATTTCCTGATCCCAACGCGGCCGCCATGACCACAATCTCTTCTGAATTCTGCGTCATGCTGAGGACACTAGCTATCCTGGATCAACTCTCTGATTTTCTGAACTGAAACGGGAAACAAGCAGCATTTCAGCCCCCAAACAGATCAAACACGGGTGTAGCCGAGCAACTGCACTCTACTACTGATCACTGTTCCCCAGAATCACTGTTCAAAACTGAACTGACACCCGCAGGGCACAACTGATTCTCAACCATACTGATACTAGTGCCCTCAGGCCTGATGTTCAAACTTTGCAAACTGATATATGCGTTCCCCTGCAGAGATACACTCTAAAAAGCACATAGCAGATAAATGAGAGCCAAAACACCCCTATGTTGGGTAGGGTTTTCCCTGTCCCTATTTTGTCAGGAGCTAGGGTTTCACTACGCACGCAGCGGTTTCAAACAACCTAATATCGGGTGAGCAACCTGTCCTAGTTTGAAATGGTCACTACGGATTTCGATATGCACTAGGTTGAATGGTCGAAAAGGGTGCCCCGGTAAAACCGGGGTTTGTGTTCCCATACTGGCAGAGCCCGCAACCGGCCGGCCTTACGGACATGCCTTGACAAGACAAGCCTCCGGCAAACCGCTCAGGAATAGCAGATGGCCAACACGGTGTCCTAGCGCACCAATGCACATGTAATGCAAAGAAACACATATGTGTAGTCAAAACAGGATATCACGAGTTCGAGTCAAGCTCTCTAAACCCTCCCAGCAGAGTCGCCAGGAAACTGTAACACGTCCGCGGGGGGGACCTCGATGTTACAGTTCGGACTCTCTTTTTTTGTTGTGTTGCGGTTCTAAATCTGAACCAAAGAGTCCAACTCTGGCAAATCGTTTTGAGAAAAAAACAGATTTTTGAAAAGTAGTGCCAAACATGGACTGCTTTGCCAGATTACAGAGTCGCACCTAAATATTTAAAATGGGAAATTTAGGAAACCCTGACTCGGTGCCGAAGGCCACATGTCCGTCATCACCAAAGTGGTCTTGGCTCGGGAGCTTGGGTACGATCGGGGGAAGGTCAGCTATGAGGCACCCCCTTTCGCCCGGTCTGAAGACCGGCCTCTACTAACCGTGATATCCGTTTTTGAAAACATTACATGCTCTTATTCCAGTTATTAGCCTAGGATTACTATGTTATGCGCGCTAGCAAACAAGTATAGACTAGATTGCCTAATTTGGGAATAAACATTGCATATCCGTTGGTTTTGAAAATGCTTTGGAATTTGCTACTCGTAAGTAGGCTAAAACACGGATTTCGATGAGTTTTCCCAACTCAGGCAATCCAACCTCCACCCACAGGCATTCAAACAGTTTATCTCATATAAGCACTTAGCCGCATGGTAAGCATACTGTCATGTTAGCATTCACACGCATGCGGTATGCTAAAGCAAAAATACTTACATCGTACTCCGTGCCAAAACAATAAACTAGTTAGCAAACATGCATTGCCCTAGTTCATGTTAGAGTGTCTAATGCATCGCATACAAGATGTAATTAGGATAGGCTCGGCTAACCCTAAAAATGGCATGTGAAATGCTGCAAATATCACGTATTCAATTTGGAATTGAAAATACAATGCGGTTAGCGTGATGTGCCGAGCCCGATGTATGTGAACAAATGCATGAATGCACGCATGCATAGCATAAGGCATGCTAGAATAAACGTGCCCTAATCTACCATCAAAGCAGGTAAATAAAAGGGGAGAAAGAAGTGGGGGTTGGAAGACATACACACCACTCACCCACACTTATTACAGATTTGCTCCTCGCTCGGAGGGGCCGAATAAATATTACAAATTAATTAACTACACAAGCTAATTAAATATTACAAATTCACTAAATTAATTAACAAATTAACTAAGTTAATTAAAGCAGTAAATGCCTCGGGAGAGGGCAAGATGCACCACGCGCCCGGGACTCGCTCGGAATCGCACCTGCCATACATGGTTGCCTCTGTTTTCCCTGCTTTCTTCCCTCGGAAGACTTCAAAACTTCAGGAATACTCCCTTGGGGCACTGGAGATCACCACCGGCTGGGGTAGAATACACACCAGCTGAAGGATGTGGCCACCGGCACTGAATTCATCCATCGGCTGCCAGTAGACTGCCGGTCGGGCACTAAACAGTGCCGGTCGGCACAAAATGCCTGCAGAACCTGCAACTCACAGCAGCAGAGGGACACAACTTGCATGGCAATGTAATTCAAAGCATGTATGCACCAAACACACTCCTTATCATGTTTTTGACTCAAAGGAAGATGTGCCTCGGTTCTCGACCACCAATCACGCATTTCGATGCATGATGGCCCAAAGAACTAAGGGTGCAATTTTGATTTCAAATACATTGTAATGCAAAACAAACAAACAAGGTGCTAAACCTCTATCACACTCACTTCAAGAGGCTTAACATGCATGCCAATATGGTGCAATCCTAGACATGTCAACTAGTATGCAAAATGGGCAATGCAAGCAAGCAAAACATGCTAGGTGCACAACCTAAGCAAGGAAGCATACGAACTAAGCGAGGGGGTGAACTCAAACATGGATTAGGCAGCTCCAAATAGGCCTAAAACTATTGGCCAAGATGCTAAATCTATGAGGGCCAAACACACATGCACACATGCACAAGTTAAGGCACCAACACTTAAGCATAATAAGCACATTCAAGCACACTTGAAATGAGTTATAACATGGACTACTAGCATGCATATAAAGCTCTGAAAATCATGCAAAACATGATGCCAAATCATGCAACAAAGTAGGCTAAACATGCAACAAATGGCCCAAGTACTTGAGGTTCACCAATGAGGCTTTGAACTACACATAGTACAACCACACATGGCAATACTTAACCAACTAAAAACAGAGTTTTAACACATAAAACTAAAGCCAAAAGACTACTTAGATGGCATCTAAGAGGCTTGAAATCAAAGGCATGCAACATGACCAAAACATGGAGCATTCAACACATGCTTTTAAAGCATTAAAGAGGCATGCAAGGCAATCAAACAAGCATGCTAAATGGACTGAAATGACATGCCAAATGGTTCCAAACCATTGAAAATAGTGTAAGCAAGGCATACTACACTTTCATGCTCTTAAGGCCAACAAGCCGAATACAAAGAGGCTATATTAAGCATGCTATGGTTGACTCAAACAACATGAGACAGACCTCAAACATGGAAATATGAGCACAAAAACTTCACAAATGCAAGCCTAAAACATGCTAGAAGCTAAGGCATACAACCTAGGCATGTTAGAGGATCAAAAGGCATTACAAGGCAACTATGCTAAGCATGCATAAGGGACCTAAACCAACTTAGAAACATGTTATATCATGGCAATATAAGCATGAAAAACAAACCAAACATGCTCAACACACACTTAAGCACAAGCTCCCGCGAGAAGCCAAATCTTGCCCTTTTCAAGGACATCAAGGAGAGGGGGTGGTCCTCTCCTTCTTGAGACTCTAAGGCATCATCTTCACCACTAAAATCCCTCAAGATTTCAGTGGTGAAGAGATCCTAACACCAAAGTCTCGGATCTCTCACAATATGGCACAAAGAAGGGCCTTTTCAAGGCCTAAGGGTGGTCAAACTTGCTCAAACCACAAAACACTCTTGATAAACAATAAAGAGGCCTAAAAATCAGAACTTTTTTGTATTATAGACTAAGCACAAAAATAGTTCTAAAGCAAGTAGAAAGCAAGTAGAAACAAGGTACAAAAATGGGGTAAAAAGAGAGTAAATTCTTACCCTCGTAGCCTTCTTCAACAATGGGGATGTGTTGGTTTCCTTGAGCACCAAACCAGCTCCAAAGCTCCAAAACAAACCTCTGGACCCTCAAGAACTCAAGGAAGGTGAAACACTAGGTGTTGGTGAGCAAAAGTATGACACAAACACCTAGTGTACAAAACAAGAGGGAAGAAGAGAGATAGGATGTGTATCTATCCTAACCCTAAAAACTAGAGCTTGGTCTGTCTAAAATGTCTAAAATTTTGTAACCCTAAGCCAAGAAGAGGAGTGGTCCTCTTATAGGCAAGCAAAGCTTGCAAAGCTTACAAGCTAAGCTAACTAAGAGGGTCATCCCCTCCATACACGTGTATGGAGGGGAACCAAAACTATACAGCTGTCTGAAAATATCTCATAAAGCAACTGCACAGTGTCCGGCCGGCAAAGAGTGCCATTTTGGCAAAACTTAGTGCCGGTCGGCACAAAAGAGTGCCAGTCGGCACAATAAAGTGCCGATGGAAACACCAGCCAGCCGGTGGCCTCTAGCCAGTGCCGGTGGTGTGTGGGGATGCCTCACAAAGCATTCCCTGCCCTTCCAAGGCAAAACACAAGTGTTTGGTGCAAAACCAAACACAAAACGGTCGAGTTCGGAAGTCTTGAGGCAAGGCGCGTGAGCCGAGAACTCCGGGAACTCCAAACGAACGCAAACATGGATAATCACCGAGTGCTCCAACGGTGACGTCCAAGTCTTGAGGACGGTCAAAAATGGGGTGTCTACAGTGGGGTTGCGAGAAAAAGCTGAACTGTGCACGATTCAGGGGGACAGACTTGAACAGGGGGCAGATGATCTAGCAACAGTGGAGGAGGACTTCGCCAACCTCCAGTTCTTCAACGACGAAGAATTAGGAGATGCAACAATCAACTGGTTTGAATATGAGGAGTCGGCGGAGGCCATCGGGTGGTTAGATGATCAGCCTGATATTGTGGAGTTTCAGCCAGAGCAGAGCTCGGCAGGGGCGAGGGTATCAACTGTGGCCGGAAGGGCCGAGAGTCAGAACGGATTGCCGGAGAGCGCCGGTACAAAGAATTCCGCTCGGGACTTAAGCATTGTGGATGCAAAGACAATGGAACAACAAACTGCAGCAACGCAGACAGAACAGGAAAAGTTTTGGGATTCCGAGAGAATCAGAAAGGCAAAAGCCCATGAAGGAGCTGAGAGTGCTGTGAGCGCAAGAACGGACAACGCTGTGAGCATATGGGATGAAGGTACTGAGAGTACACATCTGCCAGAACCAGACAGGTGTCTTTTGGATGCTAATGGGATGTGGTGGGAAGACGACGACTTATGTCTTGCCCACACAGACGAAGATTGGGGAGCAAGTCAACCAGACAGCACCTAGTACCTCGATAAGGTGGACCACATGACCAGGAGTGGGCGGTACTTCAAGCCCCCGCACCTAGACCAACCAGAAGCATCTGGTAAAGACAAGGAAGCTGAGAAACAGAGAGAGAAACAGATTGAAGAAGAAGCTGTGCTGAGGCAATTAAAGAAGATACAAGCAGACATCTCCATCTGGGGACTGCTTATGGCTTCACGGGTACACAGACAGGCTGTCCTATCTGCCATGGACAAGGCCAAACTCTCAATAGATACTACACCAGAGCAACTGGTCGGGCTGGTTTTTCCGGGAGGAGGTTCCCCGGCTTTAACCTTTTCAGACAAGGAACTGCCGCCTGAGGGCGTGAATCATAACAGACCTCTCTACATTTCCGTGGAATGTAGAGACAAGTGGATACCGGTGGTACTTGTTGATACCGGGTCTGCCATCAATGTCTGCCCAGCCAGAACAGCGTATGCAATCGGGTTGAAGCCCGCGGACTTCATCCCGACAACTCAGGTGATCAAAGCGTACGATAATACAAGTCGAGAGGTGATGGGGACTGTCAAAATCCAAACCAAGGTTGGGCCTGGGCAGCACGAGATAGATTTCCATGTCTTGGAGGTTCCCGCAACTTTTAACCTGCTTCTGGGGCGACCGTGGTTGCATCAGGTGAAGGCCGTCTCATCTACTCTGCATCAGATGGTGAAATACCCCTATGGAAAGGGAGTAGCCATTGTGTTCGGGAATTCATCGATCCATCCCCTTCCGGAGGTGTCTACACCAGTCCTAGAAATAGAGCACGGCATGGAGGACGTGTTTATATCAGGATTTAATCTGGCCGAGGCCCGGGTTGTGCAAAACATTATGGCTGTGAATGAAGGTATGTACGTCAGTGCTCAATCCGTCTACCTCATGAACAAGCTACAACACATCCCCGGGATGGGATTAGGAAGGAGCGGCAGGAAAGGCGTCGCAACATTGGCCGAAGTGCCACACAACCCGCATACCTTTGGACTGGGTTACCTGCCCACCAAAGAGGACTGAGTGAGGAAAGGGAAAGAAATGGCCGGAAGGGCCGGAGCAAAGCAGGCTGGGAAGCCATTTGACTTGATGCATAGGCCCATCCAGGGCACCCTGAACGGACGCTTCATCCGGGAGGGGGAAGATTTTCCATTTTGCGGCTTCCCAGAGCCGTGGATAAACGCGGAGAAGAAGCGCGTGCCCGGTTTTGAGATCTTTTTCGACCTGCAACTACCCGGGGAGGATGTTGCCAAAGAGCAGACAGACCCAACAACTGAGGTTGAGCAGAATAAGGCAGTGGATCCTGAGGGCACAGAATTTGAAATGGGGGTAGCACTGGCATGTCTACTCTCTGATCCTCCGATCGACCATAAGTGCTTGGGGGATAACTTCGTGGTTTCCATGATTGGGAATGAAACGGCTGCGAGCCAACCAGCAGCTATCTTGGATGCATCTATCGCACCCTCTCTCACTTGGCAGTACGATGAGGGATTTTTGTCCAGCAGCACCGAGTCAGGTAGTGAGCCGGAATCTGATTCCACCGAGTCCTGTGAGTCGGAATCAGGTTCCAGCTCGACTGAGTCTGAGTCTGGTACTCCTGGGGATGTTAACCCGGATGCCACAGTCCTGTCTAGGTCGTCTTTTTCCTTTTCATTTGAGTCTGTTGTAACCGATGAATTGGATGATCTGGCTGTGCCTAATGAGAATGAACTATCTGTGGTTTCCGAGTACTTTTCTGTGCCCCTAATTTATTGCATTAATTCAGACATTCAAAACTTTGATGAAAACGAAGAGGACGAGGTTCCTCCGGTTTTACAACGTCTAATTGAGCAAGAGCAAGAGAGATTTGTTAAACCATTAATGGATGAAATCATTACCGTGAACATTGGTACTGAAGAGGACCCGCGGCTGGTCCAGATCGGGTCCACGTTGTCTTCGGAGGAACGCGAGCGACTAGTCGCTTTATTAAAAGATTTCAAAGATGTTTTCGCGTGGTCCTACGAAGACATGCCTAGAATCGATCCTGAGATTGTACAGCATCGGATCCCCCTTGACCCCGAGGCTCGACCTGTCAAACAGAAACTCAGGAGGATCCACCCGGACTGGGCTCTTAAGATTAAGGAAGAGGTCACCAAGCAAATCGACGCAGGCTTCCTGCTGGTATCAGAATATCCGACTTGGTTGGCCAACATTGTTCCGGTGCCGAAGAAGGACGGCAGGATCCGGGTATGTGTAGACTTCAGGGATTTGAACAGAGCTAGTCCGAAGGACGATTTCCCCTTACCGCACATCGATGAGTTGGTAGATTTCACAGCAGGGCAAGCATTGCTCTCATTTATGGATGGCTTCTCAGGATACAACCAGATAGTAATGGCACCAGAAGACAGGGAAAAGACTGCATTCACCACCCCGTGGGGGACATACTGCTACAGGGTAATGCCGTTTGGGTTGAAGAACGCTGGAGCTACTTATCAACGGGCCGCGACCACAATATTACATGATATGATCCACAAAGAGGTTGAGGTGTATGTGGACGACATGATTGTCAAGTCCAAAGAAAGAGAGGGCCACTACACCGCCTTGCATAAGTTTTTCCAAAGGATCAGGGAATTCCGGTTGCGGCTGAACCCTCAAAAATGTACGTTTGGTGTTACAGCGGGAAAAATGCTGGGGTTTCTAATTACACAAAGGGGCATCGAAGTCGACCCTTCCAAAATCAAGGCCATCTTAGAAATGCCACCACCAATGACTGAAAAGGAGGTGAGAGGCTTTCTGGGTAAAGTGCAATTCACAAGACGGTTTATCTCAAAATTAACCTTGACTTGTGAACCACTTTTTGGTCTCCTGAAGAAAGGCAAGAAATTTCAATGGGACGGCCGATGTCAAGCAGCGTTTGAGCAGATCAAAGAATATTTACAGAACCCGCCCGTGTTGTCACCACCAGAACCAGGGAAACCGTTGATTTTATACCTATCAGTGACTGAGACCACAATGGGCTGTATGCTCGCACAAGAGTCAGAAGACAAGGTGGAGAAAGCCATCTACTATTTAAGCAAGAAAATGCTGGAATATGAGACTCGATATACACCGCTGGAAAAGGCTTGCTTACCTCTGGTATGGGCTACTAGGAAGCTGCGGCACTACTTGTTAGCTCACTCCGTAATGTTGGTTTCACGTCTCGATCCCATCAAATATCTTTTCGAGAAACCAGCACTTACGGGTAGGCTAGCTCGTTGGTTGCTGCTGCTCTCCGAATTTGACCTCAAGTATGTCACACGCAAGTCAGTGAAGGGAAGAGCAGTAGCAGAGTTCCTTGCCGACCATCCGGTTGAGGGGGATGAAACAGTGGAGTATTTGTTCCCAGATGAAGCCATTTTGCATATCGACGATGAAACTTGGACGATGTACTTTGACGGAGCGTCAAATCAACATGGGTATGGGATAGGAGTGTTGTTGATAGCACCCGACAATTCCCATATCCCTCTAGCCTTCAAGCTCCGGTTCAAAGTCTCGAATAATGAAGTAGAATATGAGGCGTGCATTGCTGGCCTAGAAGCAGCCCTGGAACTAGGGGCAAGACGGTTGGACGTCATTGGGGATTCGAACCTTGTTGTGTCTCAAGCTAAAGGAGACTGGAAAGTGAAAGAGGAAAAGATGATGATGTATCACCAAACCTTGGATTTGCTAATTCCTCGGTTTGAGAAGCTAAGTTTTACTCATCTACTAAGAGAGAACAACAGGTTCGCAGATTCTTTAACAACTCTATCATCCATGATAGACATCCCGTGTGGAGTCCGGATGCGTCCAGTCATCATTGACCAGAAATTCGCACCAGCCTATGAGTCGATTGCAGCCATAGATAAAGTTCAGGACGAACACCCTTGGTATTACGACATTTGGAATTTCTTGGAGAAGGAAGCATACCCGTCAGGGGTAAACGCCAAGGACAAAAGGGCAATAAGAAGATTGGCCGTTCAGTTCATCATCTGTGGGGGTAAGCTGTATAGAAGAGGTCATCTGGGAATGCATAAACTGTGTGTTGATGCCGAAGAGTCAAAAAGTCTAATGGAAGCCATCCATGGAGGGGAATGTGGAGCACATATGAATGGGGTAATGCTAGCACGGAAGATTCTCAGACAAGGTTACTACTGGTCCACCATGGAGGAGGATTGTATTGGTTTTGTTCGGCGATGCCATAAATGTCAGATCCATGCAAATCGCATGAACATCCCGCCATCAAAGCTGTACAACATGACTTCGCCATGGCCATTTTCAGTCTGGGGAATTGATGTGATCGGAGCTGTCACGCCAAAAGGGTCGAATGGGCATGAGTTCATCCTGGTTGCGATAGATTATTTCACAAAGTGGGTTGAGGCCCAATCTTATGCGGTGTTGAAGGCTTCGCACATTGCAAAGTTTATCATAAACAACATCATCTGTCGCTACGGAGTCCCAAACGAAATAATTTCAGATAACGGTTCCCACTTCAAGAAGGAAGTGATAGACTTGTTGGAGAAATACAATGTGGCTTTTCATAAGTCGTCTACCTACCGGCCGCAGACCAATGGAGCGGTTGAGGCCGCCAACAAGAATATCAAGCGCATACTGCAGAAGATGGTGGAAACCTACCGGGACTGGCCAGATAAGCTGCCGTTTGCTCTGTGGGGCTACCGGACTTCAATCAAAACTTCTACTGGGGCGACTCCGTATTCATTAGTTTATGGGATGGAGGCCGTTCTACCTATTGAGATTGAGGTTCCGTCATTACGAGTATTGGCCGAGTGTCAAATAGCCGAGGCAGATTGGCAGCAGAGCAGATTCGAGGAACTCATGCTTTTCGATGAAAGAAGACTGAAAGCACTGTACCATATTCAAGGGTATCAACGCAGAATTGCCCAGGCTTTTAACAAGAAGGTTAAATCCAGGAATTTAAAGGAAGGAGATTTGGTACTCAAGGACAACCGAGCTCCCATCCACGACCCAAGGGGCAAGTTCAGACCTAATTGGACTGGTCCCTACATCATTAAGTCTATCTGGTCAGGTGGAGCTGTGGTTCTGATGGATCTGGATGGCTTAGAGTTTTCCCAACCGATCAACATGGACAAGTTGAAGAAATACTACCCTTGAGAGGCTCGCTAGGCCGAAAACCCAAAAGGGCGACCTAGGCAAAACTCAGAGCACAAAAAATTTGAAAATATAAAAACTGAGTTCGCAAGGTTGAAAACCCGCAAAGGGCGGCCTTGGCAAAAGTTAGAGCGCAAAAGGAGAGTAAAAATACCCGAGCGAACCTAAGCCTGAACTACGTAAGGCTTGATTCCCATCTTTGGGATACGTAGGCAGCTTCATCCTGAAGTTCAGCCATAAACACTTTCCCCGATCAACTTTGTCCATTTTGATCATCTCAGTCATCCTTATCCATCAGCATTCATCGTAATCTCTGGTGCAGTGCTATTCAGACTATGGGCAACTTTCCGTTGCCAGGAAGTGTTGTGGTACCATTCAGACTAGGGGCAACTTTCCAAGTTGCTAGGATCCGGAGTTGTGCACCTCAGTGACAGATCTCAGGCGTGTCCAGTTCTGATCCTTATCGAAAATAGTTTTGAAAAGTTTTAATAAAAGTTGACTTTGTTCAAATTAATCTTTTCACAACTAAGACCATTTTTGGACCAAAGCGGAAAATTCTCAGTACCACAACCTTCAATTTCATTGATTTCAAAACAGAGTTCTCTTGCTCTTGCATACAATTGAAGTTGCTTTTTTATTACGCTCATAATGAAAACTTGAAAGTACTAATAAAGCAATAAATCCGGGGCATAGTCAGGTCAGATGTCCCTGCGCCCCCTCCCGGAGCTAGTCGAAGCCTCCGATGCCGACCTAGGCCCAATCTGTGCCTCCTCATTGAGCCAATCCCAGCACTCATCAGACAAAGTGCAACTGAAAATAGGGGCAGGGGGCAGGAGCTCTCTAGTCCTCCAAGCCGTAGTATGTCGGGCGAGGTGTGCACCTCGGATCGGGAAGGCGACCGAATACTCTATCCCCTCAGGAGGGCAAGTCTGATCATGGCCGAACTGGCGCAGAATGCGGAATGGGAAGTAGAATACACAATGGGTTAGGCCAATCAACCGGATCCCAGTATCCTGGAACATGCTATAGCTCATCGCCGGAAGGTTAAGCCAAGGGCAGCGCCAAGCAATGCGTTAAGCTGACAAGTTGCACATCCATTCAACCCACCATCCCTCATCAAGGGCGTCAACCAGGCGTTGTCGAAAGAAGTAGCCGCGGGCTGAGTAAGCAGGGCAAGAGTCCACAACTTGCAATTTATCCATCAACCATATCTGGGGAGGGATGAAAAATAAGAGAATAAAGAATAGAGAGATGTGCGATGAGAGAAAAGTAAGATGAGGGTTTTGTGAGAAAAACCGAGCCTGAGGGCCGAGCGATGTGAGCAGCTACATATGTGAGCTTGGGTGGGAAAACATTACCTGCAACAGTAGTGGGCTCCCCGCAAACCTGGTTGTCTCTTGGCGGTGGAAGGCATCCAAACCCAGCAGTGTCTCAGCCAATGTCATGGCGGTACAGCTCTTTCCTTCCCTCAAGCCTTGAGCAACTTCAATCAAACAGATGTTAGCTCCCCCCGAGACCCGAGACAAACAGAAAATGAGATAGCATGCACAAGCGAGGGGCATGTTGTCGAAAACCTTGCCGATAATGGTCACCGCGGTCACCGGCATCGGAGAATCGGTAAATCAGGCTCGGGATATCCAACCTCCCGTTACAAATCAGGGATCGAGCATCATGCGCGTTGAGACCGCACATCCGCCCTAAAGCTTGGGCGTGGCCGAAACGAGACTGAGGCAAGATCTCTTCTGAATGTTCAGACTCCATCAAAACTTGAAAATCTTCAAAAGTAGGACATACCTCTTGCCCTCCAAAGCTGAAAACATACCTCTTGCCCTCCAAAATCTCGCCGCTGCATGGAGGAAAGGAAAGTGCAGTGGAGTCCGGCCCAGCGTGAATAGTGCATTCAAGCCGAAACCCCGGAAGTTCAACCTTTCCGAGCCATCTAGAGAAGAGATCCAAGATGTGAGATTTTCTGCGAGAAATGCCTCTATTTTTGTGTAAAGCAGTGATGAAATGAATGAATCTCGAAGTTGGAGCTTTTATAGAGGAGAAAACACTATTCAGGGGACAAGTGTCAAAATTCTGGAGGCTGCAGAGAAAAGTGGCCGGTCGGCCACCTCTTCTAGCAGGCCGGCTACCTATGGCTCTCCAAAAGCAAAGTGGGGCCCACCATGCTCATTGGTCCTGTTTGCCCTCTGGAAGGAAATTTGAGGCATCTCGATGCATCGGGAATGTCAAAGGCCTCCGTTTCTCTCAGTTTCGATGCGTCCCAACACCCAGATCGTCCGATGTACGTTTTGTTTTGTCCATCGAGTTGATGTTTTGCTTATCGAGTTGTCGTTTTGTTTATCGAGTTGTAAGTTTTGTCGAGCTGTCACATTTGGTGTTTTGAGTTGTTACTCTTTAGTTTACACAATTTTGTTAAGTCTTGTTAATCGAGTCGTTAACATTGTTGTATTTTGCTTATCGAGTTGTAAACTTGTTAAGATCTTGTCTTTTCTTAACAAGTTGAGTTGTTTTGTTTTGTTGTGTCGGGCTCATTACCTGACTCGGTGAATACACAGTGCGCACATTTTCATTCAATTCCATTTTGTGCAAAATGACCGCGATGCGATGCTAAGACTTTCAAATACAAGCACATTTTCAAAAGCTGTTTCATTCCATCATGTTTTACAACAAAATAGAGGTACAAGTTTTACAGAAAAATAAAACTGCCTAACAATATGCAAAGTGCTACAAACTACTAGCAAAAAGTAAAATAAAGCAGGAAACAGCATCAATGCCCTCGGGAGCGGGAATGAGGAGGCCCCCTCATCCTCTTCTGCGGGACAACCTCTGCACCATCATCGCCATCCGGGTCAGAGCTATCATCCTCCGGATCCCCCTCAGCCTCGTCTCCACTCCCGGAACCAAGACCGGAGCCTTCCTCCCCAGTAGATGTCTCTGACTCACGGTCTGCGACCTCCTCCTCCTCATCCTCACCAGGCTCCTCCTCAATAACATGAGCCCTACGTCTGTGAGACGACCCCGCTCCTCGAGCCCCTCGAGAAGGCCTAGATGGCCCAGCTCCTCGGGACGGCCCAAAATGGTCCAGCACCTCGAAAAGATCCAGACGGTCTACCTCCCTGAGAAGGCCCAGGCGGTCTAGCCTGTGGCGGAGTATAGACAGGAGGCATCTGAAAATGAACAGTTTAATACATCAGTTCAAATATGAAAGCCAGATGAAAGTACAGTATGTGAGTGGGCTGTGTGTCAGATGTGCTCTACACAAACAGCTTATCAATGCAGTAGAATGCTCAAGATCAGCATATCATCAGGAGTATGGTGAATACCAGAAAACTAAAAAGGCACCTGGAAGCCCATGATGGACAACTGCGCCTCTCTACGCAGGACCATCCCCTCAAGTGAGGCCAGCATCCCAAGCATCTCATCCATGTACTCAACTGGAGGCTACAGACACAAATGCAAAACTATCAGTAAAGGAATGGATGTCCAAATGTCCGACTGATAAATCAAAGCTGTAAAACATACCGGTGGTGAATCAGGGTCTCTGACATATCTGTGACCGGGCATCGGAGGCTCTATAGGGATCGGAATCGGAGAAGTAGTCCCATACTGCCACCCCCCATCAACTCGGTCGGCATGTCCGGCCACCCCAGGATGATGAAGAGTCGGAGGGATCGGGGGAATGGATCCGCCCCCACCTCGAGGCATACCAGCCCTGCTGGAGGAAGGGATATCTGTAGCACGAGCCCGACTCGAAGAGGGTACATCGGCAGACCTCCGTGGCGGAGCGCGCACTCCTGTCAAGGGAGGCATCAGATATGTGTGACGATAAGTGGCGTAGTCTCCCTCTGTGAGATGTAGCAAAGCATCGGTGCCCTGCATAGCGCTAATGACCTCCTGGGTAGAAAGTCTATCAGCAGTCCGCATAGTGGCTAGAGGTGCTGCAGGAGGATCCTGAGAAAGGTATCCCCACACCTGACGCAGGAAGCGTTCCCCCAAGAACCATGCTCTACCAACCGGTCCCTCGAGCAGGATCCTGTACTGTGAGGTGCCTAATCCTCCGACATACTGAAATCGGAGACCATCGCCCAAGACTGCCCAGGGCTGCCACGTGATCTGCGGATAACCAGTGCATGAATCAATCAGAAATCGGGAATATACAAGGCAGATCAAAGATGAAAACGGCAGAAAACTGAGGGTTCTGAAATACCTCTGTCGTTCGCACGGTGTCAAAGTACTGTCGCAGATAGACGAGAGTCTCTCGGGGTCTCGGCCGGTGCTCACCCTCGAATACTAATGAATACGGGGTCATGAGGGGCCCTGCCACCACCATCTCCGGGGCTAATGTCGGAAAATATACATAGACCCATAGCTGTGGAAAACAGTGCAAAATGTGAATACAAAATGCTGAGTGCAAAATACAGGATGTAAAGTGCGCCGTGTGTGCAATGAACAAGTAATAAGGTGCAGAAATGTAAATCAAGAGGACAGAATGTACCTCCCAGGCTCGCCAGTAGCCACCAAGTAAATCTCCCTGCCCGCGGGAGGTCGCGCTCATATAACAGTAAAGGGTAGCCAGGCCGGCGCCACCCCAGTCGTACCGACTGACCTGTGATAGGTCCACCAGGGCACTCAAAAGGTACAACCCGACAGTATTCCCCCTATCTGCAAACAGAGTGGTGCCAAAGAGGAACATGAGGAAGCCACGGGCGTATTGCTCAGCCTCCGCAGGAGACTCAGGCTCCATCTCCGGCCTCCGAAAATAGGAAGAGAACCAGGTGTATCGGACTCTCCCCGAAGCTCTGTCCACAGGCGGGCGAGCCCCCAGCAAATACATCCAAGCAGCCTCCCACTCGCCCATATCCTCGTCGTAAGGAACGGGCCAACCTCCTATGTCTAGGCCAGTGAGAACAGCAAAATCTAGTGGGGTCATAGTCAGATCCCCGGTAGCAGAAAAATGGAAGGAATTGGTGGTGTCCCACCACCTCTCCACCAAAGCTCCCAACAGAGTCCTACTGGCAGGACAGCGTGATAATCCAACGCAGAAGGCCCCAAACCCTGCTAGATCAACTAAGTCCCGGACAGCCTCCGGAAGCTCAACATACCAATCCCTGGCTGCAGTGGAGCCATACCCCCGTACCGTGCGAGAGCCAACCTGCATTCAGAATGAATACACGTTTCAGCAAATGAAATGAATGAGTTGTGTGCAAATGAAATAAATGAGCTGTGTGCAAATTAAATGAATGAGCTGTGTGCAAATGAAATGAATGAGCTGTGTGCAAATCAAATGAATAAGCTGCGTGCAAATCAAATAAATGAGCTGTGTGCAAATGAAATGAGTGAGTTGTGTTCAGTGGGCTGCGTGTTCACTTCAAACTGGGCTGCGTGTTCAGAAAATCTGAGTTAGGGCTGCGTGTTCTACTCTCAATCAATGTGGGCTGCGTGTTCATTTCAAACTGGGCTGCGTGTTCAGAAAATCTGAGTTAGGGCTGCGTGTTCTACTCTCAATCAATGTGGGCTGCGTGTTCACTTCAAACTGGGCTGCATGTTCAGAAAATCTGAGTTAGGGCTACATGTTCTACTCTCGATCAATGTGGGCTGCGTGTTCACCTGTAATCTGGGCTGCGTGTTCAGTAAATTGGTATTTGGGCTGCGTGTTCAAATTTCAAAATCAGTGGGCTGCGTGTTCACCTGTAATCTGGGCTGCGTGTTCAGTAAATTGGTATTTGGGCTGCGTGTTCAAATTTCAAAATCAGTGGGGTGTGTGTTCACCTGTAATCTGGGCTGCGTGTTCAGTAAATTGGTATTTGGGCTGCGTGTTCAAATCTCAAAATCAGTGGGCTGCGTGTTCACTATTTAACTGGGCTGCGTGTTCGGTAAATTTGTTATTTGGGCTGCGTGTTCAAATTTCAGAAAATCAGAGTCAGGGCTGCAGTTTCTATTCTCTATCTATGTGGGCTGCGTGTTCACTATTTAACTGGGCTGCGTGTTCGGTAAATTTGTTATTTGGGCTGCGTGTTCAAATTTCAGAAAATCAGAGTCAGGGCTGCGGTTTCTATTCTCTATCTACGTGGGCTGCGTGTTCACTATTTAACTGGGCTGCGTGTTCGGTAAATTTGTTATTTGGGCTGCGTGTTCAAATTTCAGAAAATCAGAGTCAGGGCTGCGGTTTCTGTTCTCTATCTATGTGGGCTGCGTGTTCACTATTTAACTGGGCTGCGTGTTCGGTAAATTTGTTATTTGGGCTGCGCGTTCAAATTTCAGAAAATCAAAGTCAGGGCTGCGGTTTCTGTTCTCTATTTATGTGGGCTGCGTGTTCACTTCTATCTGGGCTGCGTGTTCAATAAATTTGCTATTTGGGCTGCGTGTTCAAATTTCAGAAAATCAGTGGGCTGCGTGTTCACTCCAATTCGGGCTCTGTGTCCAACTCTAAATTAGTGTGTGCCGAGTGTTCACCTAAACGATGGACTGTGTGTTCAACATTCAAGGATGGGTTGTGCGTTCATTTCAAAATTCAAGCATTGGGCCGTGAGTTCAATTTTCAATTAGTGTATGCCGTGTGCTCACAATTAATTCATAGGCTGATATGTTCAGAAGTTCAAGTGTTTAAGCCACATGTTCAGAACGCAAGCAAAATATTATGTCATAAGCTAAACTGTGTGTTCAAGCATGACAAAGCTACGAAATGCGCGAAAAATGCAGAAAATGAAGTAAAGTACCCCTCGTACCTCGTAAGAGAGATGATGCTCCGGCTCCCGCAGAAGTAGATCCCCGGGTACCCGATCATTGAAGTCGGTGAAATGACGAAAAATAGCCCGTGGAAGAACGTGTACCGATGGGGCGTATCTCCCGGGAATAAAAGGCCGGACCCTCGAGGGCAACGTCATAACATCAAAATCATCCCCGGCATCCGGAGGACCTCCACCGTGAGGAAAATCACCCGCCATTTCAAGAAATCTGCAAAAGGAGCAAAAATGAACCAAAATTGGAAAAAGTCAACAAAAGTCAACTCTCGGGAAATGGAAAAGTCAACAAAAGTCAACTCCCGAGAAAATCTTCCAAATATTGAGACAAATTTACCTCAAGTGGTGAAAATGAGAAAAGAAGCCCCGGAACCAAAATTTAATCGGTTCAAAGTGCTTAAAACTGAAAGATTTCACGAAAACAACTTGCGTGGAAGGCCGAAAAGCGCGTATAAAGTGCAGATCTGAAGGAAAAAATGGTTTGGGAAGCAAGGGAAGGAGTTTTTGCAGCTGTGGAAGTGATTTCGGAGGCATTGGATGAGGATATATATAGAAATGAGGAAAATGACAAAATTGCCCCCGCTTTTAGACAGGTGGCCGGCCGGCCACCTTTTCTGGCTGGCCGGCCATTTGCTTTTTTCCCCCCTGGCCGGTGACCTCCCCTAGGACAACCACCTGGCCGGTGGTGTTCCCCACTGCCTCCCCTAGGTCTCTGAAAATTTTGAGGAAGATCGGAGTTCCCGGGACCTGAAAAAGTTCAAGAAAAGTGCACTTTCTGGCACGAAACTGCTCCGCCGGAACTTCAGCTGCAATTTCTGACATGTGTCTCATCATTACTCATCGAAATCAAAGTGTATCCTTTTTGAACATGTTGTAACTTCTCCGGGAGGTGAACCAGAGGCCGTGATCGAGTTGCCTTCGCCGAAATGCGCGTTTCTTTACTCGTTGTTTCGCGACAAACGGGCACCCTGATTCGTGCTCATTTTACATTGTTTTGCACATAACTTGCATTCTCATCAACATTTTGCACTGTCATGCATGATTTCTTGCTGTACCATACCTCTGTGCTTGAGCGTGCGTTGTCACGCGTGTTCCTTTCTCTCATTGCGATGCATTCGCTCGCCGACACTGCGTGTGTCAAACTTTCGGAACCACAGGAATCACATTGAATATATGTTGTTAGCATATTGTTCCTGTTGAATTTCTCTCTTTTGCAAGCGCGATATTGTATGTATGGTTCATTTGAGGCTGGTGCGACCAGACGAGTCGCACAGGTATCGTATCTTCTCCGTGTGAGACGCGACGAGAATTGAATGATTCTCCACATTCCTAACTAGATGAAATGTAGTTGCTGCTTTGCATTCTTGCTTAAAACTGTTGCATCTATTTGCGAATACTTGCCTCATTACAGCTTGCTGCATTTGCATGATCATTTGGCTCTATGCATGTCGCTTTGCATTCTGCCCTCCCCTGCCTGCGGGCACACATATCACCGTGCACCTTGTATGATTGTCTAAGTCTTCGGCCTTGTCAAAAATGGGTCGTCTCTAGGCTTTGACATTCACTCCCGTCACTTCGTGACTTCCGAGTTTTGTCAAAGAGGGGCAACTGTAGACACCCCATTTTTGACCGACCTTAAGACTCAGATGTCACCGATTGAGCGCTCGGTGATGTTGCATATTGTGCTTGTTCAGAAGTCTCAGAGTCGCGGCCGTGCGCCCTGCCTCCGGACTTCCGAACCCTCTTCTGTGCCTTGCCTCGGTTTGCGAACCAGACTCGGTTTTCTCTGTTTTCTCTTCCTGAGGGGGGAGAGGTCCAGTAGACCATCTCTCAGTGGCCGTGGGCCACATTTCGTGGCCGTAGGCCATTTTGCCCATTTCGGAGCCCGGTTCCCGGTTTTCGGAGCCGTCAGGCCGTGTGCCTCGGTTCAGGACCGTCTAACCATCTCCGATTCCTCCGGTTTTTGGCATGCATCTCATTTACTCCCTTTCAAGGGACACTGGGGTGGGTCTTAGATACCCACTTCGTGGCCAAACACCACTTTCGGTGCTTAACGGCCGGTTTTCGGGACCCCGAACTGCGTGTTTTGGCCCCCGAGCATTCGTTTTGCATCGGTTTTTGTTCATTTTTGGCAGGTACCTCTGTTTTATCACCAGGAAGGTCACTGGAGGGTGGGAGGCTAGCAATTATCTCAGCAACCAGTTATATTCCATTTTCGCCCTTCGACGCCCGTTTTTCTCACTTCCGGGCTAATGTTGAACACCCTAGGGCCATTCTCTTCGAGCCAAAACCACATATTTGTGTTGTACACACATGGGAGGACCCTAAAATTACATGGCCGGGCCAGTAATGCTGATTGACCCTTTTGAACCCCTCTTTTAAGAGGCCTATTCTCTCTCCTGTTTCAGAGTTGTCAAATTCCAACCACAGGGCCTTGTTGTACACACATGGGAGGACACCAATATCTGGTGGCCGGCCAGAAACCAAGCTTGAACCTTTTGACCCCTAGCCGGCCGGCCATAGGGGGTAGCCGGCCGGCCACCTCCACCAAAAGTAGAGGGCTGGCTATGCTCCTTGGGATCTGTGCTTTACAGCTGTATAACTGTTTCCCCCAGAAAAGATCTGTATCCGGGGGATATTTTGGAGGGGAACACTTGGGTGCATTTCCCTCCATCTTTGCCCTTCTCTTTTGGTCCATATAAGGAGCCTCCCAACTCTTAGACTAGGGTTGAAAAAAACTTCTTGAGGCATACATACACATATCTCCTTCCATTTCTCCAAAAATCTCAAGTTTTGGCACCATTTCTTCACCATCTTCAAGCACCACCACCACCACCACTCCATTTCCAGCAGCAAGGAGAGGTTCTTAGAGGCTTAGAAGCAACATTCCTCAAGCCAAGAGACAGCCAAGACTTGTCTTCAAGAGTGAGTCTCCATTTCCCTCTTTTGTAGCATTTTCTTGCTTCATTTCTTAAGCCTACTTGCTCACTGTTTTGAGCTCTGACCTTAACTGAAACTAGGTCTATTTTGAGCTATTCTTCATGTTTGTTCAAGGGCTCAACCCTGTTTGAGCCCTCCATCTTGCACTTGTTTCAATATCATCTTGTATGCCATTATTTTGCATTGAATATTTGGCCTATGTGTGATCTGTTTTCGAGCCTGATGTAAACTGTGAGTGGGACTATTTTGAGCCCCTCTTCAACATTGAAGAAGGGCTCAACCCTTTTTTGGCCTCTCTATCATGCACTTACTTCATAATCTCTCACATTTATCGTAAATTTGCATGATTTATTTGGCCTACATGCGATCTGTTTTGGAGCATGTCATGAACTATGAGTAGGCTTATTTTGGGTCCCTCTACAATATTGTAGAAGGGATCAACTTTTTTGGGGGTCTCCATGTTATACTTGTCATTATACCCCTCTTTGACCCCCATTTTTGCATGTTTTGTTAAGCCTATCTAGATTCTGTTTTTGGCCATCATTAGGTCTGGAAAGAGTCATATTTTGGTCTTCTTGACATATTTCATCAAGGGTCTTAGGCTGTTTGGTGAATTCTTGGTATACCTCTCTTTATAGCCCTCTTTTGGCTCATATTTTGCATGCTATGTTGAGCATATCTACGTACTGATTTGGGGGATGTCATCTACTGTAAATGTTCATATTTTTGGTCCCTCTTCAGTGTTGTAGAACTGTATTTTTCATTTTGAGCATTGCAAATACCACTTGCTTCATTATTTCCCTTTTTTTTCCCCATTTTTGCATGCTATTTTTGCCCCATCTATGATTGTTGTTTGGCCATGCTTCATACTGGAAAAAATGCTAGTTTAGGGACTGCCTAGCATCTGTCTTTACACTTCATGTCCATATTGTGCATGTTTGACATAGCTGTAGGCCATTCCATTGCATTTCGGGACTTATTTCGGGCATCGGGTATAATTTTGCTATGATTCGGGGGCTGTTTTGCATCATTTTGGCTGCTGAAATTTGCATGTTCCATATTCCATATGCCATGTCTCATTTTGCATGTCATTCCATGCCTTCGGGCCATTTCTCGGTTTGCGTGCCCACGGGCACGCATTTCGAGGCACTTCATTTTCATCCGACGGGCATCCTATGTGAGTGCGGCTGAGGCCCTCTCATGTTGGTGTAAGCCCTCATTTCATTTCGTATGTCATTCCATGCCTTCGGGCCATTTCTCGATTTGCGTGCCCACGGGCACGCGTTTCGAGGCACTTCATTTTCATCTCACGGCCTCTTATGTGAGTGTGGCTGAGGTCCATTCGTGTCGGTATAAGTCCAATTTGCGTTGCGTATTGCCTTTTCTTGCCTCAGGGCCATTGCCTCGGTTTGCGTGCCCGTGTGCACGCATTTCGAGGCATGCCATTCCATAACATTGCGTATGTCAGGATTGTATCTTAGTTGCATTTCATGCATATCATGCATATTGCACGGGAAACGAGGCACGTTTCGCACCCCGAGTGACGGAACGAGTCTCAATTCCCAAGTCACCGACACTCCGGATTATCCATGATGGAGTTAGGTTTTGTTGTAGCATTCACATGCATTCATCCTATATTGAGTTGTGCAATTCGGCTCCTCGGCCATCGTGCATCGATATGCGTGATTGGTGGCACGAGAATCGAGGCATGCATATATTTGTGAAATACATTGCCATGCCCCTTTCCTGCTCTCTGTTGCAGCAAAATGAAGAATCAGCAACTTTTCGGAGTCTGGCACGCATTTCGAGAAACATTGCAAACAGAGGCTAATTGGGGCATCCCAGTGGATTTCCGCGCAAAGCAGCCCAAACATACATCGTTCATCAGAAACAAGGCAGTCCCTGGCTTGCATGTCAGTTTACAGTTTTTCTTAGTTAATTTGTTAATTAATTAGGAATTTGTATATTATTCGGACTGTAATATTTGGATTGTAATATTCTTTTATTCGGACTGTATATTTATTCGAACCCTCCGCGCGAGGGCATAATTGTAATAAGTGTGGGTGAGTGTGATGTATGTCTTCCAACCCCACGTCTTTCTTCCCTTTTATTTACCAGCTTATGATGGTTAGATATAGGACATATTTCAATTAGCATACAGTATGACAGCATGTTTGCATCATTCATCTGTTTTGCACGCACCGGGCTCGGCGCCTCATACAAACTGCATTTGTATTTCAATTCAAAATTGAATACGTGTTAGTTGTAGCATTCCATATGCCATGTTTAGGATAGCCGAGCCTACTACAGTTTGCATTTTTGCATGTGTTGCATTAGGCATTTCTATATACTTAGGATCATGCATGATTTCTAATGAGCTTCTATTTTGGCTTGGAGTACTCGGTGAGTTTTATGCTTTAGCATCCTTGCATGCGTGTGAGTGACTGCCATGAATAGCATGCTTGCCATGAGGCTATTTGCTTATGTGATATAACTGCCTTGAATGCCTGTGGGTGGAGGTTGAGTTATTTGGATTGGAACAATGCATTGACTGTTTGTTTTAAGCCCACTAGATAGTGGCAAAATCACTGTTTTCTAAGCCCACCTGAGGGTGGCAAATCCACGTCTTAGCCTACCTGCGGGTAGCACCATCAAACCATTTTCAAACAAGCAAACATGAAATGTTTTGTTCCAATACAGACGACCCGGTCTATACTTGTATGCTGTGCGCATCACATAGTAACCTAGGCTAATAACCGGAATAAGAACACACAATGTTTTCAAAAACAGATATCATGGTTAGTAGAGGCCGGTCTTTGACCGGGCGAGCGGGGGTGCTCACGAAGTGACCTTCCCCAATCGTACCCAAGTTCCCGAGCCGAGGCAACTTTGGTGATGACGGACACGTGGCCTTTGGCACCGAGTCAGGGTTTCCTAAATTTCCCATTAAAAAAAATATTTAGGTGGCGACTCTGTATCTGGCGAAGCAGTCCATGTTTGGCACTTCTTTCAAAAAATCTGTTTTCAAAACGATTTGCCGGATTTGGACTCTTCGGTTCAAGATTGAGAACCGTGACATTTTGAGTCCTTCGAACTGTAGTGACCCAATATCGAACCAGAACGGGGGGGGACTCGCACTCCTCTCCCCGGGATGCGTTCGGGGACGTCAATAGTATGGAAGGTTCATCAAAAATAAAGAGAGGAAAATCATTCACAATTGTTGAAGATATAGTACTTTGTAAAGTTTGGTGTCACATTTCTGAAGACCTAATTGTTGGCAATTCACAATCTTATACTCACTTTTGGGGGAGAATTTATGAAAATTATTGCTCCCTTCAGAATGATCAGTCAAGAACACAAGTTTCTATCCAATCTCGATGGGGGTACAATCATGAAATGTTCTAACAAATTTCATGGATATTTAGCGCAAGTCGAAAATCTACACCCAAGTGAGATGTCTCAAGTTGATCTAGTAAGATTTCATCTTCATTTATTACGTTAGTTTTTTATTTTATTTTATTTCGTCTCATATAAAAATTAAATAATTACTTAATTTAATATTTTATTGATATAGATGCTTCAAGCAAAACTTTTATACCATCAAGATGAAAAGAAACAATTTGCTTTTGAACATTGTTGGTCAATCTTGCAAAACAATATCAGTTGGCAAGATGTAGCTCCTACGAACACGATGAAGTCAAGGATACATACACCGTTTTCCCCTAATTTAGCCCCCGATTCCCCTATGGATAACTGCATTTCTCTTGAAGATGACACCAGTCCAAGTGTTGGTAACAATCCAACTGTCGGTGAAGGCAGTGTCTCTGCAAGGGGTAAAAGGCCTATGGGTAGGAAAGCTTCAAAAGAATTATTTCGGAGAAATCAAGTGGTTGAAGCTGAAGTCCAAAAAATGAGCATACAATTGGAGACATTTAACCAACACCTTGCTGAAAAGGAAAAGAAAAAAGATGAAAGAGAAAAAAAAAATGATTCAAATACTACAGGAAATGAAAGAACTTGAGATCAGAAAAGAAGAACAAGAGATAATAACTACGGACATTTCTCTTTTGGACCCTCAGGCAAAAGCATATTACACAATGCGAAAAAATGAGATTTTCGCCAAGTAGTCCTCAAATGTCAGCAGCCCAAATTACTATTTCCCTATGCCTCCTGATGAATAATTACGGGATAATGTATTTTTAAATTTAGCAATGTCATTTAATTTTTGATGTAATTGTTAGTCTTTATTTGCAAAGTAATTTTTAATTTGTAATGAAATTTCATGTTTTTATTTTTTATTTTTTAGTATTTTCTACAAAACAATGTAATATTATTTTTTCAATGTATAATGTTGAGTAATTTGTATTATAATTTAATTTTTTCAATAAAGTATAATGCAAAAAAATAAATATATTTTTTCAAATGAAGGCAATAAAAAGATAAAATACATTAACTGACATCAAATGAAGATAATTTTATTATAATAAAAAGACATTAAATGACATTAACTGTCATTAAAAAGATAAAATACAAACTTAATCCTACTCTTCAACTCGGGACCACAAGTGTTCAATTAGATCATTACGAATTGCATTATGGGCTTCAGTAGATCTAATCCTTTGCCTATTTAACATAAATTGAGCATACTCCTCATTCGGATCGCGTGACACTTGACAACGGGTATTACTGGTATCAGTTTGAAGTTGTGCCGCACTGCGTTTATTTTCTGGAATATCACGCTCGTCTTCAATGATTATATTGTGCAAAATAATGCACGTCTTCATGATGTAGTACAGATCCTCATCACTCCAACCTCTAGCTGGAACTCTGAGATTAAATCGTGCTTGGAGCACTCCAAATGCCCTTTCGACATCTTTCCGACATGCCTCATGCATCCTCGCAAATAGTTGTCTCTTTGCGCCTTGAGGTTGAGATATTGTTTTCACAATCATTGCCCAACAAGGATAAATACCATCTACGCGTGATTATTGATGGTGTAGTTGGCAGTAGGGGCACGTTCTCTAGTTAATTCAGCAAATAAAGACGACCTGTCAAGATCAGTAATATCATTTAGAGAGCCAGGCATGCCAAAGAAAGCATGCCAAATCCACAAGTCATAGGAGGCAACTGCCTCGAGTACAACTGTTAGTTTACGGTAGTGTCCAGTGTAAGCATCGGCTTGGGCAGTTGGACATTTATCCTAACACCAGTGCATACAATCTAAACTTCCTAACATTCTAGGAAACCCGCATTGCTCTCCCTCTTGCAATAATCTGGCAACGTCTGCTTAATTTGGAGATCTTAAGTAAACGGCTTCATACGTAGCAACAATTGATCTGGTAAAAAAATTCAAGGCAGAAATTGTAGTACTTTCGTCGATTCTAATGTACTTGTCTACAGCATCCGCAGGCACGCCGTACTGCAAGATCCAAAGTGTTACAGTCATCTTCTGTACACCGGATAATCCAAGAGCACCAGTGGCATCACGAGTTTGAATGAAGTACTCATTCACTTGTTGAATATCATGTAAGATACTAACAAACAATGACCGCCTCATTCGAAAACGTCTCCGGAAGTATTCTTCTGGATAGACAGGATTATCTGCAAAATAATCTCTATAAATTTGTTCGTCGCCTTTGACCCTCTCACGATTAATGTATCGATGACCACTTGTGGAACCAACACGTATGGTTGGTTGGTTTAGGCTTAACGTCTGAATTCTTTGTTGTTGCGCTGTGAATAGTTGCATCATGATGATATCATCATCAGATAATGAAGATTCATCAAAATCTCCATTGAATATGGTTTTAGTCAAATTGTTCATTGTAGGTGGATGGGTGAGTGGGTGAATATGAAATTTGTAGAAAATCTGCTGGGTGGGTACAGAGAGTTTAGAAGATATGAAAATGATGGATAGGTGAATATGAAAATTGTAGAAAACCTTGTGTTATATTTATAGAGAAAATGTGGGTGGGTGGGTGAATGATGGATGGCTGTTAGGTGGGTGGATGAATAATGGATGGTTGTTGGGTGGATAGTTGTTAGCGAATGAATGTTGGGTTAATAATGAATGGTTGTTGGTGGTTGGTTGTTGGTGGGTAATTGGTGATTATTTATTTTTTATGTGTAGTTAAAAAAATTATTAAATATGTAGTGATATATTTTTTGGTAAGGTGAATTAATCAAACAAATTTTTTTTTCCAATTTTTCTTTTTTTTCTTTTTGATATTTATCTAGTTGGGAATAATATAAATATATAATTTTTTTAACAAACAAGTAAAAAAATGTCACAAAAGACAAAAAATAAACAAAAATAAAATCACAAAAAAACCTATATCCAAACAACACTTACAAACTTGGAGGGAAAATTGGCTGAGATTTGCCAAAAATAGCAAATGACCATTGGAGCACCATTACTATAATTTGGCAAAATAACACTATTCACTGCCAAATTATAGCAATAGCAATAGCATTATAACAATAATGGTTGGAGATGCTCTTAAACATATGATTGGAAGGAGAAGACCTAAGGCAAAGGTTGTCAATTACACTCCATATTTTGGGGAAGTTCAAATTAGGTCTCCAGTATTCCATTGGATATGTTCAAATCAGGTTTCGAATGACAAAATTAGTGAATTCAAAACTCAAATTTTGTTTGTTTTGGACAAATAGAATAAAATCAGACCATGCCGATTAAAGAAAGGAAAACTTAGCTTTATTAAGATGAAAGTAATTACATCAGAAAGCCTTTTTGGCTACATATTCAATTTCATAAAAATAAGGAATAAAGAAAATGACAAGGTCATAGAATTTGTTCCAATTATGGTCAATGAATTTCTGTTCCTTTTTTATTCTGTCTTCTATCCTCTCCAAGCTAGGTTGCTGAAGCTAATATGCTCTTATTTGATAAAAAAGTTATTCGGCTTTTATTTTGAACTCTGTTTCCTTCAATCCTTGTTCCATCTCATCCATATCCAAGTCATCCCGGTATGCAGAGCCTTTATTCTTGAAATCATTATATTCATCGATAAGGTTCTCTACTTCATACTGTGTGTGAATTCGACTGGCTGAGATTTGTCCAAAGATTGAATAGTAGCCAAAGAAGTTTGGTGCCAATGAAGAAACAGTGGGAGTTGATCCAAAAACATCTAAAGCTCTGCTTGGGTAATGGGGTTGAGGACATGACCCCGGGTCATAACGTCACAAGCTCGTCGAAAGTTCTTAAAAGGAACATCACCCTCAAGAACATTGAAGGGCAAGTGAGAAAAGGCCGCAAGCAGAAGGTGAGCTTGATATCGCTCAAATATAATGGGGGGAGCTAGAGGTTTATAGGAAGAAAGAAACTGATTTTCAAAGAGAATAAGTCTCAGTTCTTCCATCCAGTAAGGGTTTTGAGGAAGAGGAGGCGTAGGAGGATCCATCTCAAAAGAAAAAGGGAACTGGGGATTGTTTACATATTCAAGCCAGTTAGAAGAGCAAAATTTCGCCCTCTGGGCTAAGAATGACAGGTTGTACCCTTATGCTTCCTCTGGACGACGAGTGGCTTGCACTATCTTCGTAGGCATGGAGGATGTATACCATGCTATAAGTAAGTTGTCTTCCAAACTACGTCGATGATCGATGGATACATACAGGTAAACCACTAAGCTCCGAGCGAAAGAAAGGACAGATAGAAGATCAGCGAATTCGACGAATCGATGATTAATTCGCTCTCTCAACTTGGATTCCTTAGGTTATGGCCAGCTTCCCCAGCCAGAAGTCTTAAAAGAAGAAGAAGAAGAAGTCGCAGCCTCATCCCACATAGAAGGTTTTGGGTTAGAAAAGAGCTTCCAATATCCATATCTGCAAAGTTTTGGCTTAAAGAATTATGAACAATAGGTTCATAATCCAAAGGTTGATAGTTTGCAAAAGCTTCCATGACTTGAATATATGGAGATGGATAGGTGTGGCTAATAAATGCATGAAAATTATTTCGAGGGCGAACTACATTATCTAACAACTTCTCGTATGCTTGATCTATGTCAAAGAAGGTTTGTTTGGCCATGCGAGCTGTATCGGTCTTTTCGTGGGAAATGTTCAAGGAAAAGAAAATAATTTAATGCAGTCGATTACAGTTCTAAGAAGATGCAAAATCCATGCACGTCTTGGGACATGGGTAAAGTGCTTCGATCCACTAATATCACCAAGTATTGGGTATATTAGTGCAGGGGGTAATGTTGGTTGTATAATTTGTATAAGCCAATTGCAAATTGACACGTGACATGAAAAGGGCAATTTTGGGAGGTAATATAAGTTGCAAACCATAGTCAGACACATGTCAATCCATACTGGTAGTAATGGGTCTACGTAGCACTGGAATAATCAAAGAATATAAGGTGATGTGGCCTAACGGTTATTCACAAGGTTCAAATTCAAAATCAGGAGGGAAGCTTAACTGCAAACATGGCGTAGTGGGGCTGACTGTGAGAAAGCATGATCAGCGATCATGGAGGGACATTTCGACGGTTAGAAGTCCAGTTCAACGGTTATCATTGGGAAGTATAAATAGCAGAGAAGGACCAAGAAAGGAGGATCCAGACTCAGATCAAAAAATTAGTTTTATCTACTTTATTTTCTTTCCAGTTTTTACAGTTCTTTATATTTTTGTACTTCAAATTCCTGTATTGCACTTCATTCATGGGAGTAGTTTCAAATAGTTTGTTGCTATAAACCTCTACGAGGTTGGGTCAGATCATTATAAGTTTTTTATTTTTACTTAATGAAATGTTGCAATTATTCTTCACTTAATTGTTGTTTACTAAATTCTCCTAAACAAGCCACTAGTAAAAGTCATCTTCATTGGGACTGAAAGAACTAAAACACAATCGTCTAATAATTAGTTGACAATTAATCTTCTATAAGAACTGATTGATTCTTACTAGTACGCTTAAAATTACAATACTAATCTTCGAAAGCCAAAAAGCTAACATATGTTTTTGGCACGCCCAGTGGGACTTGTTGATATGGCTAGACGTAGGAGATAAGGAGAAAATGAATGCCTAGAAGAAGGTGTGGAAGCAGAGGTAGAGATACCTGATCTAGAGGAGAATGTGATAACACATCCTATGGAAGCACCTATCTCATTAGAACCTATGGTTGAACAGACCAGTAATGCAAAATATACACCACGTGTCCAGAATAGTGCACAAGACCATGGAATTGAACCATCCACTGTTCCATCTGCTCAGCCAATGAATCCGTAGAGAGGCCTAGTAGATACCATGGGACAGCAGTTAATGAACACAATGGAAAGATGGACAATATCCTTTATAGATCAAATGAATACCCATCAACCAACTAACACAAAGCGTATGGAGGAAATTTCAAATATTCCTCAGCAAAGATTGGCTAGAGATATACGTAGTTTTACTATAGTCTTTGGCAATAAGATTTTTCCCAAAATGTTTTGGTGAGTCTTGGGTAATAATGGATTATAAATTTTTATCTTCAGAATTTTCAAAATTTTATTTCACCAATTCACCTTGCAAGTCTATCAACATAATAAATTGCATGTATAGATATAGGACCTAACATATTTAATAAAATAACAAATTAATCATAACATTAGAAAAACTACATAATATGTGAAGGATGTGAAGGGGAAAAAAATCCAGTGAAATATTTTGAGGATAATGACCATTCAAAATTACACTAATTTGTCATGCCTGAAACCATTCTAAAACCTTTTAGGTCACTTGCACATAAAATCCTACACTAATCACAGACTTTATTGTATATACATTTGTTTTCATGGCGGATTCGAAACTCCTATTCATTTTTACTTTCTTTCTCAACTCTGTCCTACCTTTCTAATGCTGTCATGGACCACAATTTGAATTCAAAACTAAATTTGTCAATTATGTTTGTTAAACTAAATAACTTTAAAATTAATAATTTTCATTAATTTGATTCAAATTGTGTATATATGTAAGCAAAAAATGAGTCGAACAGAGAGTTAAGACAAAAAATGTGAATCCGAGGATCCCATACCTTTCATGGCCCCTCACGTTTCCAACATGGTCCCCCTTCTCTCCGTAACATGCCATGTTCAAACTCTACTCCAATCCCCTTTTCATTATTGTCAAAACATTAATTAGGTTGTACAAGCATCATAAAAGAAATTCAACTAATTTGTAGGTATTATTATATTATCAAAATCATAATGTCAAAGTGGTTAAATTAGTAGAATACTATTTTTCAATTGAATATTAAATTTGGGATATAAATTGCTCTTTTATTTCACATGTATCAGGTAATTATTGATTTAATGTATTCGGATAGTCTTAATGGGAGTAAGAAATGTGGCATTTAACCATTGGTACACCCTATGAGATTGATCAATGGGGACAATTCAATTAGTTTAATAATCGATCAAAATTACATTAGTCGAATTAGGGATGGCAATTACTCTATGTCTCGCTGTCTGCTCTGCATCTCTCGCCTATCTCATGTGAGTTTTTTCCTACCCTAGATAAGCAGTGCAAGGATGTATTTTTTTCTTTCCGTCTCATTCTATCTTTTCTTCGCTCTGATTATATTAATTAAATATATTCATATATAATTTAATTAAAAATTTCCAACCCATTTATTTTTTTTCTTCCTTTTTTTAGTGTAAGAGTAATAAGAAAATGAACTATCATTGAGTCAACAAGTATTGAATAATTGGAAGCAATTTGAATCCACATTTGTAAGTTTTGAGAGCCCTTTGACTTTCTCAGGCGAGTAGTTTGCGGAATGGAAACCATCATACATGTTGAAATAAAGTACATACAAGCCTACACAGGATAATTATAAATATTTAAATTTGTTTTAAATTTTTTTAATATATAAATTATGTTTTTTAAAATTTTTTATAAAAATAATTTAATAATCTTATTACTAACCATAGTGTATGGGAGAAGTTAAAAAGGATACTGTAGTAACTATGCATGAGTTGTATTTATAATTATTTGTATGAGATGATTTTTAATGCTGATCAGGAGATTTTAACCAGACCAATAAATGCAGGCATGTGGAAAAATATGTGGATTGGAAAAAGTTAATAAATGTTGATCAAGAAATTTTAACCAAATCAATAAATGCTGAGGTTTTTTTTTTCAAAATAAAAAATTTAGAAAACTAGTCTATCACCCGTGCTATGCACAGGATAATTATAGATATTTTATATTTGTTTTAATTTTTTTTTAATATATAAATTATGTTTTTTAAGATTTTTTATAAAAAAATTTAACAATCTTATCACTAACCATAGTGTACAGGATAAATTAAAAAGGCTACTGCAGTAACTATGCACGGACTGTATCTATAATTATTTGTATGAGGGGATTTTAAATGCTAATCAGGGATTTTGAGCAAATCAATAAATGCAGGCATGTGGATTGGAAAAAGTTAATAAATGCTGATCAGAGAATTTTGACCAAATCAATAAATGCTGAGGTTTTTTTTTTTTTAAATCAAAAATTTAGAAAATTAAAATTGAGAGATTGATGCTCCCACAAGGTTTGGAGTTTAAAAATCCCATTTTTCTTAATATATTTGCTAACCTATCACCCGTGCTATGTACGAAATAATTATAGATATTTATATTTATTTTAGATTTTTTTAATATATAAATCATGTTTTTTAAGATTTTTTATAAAAATAATTTAATAATCTTATCACTAACTATAGTGTATGAGAGAAGTTGAAAAGAGTATTGCAGTAACTATACAAGGATTATATCTATAATTATTTGTTTGAAGGGATTTTAAATGCTGATCAGGGGATTTTGACCAAATCAATAAATGCAGACATATGGAAAGACATATCGATTGAAAAAAAGTTAATAAATGCTGATCATGGGATTTTGACCAAATCAATAAATGCTGAGTTTTTTTTTTAAATAAAAAATTTAGAAAATTCATATTGGGATATTGAAACTCCCACAGGCCTTGGGGGTTAAAAACCCCTTTTGCTTAATATATAGTATAGACAATTATCTATATATGTGAATTGTGATTTTTAAATGTCTTTTTTTTTTTTGTTTTAAATGTCTTCTTTTTTTCCTTTTTTATATTATATTAAAGTTTAATATTTTGATAATAATCATATGTGTTGGACTTTTTAAGAAATTAAATGTCTTCTTTTTTTTATTATATTATATTAAAGTTTAATATTTTGATAATAATCATATGTGTTGGACTTTTCAATAAATTTTTTTTATGCTTGTTCTTAATGCATTAAAGTGTTATTATGAGGGATAATAATCGTATGTGTTAAAACTTTTCAAGGAATTCATATGTGTTGGATTTCAAAGAATTTTTTTTATACTTGTTCTTAATGCTTTAAAATGTTATTATGAGGGTAAGACTTGGGGGTTGGGAGAAGTTAATAAATGATAAGGTTTTTTTTTTAAAAAAATCAAAAAATCAGGAAATTTAGATTGGGAGATTGGAGCTCCCACAAGACTTTGGGGTTAAACCCCATTTTGCTTAATATATAGTATAGATATATATAGATAATAATTTTTTTTATTTTCTTACATAAACATTGCCATTTAATTTGGGAGAATAATTACAATTATTTACAAATTAAAATATATGAATCAAATTTATTTTAAATATACGGTAGTGATTGGTAGCTCGAGAGTTGAGGCTCGAGATTTGGCTCGAGGGTCAAAACGACGTCGTTTTGACCCTCTTTTTTTTTTTTTTTCTTTTCTTTTTCTCGTTTTGACCCCTCCTTCTCTATATTTTTTTTTTTGACAGAAGAAGAACGAACCGAAGAACGAACCAGGAAGAAGGAAGAAAGGAGGAGGAAGGAGGGAGGAGGAGGAGGAGGAGGAGGGAGGGGGCCATAAAAACCGGGTTGAGGAGGAGGGGAAGCTGGGCAGACATCGGCGGTGCTGCGACGGAGGAGGAAGCAGAGGCGGCGGGAGCTACGACGACGGCGGGAGCTGGGCGGGGCAACGATCGGCGATGGCCGACGATGGCCGACGATCATCTCCCTCTCCCTCTGTTCCTCTTTTCTCCCTCTCCCTCTCTTCCTCTTTTCTCCTTCTCTCTCTTTTTGTTTCGAGCCATTTTTCGAGCTCCATTTTTCGAGCACTCGATCATTATCGTTAAATATATTTCACGCAAAATCAAAACCGGTTCTTTATAGGCCAATCTTGGCAATCAAAATTGCCTTTTTTGTAAGGCGGGTTGAAAATGTCATTAATATAAAAAATTAGATGGATCAAATGTCAGTAGCTACAAGTTCAAATTGCAAAAATAAAAATAAAAATAAAGGTGGACAATAAGTTTGATTTTAAGAATACACCTTCAATTTTGTACATGATTTTAGAGCTGAGTAAGGAATCCGTAAAATCCGTAATCCAATCCAGTCCAGTCCAATTCGGTAGGTTTAGATTGGTTTTTTGAATCCATGGTTCGATTCCAGATTGAAGAATTAAAAATTCGTAGTCCGCGGATTGGTTCTGGATTGAACCCCATGGTTCCAGATTGGAACCGATCCAAACCGTATATAAATAGTCTATATTTTTATTACAAACCCTCCTACATAGTATCTTCTCTTATTCCATATAAAATCTAAACCCGCATAATATCTTCTTTAATTACTTTTGTTTGTTAGTTTTTAGTTTTGATTTGTAATGATCTAAATACTTGTGATGGAATCAGTTTTCTTATGATTGTTTATATTCTAGAACAGTATATCACTATTATAGAAAGACGTGTTATTATTGTGGAACTAATATAGTGCTATGTTTATATTTTTATGAAATTAAAATGTTATATATATATAATTTTATTATTTAATTATGTGAATCCGTGATCTTAAACCGATCCAATCCGTGTTTAAATGAATTGGTTCGGATTGGTTCCACGATTTAAACGGATTGGATTGGTTCCAATTTTTCAGGAACCATAGATAACGGATTGGTCCTGGTTTTACCCCAATCCGGTCCAATCCGGACCATGCTCACCCCTACATGATTTTGTGGAAAAAGGGGTCACTGCTGTGCCTTTAGCATATCAGTGACTGTTATACCTTAATTTGAGGTGTATTATGGCTTTGTTTTTATGATCCGAACTGTTCATTATGTAGAGTTTGTTGAGTATTTTATGTCTACGAAAAATCATATTAATCGGATAGTAATAATTATATGATCGATAATCGAAAAAATAAATAATAAATTTTTCTTTGGAGAAATAACATAAACAATATGCAATTCGATTATATAGTTATTGATATCCGATTAATATAATTTTTGGTAGCCATGAAGTACTCAACAAACGCAACAAAATGAACAGTTCGGATCATAAAAATAAACTCATAATACACCTTAAATTGAGGCACAACAGTCACTGCTGTGTCTTTAACACAGCAGTGACCCATCATGCAACTATTGATATCAAATGACCTTGATTTTTTTACATTAATGATATTTTGGGTCAACCATAAAAAATGAATGGTTCGAATTATTAAAGTGGTCTGATATTGATCAAAAATAAGCATATTGCATTGTCCAATCTGTTATATTGACATGCTTTTTAATAAACGAGGCCTAGAGAGTGAAACTAATGCAAAAGACGTGAAAATATAAAGATAAATAAAGCAAAATATATATTTTAAGATAAATGAGATGACAAAATTAATTTTTTTTATTCATAGAACTAATAAATTATTGATAAAAAATAAATTAAGTGTTATGTGAATTATAATATTAAAAAAATCTAATAAAATTATGTAAAAATTATAAAATTTATTATATTTTTTCATACCTCAAGGAAGTTCAGTGTAAATTACCATTAAAATTTAAACTCAAATATGCAAAGCCAATAGAAACTTGAGATAAATGAGCTGTTTTGATTTTTTTTTCTTTATAATACAACAAAGCAACCCACGATTGCTTGACAGCTAAATTACAACAGGGAATTAAATATACATCCCCTTCGAACCACATTTCAAGAAAAATAATAAATTAAAATAGCATACATATCTTTCTGCATCAATTATTTGTTCTCAACTACTTTTTTGCAAAGATTCCATTATTAGACAAGACAACTAATAATTCTGTTCTCTATTTACCTTCCTCTTTGTTTTTTTTTCTTCTTTGCTGCAATTGATGCAATTGAAGATTCTAATTCTATAGGACTTGAGAAGCAGAACAGCCAAACATATCCTTGATATATAAAAATCAATATGTCCATTCTTTAGGGAGAACCGTCTCGTGATGGTTCACTGCTGGACCACCAGTTCGGGGCTGCGACTGCTGCTTTGGTTGCAAATGAATGTCACTGTTACTTGGTGCCATGTCACTGTTACTTGGTGCCATTACAATGTCTGCAATCACTTATAAATTAGTTTTTATGATTTTAATTTTTTTAATTATTAATTTGTTTTTAACGATAAATGTTTCCGAAAATGAAAATGAAAACTTTGAAAAGGATGCCATACAATGATACAATACAGCCTAACCCATGAAATGAAATAAACAAATTTAATTTGAATTTTTTTGGTCACAAATTAAAAATAAATAAATAAATAAAAAATTTTGAGGGTGATGAGGTCATCCAAATATGAATATATTAAAAATATTACGAATTTATTGTACTTGTGGGAGATTAAGAGAGTAAGTGGGAGCAAAATATACCGTGTTGAAGAGGGTAACTTGTGAAACCACCACAACCGTTGGATTTTGATCGAGCATTCATATCTTCAAAGTGGAGTTGTAGGGCCTGCATTACCCTTGCAGGAATAAGAACTGTCGAACATCCTGATCAAAATACAATCATAGTTGAGAACTTGAGAAAAAATAAATATATAAATATAAATATAAAAATGAAAAAATTATTTATAATTCCTATTAGGGAAATTTATGCTACATATGGTCTTACTAAAAAATTTATGTTCCTATAAGTCTTATGGGAAGTTTGTTGACACATTTACCTTCAATATTAGTTGTTAATATCATAAATAATAGTAAAATCATATATAGGAAATTGAATGTTACCATAGATCATATCTATATAGAATAATGTTTTAGAGCACTAAATTGGGAGCTCTAGAGCATCACTAATGATGTGGCACAGTAGCCCCCACCAAAGTGATGTGATGTTTTGGCTTGAGTTTGTTTTTTTTTTTTTTTTTTTTAGCTCATTAGAACTATTAGTGGTCCAAAAATTAGTGGGATGAATCACCACTCATCTATATAAATGTAATGTAACATGACACCTACATAAACGTAACGTAACACCTATGATCTATGGCAACATTCAATTTCCTATATAGGAAATTGAATGTTATCATAGATCATATTTATATGAAACGTAACGGAACACTAACATAAACCAGCAACATTTTCATATTCAATTTAAAAAAATAAAAATTCATTAAGTTTACGAAACGTAACGTGACACGTTACGTTACGTTTATATAGGTATCACATTACGTTACATTTATATAGGTGTCATGTTAAGTTACGTTTATGTAGGTGTCACGTTACGTTACGTTTATGTAAGTGTCACGTCACGTTATATTTATGTAGGATCTTGTGGAATACATTCTTATCTAAATAAGACTTGAGACTCTATAAAAAATTACACAAGACTTAACCTACCATAAGTGTCTGAAAAATAACTTATAAATAAGGCCTTGTTTGGGTACTCCCAAATAATCCAAAAAGCCAAAAAGTTACTCAAAAAATTAAAAAGTTAACACTATTCACCAAAAGTCAACAATTACGGCTGCACAACTCCCAATTCAAATTTTCCTCTAAAAACCAATTTTCACAATTTTTTATTACACATTTTTCCATAAAAAGTCAAAAAGTTAACCCAAACATCCATATTTTCAACCTCAATTTTTTAGTCAAAAAAGACAAATAGTGCACTTATTTAGTCTTCCCAAACTTAGCCTAAGTCTCCCTATAAAAATTGATCAAGAAATCAACATAATATATATATATAATAAATAAATAAATGCGCATCACCAACAATTATGTAAACTTTATTTTTATGTGTTTGTTTGTATTCACATACTAATAAATAATCTTTATGCATGTACATGTACATAAACAGTGCAAAACATCCTCCTTTTAGTTATGGTATCGTTTGACATATGGTTTGTACCTATTAAAAGGACTTTGATAGAGACGCCCCAATCACCACCCCATCATTTCCACACACGTGGTGGGTGGTAATTGGAGGAAAAAAAAAAAAAAAAAAATTTGACCAATCATATTGAGAGGAGTCAAAAGTGATGAGGGAAAAAGGGGGTTTGAAACATTTTTCTTATTAAAATAAGTGAAACTGTCATTTGACTTATCATTTTCCTGTCAAAAAATAAATTCAAATCACTTGAATAAGTGATATTCGGAAAGGACAAAAAAAAAAAACAAAGGGTCAAACGAACTAATTTTTTTAAAATACTAACTTATTTGTGGATTTTAAACTAATATGCTACCTTGTAAATTGAGATCTAGTCTATCGAAATTTCTATGTCTTTCTATATCAATACACTATTAACTGGCCGACAATGTCATAAAATTTCCAATAATTTGTGCTAATAAGAATTGCATTGAGATAAATAGACAAAAAAAAAAAAAATTAAATCTTTTATCAAATTTTTTTTATTATTTGTATTACCATTTTATTTATGTCAAAATACTACTACACTTTATTTTTTAATACAATTTATTCTAAACACGAAACTAGCCACACTTATCCAACTAAGCATAATCATAAAGGTGACCACGACATATTTTTAATGTTAAATTAAACCAAAAAAAGCAAATCTAGACAAAAAAGATTCTTGTTTAGTTTTTTTATAGACAGAAGATTCTCGATTAAGGATGTCTCATTATTGGCCAGTATATACCAAACATATATTTAAATAAATAAAAGAAACAACTGATGATTAAAAAAACTCATAAAAATAGATGGAAACCAAACTCAAATAATTTTGGTGGGACTGTGTATGTAATCACTATTATAAAAGTTGTGCAAATCAAAGAACTTGTACTCCTCTTCTTTTCTTTTTCTTTTTTTTCTTTTTTTTCATCTTGTTTTTTCTTCCTTCTCTCTTCCTCTCCATTAAAAAATAAATAAATAAATTGAACTGCAATATTAAAATTGAGAAAGGTTGTGCCTTAAAATTTGAGTCTATATGCAGCTGGTTTTATTATTATTTTCATTTCATTTTATAAAATTGTAATACACTATTACAATTAAAATCAATAGTTTATAACTGTCACGTCATTATAAAATTTAAAAATTTTAATTTTTTTTTTTCTCTTAAATAATGATTTGTTGATGTAAACTTTTTAGAGATATTGATCAAGAAATATTTCATCTCTAAAATGGAGAATCTAGAGTGCCATGTAGCATAAGTATATGAGAAGAAATAAAAAAAAGTCAAAGTATATGCAAAACTAATTTTACATTATTTGTTAGAGTGACCCACTTTTAAAAAAATTAATATATTCACATATATCATATATGTATAATTTTGCAACTGATTTATATTTTCTTAGAATTTTTTATTTATCATTTTTTTTTTAAAATGTACTTAAAAAGAAATTTTTTGTGAATAAAACTTTAAAAAAATCACTAATGGAAAGAAAATAAAATTAAAAATCACTAATTTTGTGAATAAAACTTTAAAAAAAATCATTTTTGTTTTACATTTTGTTTGTTTTTAATAATGTTTTTAGATTTCTTCATAATTTTTTTACTTTTTAAATATATTAAATTAAAAAGTATTAAAAATATAAAATATAAAAAACAAAAAATCATAAAATAAAATTTAAAAACTAACCTAAATAGATTTTGTGTAAGTAAAGAAGATGGACCTGATTTTTTGCGGGACTCAGGTGGGTCGCTGGTTCCACGTGGCAAGAAAACACCGGTCCCGGAAGACCCATTTTGCAAACGGGGCCCACCAAGGAAAACGGCTCTCATACCCGAACCCGAGTCGGAACCAATCGGCTGCTGCCGACTTGGCCGCCACGTGGTGGCTGATGATGCCCCAAACCTGCCGGCACTTACGTCATCAGCTCTTGCTCCGCTCTTTTGCATGATGGGGATGTGGTGCTGTTTTTTGTCGTGATGTTGCTGAGTTAACTCGTTCCTCTTCACTCGGCTTCCCCCACATTCATACCCTGTGTCATTAATGGACGGTTGCTTCTCCAACTTATACAGCTACATAAATTAAACATACCCAAAACATTAAAAGTGGGTCATTTATATTATAAAAAAAAAATTCAAAAATAATTGATGGAATAAATCTTGAGTTATACCCTACAAAAAAGAAAATAAAAGCAAACAAGTCTCAATTTTTTTTAATCAGCAAATAAAACCCAATTACTCATCTAAACATTAAAAAGTATGATAATAAACAACAACAACAACAAAAACCATATGTTTTTCTATCCTAAATTAGGTATCATTTTGTTTCATTTATCATAATTACATTTATTAGTAAATTTTACTACTTATATTTACTTCTAGTATGATTGTGACAGAATAAGGTGATAAATAAAGAAAAATATTATAAAAATTAACAATTTTTATAAATTATATTTTACAAATAGATGTGTATAATAAAATTTTAAAAATTTAAACGAGATAAATGTCACAACAATAAATAAAAATTTACTCATAGTATTACTAAATATAAAAAATAAAAAATAAAAGCTACTTGTATTCTTACATGAATAGCTGGTGTTTGGTCATAAGAAGAAGCTTGATTAGCTTCAAACCCAACATTAGGGTTCTTAGTAGTCTTAGGCAAGGAACTGGGTGCCACTTCATCATCATCATCATCAAGCATGTAATCCGCCATCTGCCGAGTCAACTCAGCGAGAAAACCGTCCTCCTCCTCACTCTCTGTCTCCGTCTCGGTCGAGCCGAGCTCAGACTCAATCGGCGAGCTCCAACCAGACCAAGAAGAAGAAGAAGAAGAACCAAACTCGTTTGAAATCGACTCGTTATTTCTCGATCCCTTATTTGAGAGAATATCATCCTCTATATAGTCAACAAAAGCCATTACCAACTCTCCAAGTGATTATACAGAGAAAAACCCAGATGGGTATTGGTTTGGTGACCTAATCTAAATAATGGGTTTTGAAGAAGACACAATAATTGCAAAGCTTTTAGAGAGATAGAGATAGGGAGAGAGATGGAGCCCAGAGGGAATGCAGAGAGAGGAGGGCAGAGTACAGTGGTGCCTCTTGTTAAAGGCAAGGGGGTCTTTAAAAAGAATGAGTGGTTTGAGATGGAAATGGAAAGAGTAGAAATAGAGAGAGAGAGAGAGGGAGAGAGAGTAGTGAGAGATAGATAGATAGATAGAGACTAGATGTGAGACAAAGTGGGTGGGTTAAGGAACGTTGTGGTTTAGTAGTTGGCCAGTACGTTTCTCTCAGCCACGCAACGCACCTGCCAATGCCATTTAGGAGTTTTTTTATTTAAATTTTAGTTGTATGGTTTTCATGGCATTATGAAAAAAATTTATGAAAAATTTTCATACTTAAATTAGTTTGTAATATTTTATTATATATTATGTATTTATCTTTAAATTAATTTTATGAAATTTTTTATAATATTTTTTTTAATGATCCGTAACATCACTCTTAAAATTTAATAAAACGAAAGAGAAAGCACCATTGGTCTATTTATTTCATTAATATTATATATTTAAAAAATATATTTTTTAAAAATTATATGGTTAAGGTTTATTTAATGTGTAGGCAGGGCGACCACATATGATGATGGCCCCATTTGGTAGAGTTGTGAAAAAGTGATTATAAATTATAACTTAACAGATTATGGCTTATAGCTGTGAACATAAATTGTTAACTTGTTTGGTGCAGCTGTGGGATTATGGATTTAAGCAGCAGAGTAGTGTTTGGTTAATAAATTGTAAAATAACTTTTTACTGTATAATTGTCCTTTCTGCAAAAATGATTATTTTGTCATTTTTTTCAGTTTTAATTTTTTAAAAAAAATATTTCATTAATAAAAGTTAATATAATTAGTATCAATTAATATAAAAATTGATACATTTGCTAAAAATGTAATTGAAGTATTATTGTCACAATTATTTTCCATTATAAATTAATTAGTATCAATTAATCGCTTAATTATTATCAATTAATACTAAAATTATTAATTAGTATCAATTAATGGCTTAATTAGTCTCAATTAATATTAAAATTATTAATTAGTATAAATTAATATTAATATTTAATTTTTATTAGTATCAATTAATATTAATAATCAACAATTGTTATTAATTAGTATTAATTAATAATTAATTCATTACAAAAGTATACAATATTAATTTATTAATAATTAATATCAATTAGTATTGATTTTTTTAATTAATATTGATTTTTTTTTCTTTTTCTTCAGAAATATACAATTTTTTATTTTTTAATTAATATAAAAATATACAATATGAATTTATTAATAATTAATACCAATTAATATTTATTTTTCAATTAATATTGATTTTTTTCTTTTTCTTCAGAAATATACAATTTTTTTATTTTTTTAATTAATATTAATATTTGGGTATTAACGAGGGCATTTAAGTAATTTTAGCCCCCCATACCAGCTGTGCGCTTAAGTCAAAAATTTAAGCACCCCTGACCAGCTTTTGAGATAAGCTGAGAAATAACTTGATTTAAGCTATAAGCTGGTTAACTTAAGCTGCACCAAATACAATATTTTAGCTTAAATTAAGCTAAAAGCTAAAATAAGTAGTTTATAAGCTCTACCAAACAAGCCTGACATGTCCCAGTCAAGCAAACAAAACTTTTCAAAAAAAAATGTATCTGTATTATTAATATTTTATTTAATATAGTCTGATTCTTTTAAAAAATTAAAAGATCCCATTAAATAGAAATGTACACTCATTAGAGATTTTATTGTTTGAGAAATATAAAGGGCAAATTACATAGGTAATTCTTATATTTTGTTTTTTGTCTTATTTTGATTTTTATATTTTTAATTGACTCAATTTTGATAATTAATTTTAAATTTTTTCTCAATTTGATCCAATTGATAACATTAATAGGATTTTTGATGAAAAATGATTATTGAGTTAGTTGAGGTTAAGTTACTTAATTGATTGGTTTTATAATTTATCCCTGAAAGCATAACACGTGTTTATGTACACATTTTCATAAAAATACTAAAAATTAGAATCAATTAAACTAATTTAAGATAAAATAAAAAATTTAGGGTCAAAATTGAACATCAAAGAACCGTGACTAATAATATAATTTGTCCAAGTTTAAATCACTTTATTTAGCTAACCGTTGTCAAAAGTAATTTTTTAAGTATTTTGTTTTATGTGTTTCTTTTGTCCTGGGTGAATTTTTTTTTAAGTTTTAACATTTTTTTTAACTTATTAGATTTACTTAATCCATATATACTTAAAAATCAAGATATTTGTGAATTTTTATTTTATTTTATTTTTTTTATAAAAACAAATCACTAAATATAAAAATTTAATATATCTTTTATAAATATTTTACTTTTTAGGTGTATTTAAAAAAAATATTAAAATATAAAAAAAAAATCACTAAAGACAACAAAACAAAAAATCAAAAAATTGTTTCTGAAAATTCAAAATCAAACAAAGTGAATGTTATTTAGTTAATTTTTTTATTATAAAATTTGTAGAACTTAAGCTTGTTAGGTGACCCATCTATACAAATTTTTGGAGTCGCCACTAAATATAGGTCTCATATCACAATAGAGAAATCTACGCTGCACTCACATCACTTTTATTATCCATATTTTTCAGTGAGGATATACTTTAGAGTGATTTTTTTAAAAATGATTTTAGAGTTATTTTTTAGATGGGTGAGATTTAATTCTAGTAAAGTTGAGGTTAAAATAATCATTTCACCTTCTAACTCTTAAAACCTAACATTATCGTTCTACAATCACTTTAAGAAAAATCACTCTAAAAAATCCCAACTCTATAATTTTATCAAGAAAAGTGATGTGCAACGTAAATCCAACTATTATAAAGTGAGACTTATACTTCCAATAAATTTCGATCACACAAATATTTTTTTTTAGTATTTTTTATGAGAGAATTAGTCTTGTTGCCATTTGTATTTGTATGTATCACTCCTAACTAACATAGCTACAAATGGTTCTGGTCAGCGTTTCTTTCTGAAATTCTAGCACCAACCACCAATATGGTTGACCATTTGCCCTAGATCAATATATATAGTTGACAAAAAAAAAAAAAAAAATTCAATATTAAACTCATATTTTAGCATGTAACATTACCTAAAATGTTATAATTTGCTAAATTTATCACATTAGTGCAAAGGTCATATTTTTATCAGAAATTATTGGGTGCTAATGCATTTCCCTTTTTTTTTCATTAGTTTAGATAAGATTTATTATATTTATGTTAGTATTGAAAGCACAGCAGGACCAAAATCATTTGTGATTAGTTTACAGATACCATATGATATTATCATGTAGTACTTTTATATGTATAATGATTTTCATTTTATCCTTGCAACAACAACTTATGTTATGATCCATGTCCCAAAAAAAAAAATTTTAAAAAAGTGGCCTTACGCATGAAGTCTCTTAAGCATCATCCCCTTGCAAGTCAATTTTCAAAAGGGATTCTACAGAGGGGGCTTGTAAAATATGGTATCAAAGCTAGCTACTACATCGAGTATGGGATTGAACACAACTATGTGAGTATGAGATCAAATGGGTCCAGGTTTGCAATTCGAGCCATAGAGGCGAAAATCTATAGAACGCACTATGTTATCTGCTAAAGTGTCTAATATTGATCGATGAGTGGCTACCATAAAGAAAAGAATGGTAGCATGTTACTACAAAAGAAGAGGAACGGCATATTTTTTTTTTTCTTCACGTGATGCCAAATAAAAATGTTATTTATGAGGAATATAAAACATCTTGTTAAATTTTGGTAATTATCAAACCATACGTGCAATTTAAAATTTGGCAACCATTATAGTGTACCATATAGGAACCTTTTTCTTTCTTTTTTTTTTCTTTTTTTTTGACAAACAAAAATAATTTAATAATGACAGGTGTTTTAACATATCACTAAAGATGTTTTTAAAATCAACATTGGATATAGAGTAACATGTCATGACAAGTGCAAAGACAAATTATGCTGACCAAGCACAAGTAGATGTTAACTCTCCCATGCTCCATATGCCTCATTTAGGATTTTTAGCTGTTATAAATTTTGAGCTTTTCTGTTTATTATTCCAACTTCATGCTAGTAATGGAAAGAATTTGAATTATTTTTTTAATATGTGCCCAATTTGATGCCATTGAAATGGAAGTCTGTAGGTGAAGATCCTAACATTGATATATAAAAACTTCGGTTGGCGGAAAAGCATAACCAAAAACTTAGGAGAAGTTGATTGTTCAACAAATTTAAGCCAACTTCACAAAATGGAAATATAAGCTACCAACTTTTTGGTTTCTATCTCACGCTTTTTTAATTGCATTTGGATTATAAATTTAGGTAGAAATTTAATATAACAAAAAAAATAGAAAATTTTGAATGAAATAGAAACAAAGATCCCTACCACTACAAAAAAATTGACTTTTTGCGATGGTAAAATACCGTCGCTAATACTTTTTGCGACGGCAAAATGACTTTTTGCAACGGCAAGAGGGGGTTGCAAATGCAGGGGTTGCAAAAGAGTTTTTGCGACGGCACAGTGCCGTCGCTAATGTTTTGCGACGGCATTTTTGCCTTTTTGCGACGGTACTGTGCAGCCGCTAATAACATTTAAAATTTCTTGACTTTTTTGCGACGGTCCTGTTTTACCGTCGCTAAAAATGTTATTTGAGACGGCAAAAAATACCGTCGCTAATAGTCTTTTTTTTTCAACAGCAAACACACTGTTTTTTGCGACGGTGTGGTGTCGTCGCAAAAAGTATTAAAAATATTAAAATTTCTATTTTTTGCAACAGTGTAATGCCGTCGCAAAAAGTATTAAAAATAATAAAATTTCTATTTTTTGCGACAGTATAACGCCGTCGCAAAAAGTAAAACCTGTAACAAAATTAATAAAAATATTAAAATTTTTTATTTTTTGCAACAGTGGTGCCATCTCTCACTCTCTAAAATATGCTCTGAACTGATTATTTACATTCCATTCACAAAAACATCATATCAGAAAATAAAAATAAAAATTGATAAAACCATCAAATTCAATATTTTACAAAGAGCAATTAAATTGTACATGTTCATAAAAGTATATTTAAATTATAAAATTCACCCCAATCCTTAAAAAAAATAAAAAAATAAAATAAAATCTAAAATTCACCAATCAGCACACTTGGCTATTTAAATGCTCTTACAAAAAATAAAAAATTTCCAACAAGATTTCAATTTTGGGCCTATTTCAAAAATCAAGCTGCAAATTCCTTACTTCTAGAATCAGATCTTCCCCTCGGCAAAATTTATCCTTTTGACCTACAAATAAATAGATAACAATTGCAAATTATAATCTTTTTGAAAAAAATCTAGAACAAAGCAATAAATACCATCAAAATCATGAAGAGATAAAAGCTAATACATAAATCCCCATGATAGTGACAGAGCAAAGATAAGAACTAGGATTCATAACATACAAAGTTCATATGCCAGAAAAGAACTGTATTAGTGACAGACTTTGTAATATTTGACAAATTTCAAATGTCCTCCAATCACATTCAAATACGTGTATGCTTAAATATCATTTGTATTGCACTATGCAGTGCTTGTTGAAACTTAAATATGAATAACTAGTTTGTAGCTTCAAGCCCTAGAATTTGATTTACTCGTAAGAACACTTAATCTTGCCTCTTCCACCTCCTCTTTTTTTTCTTTTAATGAGTGTCGCTTCCATCATCTATTAGCAGGTGTTCCACACAGTCCAACTATTTAAACACCAGTAATGAAGACAATGAAGACTGTGGAAAGAACACTTACGTTGTCATCAGAAACTACATATCTCTCAATTGGAGAAACCAAAGCTTTCCCTGCTCACAAATAATAATAATAATAATAGTAATAATAATAATAATAATAATAATAATGGAATTCAATGTAGTCCAAAATAGTGTAATAAACTCTTATTGTAATATACCTGGGGAATTTTTTCATGTCTGATGTGAGTGGGAAGGGTTGGACTTAAAGGGTTCCTACCTGTCTTGGATTGTAGAATACACAAATTTATTTTGTAGGAACTCACATGTAGAGGGTCCATCAATAGGGAGATCACACATGTTCATGGAATAGGGTGATTAGCCTCTCATCAGTAAGTATGCAAATTAAAGTTATGTTTGGATAGTAGGAATTACATAGAATCTCATCATTACTAAAATATTCATTTCTGCATAAAAAGATAACAATATCACTTTTTCATCCATATGACAAATTAATTATTAATGAAAATTGAGCTAAGTGTTGTGTAATTATAAAATTTTTAAAAGAACCTAACATAATTATGCCAGATTTTTTAAACTTAATTATTTTCTCTAAATTTGAAGTGAGATTTGGGATTAACTTCCTATTTAGGTCAGTAGTGATTAGTTGATTAGTCCTTGGTCCTCACTTGCCTCTTTAGTCCCACCAGTTGCAACTATAATTGTAATTGTATTAGCGATAGTGGTATTAATAATTATCATACAAGTTCATAAGATGACTTTGGATTGTTAGCATCCTCTGCTCAAGTATTAATATTCTACATTTTAGTGAGTACTTAAATTTTAATCTAAAATTCTGTCTGTCAAATGATATGAACTCCTTAGGTAATACTCATACTTAAAAATGAACTTGCAAGTGGAAGTTGCTTAAGAAGTTTATATTCACATAATTAACTTCATTATTAATCAATGTAGAACTGTAACAGAGGATCGCTCACAATCATGTTACCAATAGATGATGAAACTACATAAAAACTGAATTTGTGAGTAGAAATCAAAGTTGTTTCCATAAAGCAAAAATTAAACTAGGCTATACAACACATAAACAATAAAACTTGTAAAAACTTGCTTTTATTATTGAGGAGTTATATGCATGATACACCAACTAAATTAGAACATGGTGGTGGTGTTAATTAGAGTGTTGTTGTGTTGGGTATTGTAATGACCCTTACCACTGTTTACCGAATAACCACTGATTACCGTTAAACTGAACTGATTATGACTGATAATTGAGCTGGATAAAATACTGAATTGACTGACTGAAAACCAGAACTGAATTGATTGAATATATATATATGTTAAATTGCATTTTATCTGTTTGACTATTTAATTATATGTTCATAGTTATATGCTTAAACTGTTAATTGAAAGCCTTATCGGCGGCCGAACCGGGAATTGTTTAGTGTTTCATGATCATCATAATTTATGTGATTTTATGGTGTAATTATCTGAGAGTCGATTTGGTATGCTTAAATTAGATTAATTATTGATGAATTACATTGTTTGACATATTTACTACTTTGCCACCTAGTGGGCCACTATCTACAAAACATGTTGAGCTTATTTACACTTAACCAAAACATTTCATCAGCTCCTCCTTTGTACCCACCGAATTAGAGAGAGAGGATAGAGAGTTAGAGAGAGTTCATCTTGAATTACTTGGAGGCTTAAAGAAATTGAAGTGTTAAGTGCCTAGTAGAGCTTCTAGTCTAGTGATTGAAGACTTGAGGTAGGTCCATTGCCCTCTTATATATGTTTTGAGTTTAGCTCTTGCATGGTTTAGAGGTAAGTTGAAGTCTAGAGCCAATCTATGGCTTGTAATGTTGAATTGTAGCTTAATTGTTGCATGCATGTGTATAGGGAAGAGTTTTGAGCTTGACTTCATGGAGACCTTGCATGCATGTCCATCTTTTGATCATAATCCATGATTTCATCATGTTCTTGAAGAAATGGGCTCAATTGAGCAATCTTTGAAGCTTTAATTTGATTTAAAATTCATGCATGCCATGGTTGGAGCATGTTCTTGGAAAATGGTTTGAAGTTAGGTTTGAAATAAACACCTTTGGGCTTTGATTTCTCAAATTGAGCTTTGAATCATGTTATTCTATGTGTTTACAAGTGTTTTTCCAGAAATTAGCCCAAGAGGATCGAAAATTTTACTTTTAAACTTGATTTTGAGCTTGGGACTCAAATCTGAAATTTCCAAATTTTGGTCGTCCGCTCGAGCGGGGGAAGTGCCGCTCGAGCGGGAAAATCGAGCTCCCAGCATCTTGCACTATGCATCAGTCCGCTCGAGCGGAGTATTGGACGCTCGAGCGGAGGACTGGGTGACACGCTCGAGCGGGCGTCGAGCGGAGATTTCACCTATCCAGTACTTTTTGGTCCGCTCGAGCGGGGATGTTGCCGCTCGAGCGGGGACCTTTGTTTGCTTGTACGCTCGCGCGGGGAAACCTGCGCTCGAGCGGGACCCTGTTTCACTGAAATTTCTGAAAATATTTTCTAAGTACATCTTTGCATCCTCATTCCATCCTAGGCATTCTTAGGCCTAGTTTAAGACATCTTAATGGGGATATAGATGTAGAACACACCGAGGCATTTAGGGATTAAGTTATTATCTTTCCCAACTATGAACTTAGTGTGTGTTCACTCTGTTAACTGTATAGGGTTGGCATTCCAAGAGGACGCTCTAGCCTACAGTAGCCGAGAACTCTGTGAGTAACAATTGTGTAAAGATATGTTCAAACGATTATTTTCTGAACTGTTTACTGAACTGATATTGTTTATTGAATGAGTGCATGTCCTATGTTCTGAACTGTATTGTAGCATCTTTAGCAACTACTGTTTACTGTTACTGTTACCGTTTGAGAAATCTCTGCCATCGACGGTCTGTGAATGGATGGCCCCACCGACGGTCTATGAACGGGTGGATTTGTCTAATCGATTTGGTTCCCACGTTGGAACCACTACTGTTTACTGATTGATGGCCATCATTACTGTTCGGTCTTTAAGACCTACCGTTTACTGTACTGTCATGCTAAGGGATGTACTACATACGACCATTTACTGTACTGAGCAACTAATATACTGATTGAAATGAACTGTTTTCATACTGTAAGGACATTCATTCTAAACCTCTTTACGTATTATGTTATTCATTGGGCTTTAGCTCACTGCTTATATATATGTGTAGGTGTTCAGGCACCAGACCGCAGCTAGGAGCGTCGGGGTAAACTCCAGTTTTGTCAGCCAACCACCGTGCCTCACTGTGAGGTTCTGAGCCTGCCAAGCTTTGGCTTAGGGGTGTTTTTATTTCCCCGTTCGTCTTGGGCTGTTTTTGTAATATTGTATAGTCTGTTACTGTACTGTTTAATAGGGATTTGATCCCTGTCCTGAATGGTTGTAAATGTTTTGCATACTGATCTGCATAATGTATGGAAAATCTTTTTGACATACAGACTGTCACAGCTCATTGGACATTATTTATTTACTGCATTGACTTCCGCCAGGCCCTGTACTTTGTTTTACTGTATTACTGTTAAGCAGGCCTTCGGTAATCATGGATTACTGGCCGGTTACAGTGCTAAACCCATAGGGCCGGGTTTGGGTCGTGACAGGTATATTCAAGGTCATTGTTGCTTTCCAGCTATAACTGAAATTGTAGTATACTGAAATCTGCCTTTTTCATACTAAAGTTGCAGTATTAGTAGAGCCCATGTTGACACAGCACAGTTTGTATTTCATTGTATTTTTATGTCACGCGTCGTATAACTATCAAGTGAAGTGTTGTTATTATTATTATTATAAAAAAAAATTAAAAAAGAAGCTAAAAAGAGGAACTTTAATTAACAATTCTAATTGTCTCTAGACAATGATATCCCATTAAGTTGGAAAGGAAAGAGAAACTAATGATCTAATGTGGCAACACGACCACCTAATTAAGGCACTCGTTTAATTGAGATGTTTTACTTAATACTTTCCACTTTACAGATGCATATGTATTTAAATCATGAGTTTGAATAGAAATTTAAAAAGTCATTCATATTTGATGAATGGGAAAAGTTAAGGATCATGAAATTTTTATCATGAAAATGATCATGAAAGAATTATGATCCTTGGATTACCTTGATTAGTGTGTGGTGCTTTATTCTAAGTGTAATCTAACGGCCACAAAACTTTCATGATTATTTTCATGAAAGATTTTTCATGATACCTAGCATTGCTGTTGATGAATATAGCTTCAACTATGATGGCTAGAAAGCAAAATAGAATTTATAAAGGCTACATAACTAAAGAAAGGTGTTTGAATTATTATTTCATCATCCAACTATTAAACAGTGTTAGTTAAGCAGACTGAAAGCCATGTTGTGTTTCTTAGGATTCATCTTTTGCCATTAATTATTTAGTAGTCTCGGAACAACATGTGATACTTTCAACTAATATAATTAAAATTTTACAAGTAGATAGACAATGTTAACCCATCTTTGTGAGCTAGTTGGGAGTAAAGATCAGCATCAAGTTAGGTAGCAAAAATGGTGTGTTCAAACCCGCCCGCAAGCTAAGCCCAATGAGCAGTTTTCTTATGGGCAGGGCGGGATTGTGGGCTAAGACCTTTGGCTCAAACCCTACCCAAAGGGGCTAGCCTAGACGGGCTCATGGTATGCATCCTTAGTCCAATAAGATGAGATTCAAGCCTATTTATTTAATTAATCGATAGTTTAGTTGACGTGGTGTTGAAAAACTGTCACACTATTGACCAAAATTAATTGAATATTTCATCTGAGTCCAAACAATACAAACATTTTAAAAAATATCATATACAGGATACTCACAATGACACGGGGAGGGCTTGTCAATCCACTAGAGGCCCTTTTTTTTTTTCAAAAGAGCAACCCGTTTCTGCTCCCTCATCTACAAAAAAAAAAAAAATGCAATCCTGCCTTTAGGCAACGACAATATTATCTTTTATTCGATGAAAAACTACAAATACAAGACCCTTAAGAGTAAAAAGTAATATATATTATGTAGAAGGGTAGAGAATTAAGACAAAAATTACCATCTTCTTGTGCTGAATTGGAAGTAATATATATTATGTTGAAGGATCTAAAAAGTCATAAGAGGTTATAATTCTTTTGTACATAAAGAGAAATGTCCTACAGCTGTAAATTACTTCATAAATTAAATGCATTCTTCACTTATTTTTCAATATCCTCGTTTTATCTAGTACTGGAACAAATATAAAACTACTTTGTTGAAATTAGAGATTTATTCTCTCCTCATTTCTTTAATAAGTAACTCCTTCCTGTTATGCAAGATATCGAGTAAGTTGACTCACAAAAAATTAGAGTCTAAACAAAAATTCTAACAATAGATAATACTGAAACAGAGATATGATACTGTAAATTGATTTGTTCAAGAAAACATACAGCAATTCCATCCGTACAATTGTAAATGGTGCCATGAAGAATCTCCCAAGCTGCATCAACTTCATGAACTGTTTTACCATAACGTCTTTGAGAGTAGCTTTTCAGCCATTGCTACACAATTAATAAAGTAAAATGTCAGCAATTACACTCACTTATAAGTGCTGAAATTCTTAAAATGGAAATCATCATGCACCTAAGCAGAAATTCTTAAAGGAACTTCCACCTTGAAATTCATAGTAAAAAGTAAAGGGAAAATTAAATACTACAAGATGAAAAGATACTTTCCAAAACTGAAAATTTTTCTTTTCAGATTTAAACAATAAAATGAAAAAGGTCTCAAATTCAAATAAGTGAAAACTTAAGTTCTCTGAACTCCAAAGAAGCTGGTAGGTCTTCAAATGTAATGTGAATGCGATTATTTTGTGACACTGCACTACTTCAAGCAGTCATTAATGCACAAAAAATAACATAAAATAAAATATGTTACTACTAGCATAAGAGTAAAGGCAACTGTTACATAAACATTGTAAATATTTACTTAAACAAGGAAAAATGGCCAAACAGATTTAAAATGAAATTTCTATTTTAACTGTCACTATCTGCTCTTCTTTCTCAGTGATAACATTCTTAATATTTTCTCACAACATTAGATTTCTGCAAAGCATGGGAAGAACACACCATGATTATGAGGGCAGATTTGGATTTTCACATGAAACACACATTATTATTTTTAAAGTTAATCTGAACCTAAATTCTATGATTTTTATAGCATGAGCCTCGAGGGTATCTAGGATGATTTTTTTTTTTTTTTTTCAAGATTTATGAGTTAGGGATTTTTTTTTTTTTTACCATTTAGTGTGCTGTGGTGGTTTCACATAATTTTCTATGTGATTGTGATTCGAACTAACTTATTTTCCATATTTCATTTTGTGAACCATTTCCAGTATTTCTGAAACTTCTAAATGGTGAGACAGAAAATACAAAAGATCACACAAACCCCAAAAGCTTAATAACAAAAATTCCAGGATTGCAGAATGCAAAGGAAAAGACTAAAAATTATATGAACCTAAATATACTTATTCATCAATCAAATTTTTAATTGAAGTGATGCAAAGCAGTTTTCAGAAACAATATCTTGATATATTCCTCTATGAATAAATAAGTAGAATTCTATGTTCATAAAAAAGTACAACTGCCATATGTCCAAGTCATGAACCATACACAAATCAAAACACTAAAACAACAGAATTGTGAACTGATTTAAACTACAATTTTTTTTCAAATTGGCAGATAAAAAATATAATGAAACGAGGACATTTCAAAAAGAACAATAAGTTGTTGAGTTTGACACACTAGTGGACCTAAAAATACAACTTTTATTGATAACTAACACTCGAGTACACAAAATACTAGTACACAACCACACCCTAATAATTACAAAATAATTACATATTCATGAAAAAGTTCAAGACTTTAACCATTAAAATTTATAAACTTCAACTGAATTGAAATTTCCCCTTTAATTTAAAGGGTATAAGATCGATGTAAACCTTGGAAATCGATTCATTTTCGACACAGTGAAGATACAAAAATTCAAATCCAGTACAAGATCAGCAAAAACAGTAAAGGACGAATCAAAACGAAACAGAAAGGTAATCAAAAAACGAAAACGAAACAACAATTCAACAAAATAGTCAAGTTACCTAAGAAATTCAATGGATTCGGGTGATGATTGAAACCCTAGAAGAATCGGCCGTTTCTGTATAGAAGAGAAGGTTGGAAGATTGAGCGACGAGAGGTGGATCGGAGGCAGAAATTAGGGTTTGAAGAGGGTGAAGATGAGAGAGAGAGAGAGAAAGAGAGAGAGAGAGAGAGAGAGAGGGCGGGGAGGAGACGCGATCGATGATCCACGAGATCGATGATCTTTTCTCCCTCTCTCTCTCTTTCTTTGCCTGGTTGCCCCATTAAAGACTGAACAGATTGGGGATTTTCGGTTTTGGGGGGGAGCGGGAATGGAAAACAAGAAACAGATTGGGGATTTTGGGTTTTTGGGGAGGGGGGGGAGCGGGAATGGAAAGAGGGAGGGGGGAACCGGGCGGGAATGGAAAGAAGAGGAGGGGAGGGGGGTGGGCGATGGAAATTTTTTTGGATTTTTTTTATTTTTATTTTCATTACAAATAAATATTTAAATAATAAAATGACTTTTTTTTTTGCAACAGAGGATGTCATTGCTAAAAAAAAATATTTTTTATTAAAATAATTTTTTTTATAGTTAATGAATTTTTATTTTTATTTTTTCATTTAGTAAGGTTGAAAATTTATTTGTTTCATATTTATTTTAATGAATAAAAAATTATTATTATTATTTTATTTGGTAGAAGTAGGGATAATATTTTCCATTAAAATAAAGTTAATTTTTTGTAGTCAATGTGGCATTTGCAGTGGTAGTAGTGGTAATAATGCAATGGCATTTGCAGTAGTGGTGAATGTGGTAGAGAAGATGGGTGGTGAGAGACAGATGAGTGAGAGACAAATAGAGAAGAGAGATAGAGAGAGGGAGAAAGAGAGACAGACAGACAGACAAACAGAGACAAAGTGATGAGCGAGAGAGACAAGGTGGTCGCTAAAAGTGCATTTTCTTGTAGTGGAGAGCTCGGTAAATAGAGAAGAGACGAAGGAGAGAGTGAGCAAGGTGAACACAATGGGGGAGAGAGACAAGCAGACAGACAGACACATAGAGAGAAAGAGAGAGAGAGAGAAGAGCGAGAGACCGACAAACAGACACAGAGAGAGAAAGAGAGAGAGAGAAGAGTGAGGAGTGAGAGAGAGAAGAGAGGTAATATTTTGTGGTAGAGAAGAGGAACCGACAGTAGTGGTGAAGGTGGTGGATAAGAGATGACGGTGGTGGTGGTGGTGGTGGTGATGACGAAGGAGATTAGTGGTGAAGTTGTGGTAGTAGTAGAGTAGATGGAGTAGTAAGGGTGAAAGAAAGGTAATGGTAGTAGTAGTAGTAGTGGCAATAGTGGTAGTGGTGGTAGTGGAGTGGTGGCAATGGTAGTAATAATGGTAGTCGTAGAGGTAAAATAGCGACCGTGGTAGTAGTGGTGGTAGTGAAACGGCGTTTGCAGTAGTGGTAAAGGTGGTAGAGGAGATGAGTGGTAAGAGAGAGATGAATGAGAGGCACAGAGAGAGAGAGAGAGAGAAAAAAGAGATGAGAGAAGAGATAGATGAATGAGAGACACACAGAGAGAGACAAATAGACGGACAGAGAGAAAAGAGTGATGAATGAGAGAGAGAAAGAAAATAGAGAGAAAAAAATGGAAAAATTGGTGAGAAGATATAGACAAAGAGAGAAACAGAGAGAGAAAAAAAAGTGCGAAAAGAGATAAACGAGAGAGAGACAGAAAGAGATGAGCGAGAAAGCGAGAGAGAGAAAAAAAAGAGAGAGAGAAGAGAGACAGAGAGAGAAGATAGATGAAAGAGATAGAAAGAAGAGAGATGGACGAGAGACACAGAGAAAAAGAGAGACAGACAGACAGAAAAGAGTGATGAGTAAGAGAGAGAAAGAGAAGAGAGACAGAGACACAGAGAGAAAGAGAGAGATGGACAAACAGAGAAGAGTGATGAGTGAGAGAGAAACAGAGAAGAGAGACAGAGACACATAGAGAAAGGGAGAGACAGACAGACAGAGAAGAGTGATGACTAAGAGAGGGAAAGAGAAGAGAGACAGAGACAGAGATATAGGAAGATGAAAAAATGAGTGAAAAGAGAAATGTTCAAAAGAGTAAGACGACGTCGTTTATAGTGGATCGATAAATCGAGAAGGAACTCGATAAATAGAGAAGATGGGAGTAAGAGAATGAGCAAGGCGAACACAGTGAACGAGAAATAGACAAATAGACAAGTAGAGAGAGAGAGAGAGAGAGAAGAGTGATGAGTGAAAGAGAGATAGGGAGAGAGAGATAGACAGAAAAAGAGATAGAGAGAGAAAGAGATGAGCGAGAGATAGACAAAAAGAGAGAGAAATAGAGCGAAAAGAGATGAGCGAGAGAGAGACACAGAAAAAGAAAGAGACAGAGAGAGAAGAGAAATGAGCGAGAGAGATAGAAAGATGAGAGAGAGAGAAAAGAAATTAGAGAGATAGAGAGAAGAGAGATAAGCGAAAGAGACAGAGAGAGAAAACAGATGAGAGAGATAGAGAGAAGAGAGATAGGCGAGAGACACAGAGAGAAAATGAGAGAGAGAAACAGACAGACAGAGAAAGAAGAGTGATGAGTGAAAGAGATAAAGAGAAGAGAGAGAGATAGAGACAGAGAGACATGAAGATGAAAAAATGAATGAAAAGAGAAATGTTACATCAAAAGAGTAAGAAGACATTGTTTTTTAAAAAAAATTTTGCGACAGAAAAAAGTACTAGAATTTATTCAAACCATCTTGTGACTGTATATATATGAAGCTGTCTCAAAACCGCAATCACTATGCATAGGTTAGAGTTTTCCAAAAATTCTTTTGAGAAAATTATACTTTCTTGTTTTCCGTGTTATATTGTTTTTACTGAAATTTTTTAATATTTTAAGTATTTTTTTTAAAAATTTTTAGACACACCTAACATAAATACATCTAAAAATTTTAAAAATTGTAAAACAATCTTTTAAAAATTCACTAAATACGAAAAATACAATAATTCAATACTTTTTTTTTTTGTATTTTTATGTATTTATTAATTTTTAAAAATATTTTTTCATAATTTTTTTTTTTAAATACATCTAAGTAAGGTGCATCTAAAAAAAATATTTTAAATTTTAAAAATATTCACTAAAAATTAAAAAAGAAACAGGAAAGTCACTTTTTGCGACGGCAGAAAATACCGTCTCAAAAAAGCATAGTATTTGCGACGGCACCATTTGCCGTCTCAAAAAAGCATAGCATTTGTGACGGCACAATTTGCCGTCTCAAAAAATGAGATTATTTGCGACGGCAGAAAATACCGTCGCAAATGTTCTCATTTTTTGAGACGGCAAATTGTGCCGTCGCAAATGCTATGCTTTTTTGAGACGGCAAATGGTGCCGTCGCAAATACTCTGCTTTTTTGAGACGGCAAGTGTGCCGTCGCAAATAGTCCCGTCTCATATACCCACTTTTCTTGTAGTGTACCCAAATACATAATCGAAAAATAGCATTAAAGTTTTTATTCAACGATGATATATTGTATTCAATCTTCACTTGTGATTGTGAATTATTGGACTTCATATAATACATTTCGGCCTGTTTGGGTAATTAAGAAAAAAAAGCCAGCTTATTGACTTATTTAGATCACATCACCTTTTTATTTTTTTACACATTTTTTTTTTAAAAAGTCAAAAAAAATATTTTAAAAAAAATTCTCAAAATATACCTTCTTGGATGTCCATGTTGATGTTGACTAGGGTCCAAATGATTGTCTCTTCTTCCTTCTCCCACGGCTCTGTATTGGATTGTTAGATTAAAATACATGGTACTATTACTCTTGGGATTAATATCCTAGCCATTATCAATCTTTCATAATTATGCCACATTTATACCAAAATATGAGATTCAAGATTCATCGGAATATATAATCCAATCTCATAATTTTATTCCTAAACAAACACAGCTTACTTGTGCCAGAAAAAACAACTCTGCTACGTAGCTCAAATTATCAACGACTCGAATGGCCCGAAATTCTAAAACAACGTCGTTTTGGAATTTTTTTTTTTTATCTTAGCGGTAAGATTTATTCTCTTACCAGTGAGATAATTTTTCCGTACCAAATTTGAGTCATTCTCTTACCGATAAAAATGCCAAAACGACGTCGTTTTGACATTTGAGACATTCAAATTCTCACGCATTCGAGCTCTCACGCATTTTCCCAGAAAAAATTGTCTAATGTTGATCTCGGTACATCTTTGCATCTACTCTATTGAATAGGAACTGTGGAAATGATCAATCAAACAATTACTAACCAATCAAATGGCCAAAATCAAAACTTGCATCGAATATGCCTGGGAGGTTTCTTGTGTTGGAAATATTGTAGGAATTTTTTTATATTAGATTTTCACTTTCCTCACACGTTCAGCCCACTATCTGACCCAAAGATGTCAAGTAGGCTTTAAAAATGTAAAATACATTTCATTGAGCGAGCGGGTTTTGATGGGTTGACGGACCTAATTGGACTTCTTTAATTATATTAACTTATGTCCGGCATATTGGTTTAGTTGGAACCAAAACTCAAAAAAGTGTAATTAGTGCAATAGAGTATGTGACTATGAGGATCCCCTTTTTCGGGGGTGTGGGGTTGCTGTGCAGGGGAATGGACTTATTTTGAGGTTTATTTTGGTAATCTGAATCGTTTATATTTTATACTATAGTAAGTAGAATATACTTACAAAAAATTAAGGTAATCGGATATCGTTAACGCTTTCATATACTCATATTTGTATTCATTTTAATATTTTAAATCACAATTATTATTTATTTTTATAGATATGAATGTGAGTGGATGAATGGGTAAACGATATCCGAATAACTTAATTTTTTGTAAACATTTCTACTTGATGTATTTTAAAATATGAACGGTTTGAATTATCGAAATGGACCCCTGCATAGCAGCCACCCCAAATTGTTTTTTCGGCCCCAAAACAAATGGCATTAAAATGTAAAAAGAGATGTTAGTTGAAAAATTGAAAATAAAAACTAAAAAACACCTAAAATAGCTGATTCCATACTTTGCTTTATATTGAGAAATAGATCTAGAGGATAAGCTTTTGATATATTCATGAATTACAATTGTTGAAAGCAATAAGAATAATAATTCTTTGATTATTTTTTTTTTATATATGAATAATTCTTTTATTCATTATTATTTCGTTCTTAAATTTTTCTTCGCTGAGCAGTCATTTTTTTAAATAAATTATCAATAAGTAATTATAATTCTGCCGCTCCTACCAACATGTCGTTGTAGTATAGTGGTAAGTATGCCCGCCTGTCACGCGGGTGACCCGGGTTCGATCCCCGGCAACGGCGATTAATGTAGGTTTTTCTTTTTTAAATAATCATGCGATTTTCTATATTCTGTTTTTGCACGAAAATGTAAGTGTAAGAAAATGAAAGTGATGTTCCTCAAATTCTGACCCACTAATCAGTTGGATGTCGGCCAGCCGTATTTTTTAAAGTTTGGAAATGTTATTTTAGTTTATGGGGTCGAATTAGGCTAATATTTCTGGGTGGTGCTAGAAATTATTAATTTAGTGGTTCTAAATCTACCATTAATGAGGTGGTAAAATAAAAAAATTAAAAAAAAAACAAATAAACAAACAAAGAGATACAATACAAACTGTGGTAGTGGGCACATCACTAGTGGTAGCTCTAATTAGAGCTCCTACTCATTTTTCAATATTTTTAGTCTGAAATATTAATAGATTGGGTTTAAAATTTATATTTTTAATCTAACTCGGCCAGACGTAGTTCGTTATTAAATTAATTATTTATTTATTTATTTATAATATATTAATATATATTTTTTGTTGGACCTATACTTTATCCTTGTTAATTTTATTGAAATTTGTATTTGTGGTAATGTGTGATTAAATTTATTTAAGAAATTTTTTAATTTATATATAAAATCTTTCAATTTGTAATGATGTCAATATATTTATTTAAGAAATATAATGTGTGGTTGAATTTAATTATAGAATGATTTAATTTTATTTTTTTTTTAGCATATAGCCTAATGAATGGATTTGAGATTTATAATTATTTTTTGAACCGGACTTGGATAAATATAGAGGCTCAATATTGGGGTTGGGCCGGACTAAGACAGACACAAAATTTCTTATCGTGTAGTGCCGACTCAGTTTGAACCCGACCCGCCCGACGTTTGTCCACCCCACCATAAACATCTACATATTATAATATTTTATTGGATTAATTACACACACTTCTCTTGAATATTGAAAAAATATAATTAATCTTATATTTTATACATAATTATATTAGCCTCCATTTTAATGAGGGTAAAACAATTAAAAAATATATGTATATATTTAAATAAGAAATAGATGAAAATGATTTTTTTTTATTTATACAACTGTGAAATTAGTAATGAAAATGAATCTAATAGTTATGTAAATTAAAATCTCAAGGAGGTTAGTAAATTATGTCAAAATAATTTGTATTTTTTCTAAACCTAAAGGAAGGTGAATGTAATTTTTTGTTCTTTAAAAGGTAGTGGCAATTTTAATTTTAAAAAATAATTATAACAATAGTATATATTTTTTATTTTTAATATTTAGCTTTGGCAAACAATTTCCTTCCCCCAAAAAAAAAAAAAAAAGAAAACTGTTTAAAAAGGCGTGAGCGGCAGGATTCGAACCTGCGCGGGCAGAGCCCACATGATTTCTAGTCATGCCCGATAACCACTCCGGCACGCCCACCTTGGTTGGTTCATTTTTATCAATTTTAAAATTTAAACAAATCATATCTTTGTACTTATGATTTTCAATTTTAATGCAGGTAAAAAAATTAAAATAAAGAAAATAAAAAAGGACATATGTATCCGTGTATGTTTCATATTGCATCATCATACATAAAGGTGAATAAATTAGAAATTTTTTTTTTTTTTTTTTTTTTGCTTATTACTTTAGAGGTCTTTTGGGAACAATGGTAAAAATTCAACTTTTTTATCCAAAACTACCTAACTTTTTGCCAAAAAAGTCCCCAAAAAGTCAACTTTTTACCAACTTTCCAAAACACCACTTAATCCTAATTTAAATTCAATATTGAAACACAAACTAATAACCTAACATTTCTTTTAAATATGACTTCACACAAGACTCATGATAAATTTCAATCACACAATACACTTTCTGTGCACTTTTCTATGTTTTAGAGGTTGTTTGGGATGTGCTATATAAGTGTATTTTTTTTTACTTTTTAGCTAAAAAAGTAAAGAAAAAAAATATGCATGTTTGGAATAACTTTTTGACTTTTTATAAAAAAATGTGTAATAAAATATTATAATAAAATTAAAATGATCATTCTACCCTTGTTGACTTTTTGACTTTTGGATAGTTGAATTCAAATGACAAAATAATAATTTTGCCCTCTAGGCTTCCCCACAAACTTTCTCTAAATAGTATGGACTTTTTTGACTTTTTTTAATAACTTTTTAAGTTCCGTAAATTACGCCAAACCAAGCCTTAGTGCATTTAACATATCTGTATAGAAAAATCAACTAATTGCGGTACTGCATCTAATACATGCTAATTTCTGTGACCTGCTTAAAAAGTCGGTCAAACAAACACTGAGTTATGGAACTGAAATTTGAACGTTAGCCATTTGTATGCATAGGTGAATCCAAGTCATACTTCACATAGATTCATGAAAATTTCGACTTTGGCACCCCCCTAATTGGCTTCTCAAGCAAATCATATACAAATTAACATAAAATTTTAGTACTTTCATCCAACCTTAAATTGTGTACAATTAATATAAATTGTGTGTTGAGGAAAGAAATAAACACAATCTCAAAAAGAGGTCATGATCAGTGAACTGAATGAGCTTCATGGTTTCACATACACTAATTCTGCCTTTGGTGAAGCCCGACCAAACCGCATCAACTCTGTTGAGATTCTAAATCCTTCCTTTGCATCAACTACTGTTTCATCATACTGAACAATTACCTTCACGAGCAATGGAGAAGACGCGAGTACACATTTGATGAAAAGCAATTCAGACCTCAATCCATTGATCGAAGTTATGTTGACAGTTTGAAGTTGGTTCAACATAAGGTCCATGCAGCCCGGTGCCTCCAAATAACTTAAATCCGACTCCATGCCATTGGTCCCACCTGCAGAGACCTGGAAATGATGATAAATTGTAAAGCAACCCTTAAAATCATTTTTTTTTTTTGAAAATTAAAAAATAAATACTCTTTATCATGTTTCAGCAATCTTACCGTTATGTAGAGTTCTCTCAAGTTAGGAGAACTTCTGAGCAAACATAGAACACATGACATTTGATCCAGATCATCAAATCTTAGTCCATCCAAAACGAGATCATTCAAATGATTAAAATTAATAGAAATCCTCTTTGGAACAGGAACTGCAGCCAAAAGCTTAGAAGCAAACAAGACGAAACAACATACAACCTATAAATTTCCATATGATGTACCCCCCCCAAAAAAAAGGGACAAAATTCACTTTCCTCATGTGGTTTGAGGGTAAAACACCGTCTATATCTCAAACATAAACAGAGTCTCATACGATTTTAAACTATATTGCAATTAATACTTTTTCTATCCAAACTAATAGAATGAATAATACATGAGCTAATTTTGAGTATGGACAATTTTTTTATTTTTCAAAAAAAAATTGAAGTGAAATTAAAATGAAAAAAATATATATATTTAACCGTTCAATCTTTCTCAACAACCTCCAAATCCCAAGAACCCTACCCTTCAAGCCCTAACCCTCCCTTCTCCCCAAGACCTCCAACCACCCCATCTCCCCTAGTCAGACCTCGCCGCTGCCCCCTCTATCCTCACTGACCACCACCACAATTTAATTCAAAATCATATGCAAGTTTTCATTTATATTTTAACTATAGAAGGATAAAATGTTTCAGCTTCAAAAAACAAGAGATAAAAGTGAATTTTGATTTTTTTTTTTTTTTAAATGAAAAATACAACATGGATCCTATACTCACCTTAAGGAAAAAGCCATCAAAATGAAGCGTCACAATTTTAGGCAAAAAAAAGGTGCTCAAATTGATCGGTCTAACTTGCCAAAGGTTTTCAAAATTCTTCCCCGGCACAATGTAGAGCATGGTCAGGTTGGGGGTGCGGTTGAAAATGGTAGAATTAACATTGTCACTCTTAATGGCATAGAAGATTTTGAGTTTTGGGGCATGGATATTAAAACGGTGAATGCAAATGCAACCTTCAAAGGTCAAAATCTCAAGCAGTGGCACAGTAGTAGGAGTTGGGGCATGATTTGTTAGAAAGTCCCTTAAAATCCCATCAAATAAAACATTCTTGAAATCAAGTCTAATTAGGTTACGAAACCCACAAAAAGAATTTGGTAGTTTAAAGGAAAACCCATTGAGGTTCAAATGTGTCAATCCTGGATAAGAGAAAACATAAGAAGGCAGTCGCGTCTTACACCGTTGAAGAGTATGATTTTCCAAGCAGAGTTCCTTGATACCATTCCTTGTCAAGAATAACAGCCATTCAGTGAAGTGAAGCTTGCAATCAAAATTTATGCGTGGTATGTAGATGGTACATTTGAGAATGGGGCCAATGTGAAGTAACAGTATTTTACTGATTATCTTCACAAACTCTTGTGCTCCAAACGGTTTGTCACTGGAATTCTCCTCAAAGAAGTGCTCATCAAACACAAGATTCGGGAGTGAAGACCAAATGTATCGCCATTTTCTTGACAAGATACTCGTTCTTGCTGCATCTTTGACGGGCATGCGCTCCAGAATGGAGTGTATTAAGTTTCTTGGCAGCCCACTGATTCTATTATCGACAACAATTGCCATCCTTTTATGACTGACACTCATTATATTCTTTCTTCCAATCTCGTTTTCTCACATGACTGTTAAGAAGCTTGTGTTGCATTATATATATAGAGTTAAGTTGGTTTGTTGTCCTATTTAATGTTGATGCATGTACCTAACTAGTTATGGCTTTTGGAATCTGCAATCAAATTTGGCTTGTTTTTATGATACCCTGGATTTTTCCTTGAGCAATGCTAGGAACTTCAAAAAAAAAGTTTCAAAAATTTCAGACTCATGTGAATATTATTTGGTAGTTTATTCAGTCTCTAGTATTTGTGTTTTGCCGTTTGGGATATTCCTGAAAGTTGCAAGTATGGGTAAAGTTTTTCTTCTCCACAATGACCTTATACTTTACCATTTTCAAAATGAAAATATTATATACAAATAATTTTAGATGGCACATGTAATACCTTCGTGTGTAATATTAGGAAATCCCATAAAAATTCATTTATACATAACATTACTCTTTTTTAAAAAATAAAAGAATAGACTTGGCTTATCTCTTATCTTCATATCGATTCGATTCATTCCAAACTCCTAACTTTATCATAGTCCGTACTTTAATAAAATAATATGTTTATTTTATAAGCTTTTCTATGGATAGATATATTGATCTGATAATTATAATAAAATGATTTTGTTGTATTTATTTTTTAATAATGAACAATTTATTTTCAAAATAATATTCTTTTTTAAAACATAAATATGATGAAATTATATTGTTATAATTATCAGATTAATCTAATTTTTATTATAAATGATCGACACACCTATACCTTCAAAAACATCGAGTCATTAAAAACACATTGGGCCATATTAATGTAGAAATCAAAATAAATTCATGAGTCTCGATTGGATCGATTCATTCTGTACAATGAACCAGACCCCCAAGCAATTACTATTGAGAATTCATTTGATCCGCCTCATGAGTTGCCTAGTCATGTCTTCTCGTCTAGAACAATTAAGGGCAAATTACAGTGTTTCTTTTAGTTCGAGCAAAATTTTATTTTAATTTTTGTAATTTCAATTTGAATAATTTAAACATACTCTATCAATTTTATTGCAATGGGGTCATTATGTTACTTTAGTGTTAGAATTTTGAAACAAAAAAAGATCACGTGTGAAACTAAAGGAACTAAAAATAAATAAATAAATAAAAACTACAAGGACCAGTGCCATAAAAATAAAGAATAATGCTTGGGACCCCCTTTTGGGGGTCACCCCCTCACCCCCCTTTGCCACTTGGCGGGGGGTGATTGGAGGAGTAGGAAAAAAAAAGAAAAAGAAAAAGAAAAAGTAACCAATGAGAGAGAGAGGGGGTCAAAGGGGGTGGGGGGCAAAAGGGGGGATGAATCATTGTTGAAAATAAATTACACAGTTAGTTTCTATAATTGCTTTTTACCTTAATTCCTCTAATTTTGCACTTAATTTTTTTCCATCTAAAATGTTAACCACGCATGACAGAGAAACAACATTTATGAGATTCAAATTGTTCAACAATTAATGGTGTAATTTACCCAATAATTAACTTATAAACGTCCAACCCTTTCATATGCATTTAGACACTTTCCTAATATGATGATTAGTCTTCAACTTCAAGTCTCCACACATTCGCAGCAAACTCCTTGGGACATTCGTCTCCAAATGCCCAGTGCTCTCTATAGGTTGTGTTTCCAACTCTATTTTTTTCACAAGTCTAAATGAAGGAGAAATTTTATATGTTAACAGGATATCACGTGACACTATCTTTCATCATAATAAATGTATATGGCCATTATTATTTTTCAAACACTCAACATAAATGTAGTGGACTCTACTGTCAAAGCCAATCACAATAATAAATAATACTGCATGACATATATCCTATCCGCATACAAAAATTTCTCCTCAACGAAGGGTGCATTTTACTAACATCATGAACATCCCAAATAGTTTTCACACCACCAGTGGCGACTCCACATGCATGTTGATGGTTCCCATGACCCCATCATGTTATCAGAAATCTTCACCCAAAAAAAAAAATTTATATTGTTAATATTTTATTTTATGTAGTTCAATTTTATTAAAACATTAAGAGATCCCATCAAATAATGATCTACGCCCATTAAAGATCTATTGTTTGATAATTTAAATCATTCTATTTGATTAACTATTTAAAAAATATTTTTTGAATATTTATTTTTTTCATATTTTTTATTTTTAATGAACTTTCTAAATATTTTAATCAAGTTATTTTACTTTTTAGATCCACTTAATTTAAATGTAATTAAAAAGTAAAATATTTGTAAGAACAAATATTTTAAAAATCCATTAAATATATTAAAAAAATACAAAAAATGCAATACAATTTCTGAATTTTTCTAAAAAAATTTCATAAATATTTTATATTTTGAATATATTTAGACTAGGTGCATCTTAAAAAAAATGTATATATATATTGATTAAAACATGAAAAAAATTCCTAAAAATAATAAAATACCAAAATGAAAAATCTCAAACTTGTTAAGTGACCCGATGATCTATAAAAAAATTTCTAGAATCGCCACTGTCAACCACAATCTTGGAGTGGAAGGTCCAAGATTTGAAAGCAATATCATTCTTTTGACACTCCATTTCTTCTCTTTCTTTCATAACTAACAACACAATAATATCATTTATCAACACCAATCTCCATGTTCCGTTTATTTTGATAAAAAAAATATTTTATGTATTCTTTTGCAATTGATACAATAAAAAACGAAAGTCAAAGAAAAATATTTTTGTGATTAATGAAAAACAAATTTATTTGGGTGAAATGTTTTTATTTGTCTCCATCATCCAACTACTGTTCATCAATTACACTACTGCATTTGCATTATTTAGATAGATCAAGAACAAAGCAATCCACCTAAAGTACAACTTGAAAACCAAACCAATATATATATACCCTTTTGCTTCTAGAAGTTTGTCAATATAACATCCTTTAATATCAGCATCCAGCTTGGCTACAGGAGTTCCTACCATTGTTCCCAGTGCAACATGACACTGAAAGAAGACCGGGAAAACTTGTTACAGCAATATTCAGATCTTTGTACGTTGGGCAACAAACACACTCTCGAGTATCCCTGATAAATAATAATTAAGTTACGGATCCCCGAATTTTGAAAGAAAATATGAAGGAACAGGGCAAGTTTGGGCTATGTACTTGAATGCATGCAATAATGTAATCCTGACATATTGATTTACATCTTGACGAAAAAGAAGAAAAAGGAAATTTCAGCAGATGATGTCATTTGAGGAAAACTTTGATGTGTAAAAGGCTTACAATGCTTAACAGGTCTCGTTGCCCAAGAAGCAAGAAGAGGTTATCCTCTCAAGTGTGGAGATAATTAGCAGCCATCATCAGCTCCAGGGTCAGCTCGGGTTCAATATGGAACTCAGTCTCCTTCCCACTGCCAACAGAAATGCTTCTGTATGAGTAAAAACATATTACAGCTACTACCATGTCTGAACAAAATCAAACAGCTAAAAAAAGTTTGAAGAAAAGCAAGTTCATTACGGACATCGATGTCTTAAGGACACGTGTCAAACAAACAATTTGGAGTGTCATAATTTTTTATTTATTTTTTCAATCCAACACGTTAGTGACAGATTAGGGAAACATTTGCAACTTGCGTAGGAAACGTGAATATTACAAAATGTAAGTGGGGTCTAAAATGTTTAAAAAACGAAGAAAAATCAAAACATGAGTACGCCTCGTGGTCTGTTGAGAAGGAACGGCCAATGCTTCGTGATCGTCTCCCTCTTCTAAGAAGCATGGACACTTAGAAGAAGGTAACGTGTCATGTCTGACACTAACACGACACAACACTCCTCAAATACTTAGACACATATAAAACACATTACAAGTTTGAATAAAATAACTTGAAATCTAATGATTAAATATATATATATATATTTATATTTGTTCTCCTCCTTTAAACTTTAAAAATTTTTATTTTTTACTTAAGTATTCATATATATGACAAATAATACTTATTTATCCTTATATATAATATATAATAAATATATAAAATTATATAGTTTGCATGTGTTCCACACGTGTCTTCTCCTACATATTTTGAAAATTTGTTTAAGCATGTCCTTATCATGTTGCGTGATTGTGTCCGTGCTTCTTAGTCCCTCTTTGTCTCCCTTTTTTCCTCTCTCCTTCTCTCCTTCTTCCAATTTTCTTCTTCAATGCTATAACCTACATTTTCCTCAACGAGTTAGACTTAGTCGACTCACATCCTTTTCAACTCCAAGTGAATCGTGACTCTCACATACTTAGTGTTATGTTGCATTTTCTTCATTTTCTTAGAATAACATATTCAAATATATGACATGTAATAAGTATATAAAATATATTTTGAGGGTATCCGTCACGTGCCATGTTTTGCATTATTTGAAAATATGTGTTGTGTCGTTTCACACAATGGTGTCGTCGGTGCTTTTTAGTAGGAATACTTCAACATCTATGAAAAGCAAATATAGTAAGCAGGGAAAGGGCATCTGGCAGGGCAGTTGTGACATCATCCAGTTTAGTCCAGTTGCATTACTCTAAAAAAGGCGAGAACATGGGACACATGGCATGAAGAGAAGCCAAGGCTGTTAGGAGAAGTTCATGGTAGAGGCAGTTCTTCAAAAGCAGGTATAGGCGTAATCTAGAAATAGAGAAGCTATTTAAAGAAGAAGGGGAAGATGACTTCTCAAACTCAGATTTACTCTTTGTAATCTAAACAATAGGAAGTAGCAGCTAGAATAGGAGTAGTTTGGGAGCTCAGTGTTTGTAATTTAGGAGTAGTAGTAACTTCAAATTTGATCATAAGTATAATTTATACTTAAGCTCAGTGTTTCTAACCAAAAGTACAATTTGTTGTCTTTAAAGATCCTGAAGGAGTAAGGTATTGTGATCATAAGCTTTACCAGTTAGTTTAATAATGATTCATTCAGTAAATCTCTCTCTCCATCTTATTTCAATTTATTTTCTACACTTGTGAATGTGAATCAGTTAGATCTGACAGTTACCGATTAAAATAGTTAGATACGGTTGGTAACTGCTCGAGGCAATTCTCAGCGTGACCCAGATTCAATCTACACAAACTCAAGAGTTGGCTTTATAAAATAGAATGGATAAATCATCTTCATTGACACAAAAGAAACTTAATTGTGTTTTGTTTGAACAAAATAAATTTTCACATTGAAAGTGTTTGATCTGTTTATTTTTCTGAAAGTAAAGTGTTAGTATTTACCTTTTCTGGCATGCCAAATTACAAAAAAAAAAAATTTTAAGTCAAATTATGGCCAAGAAAATCCAAACTCAAGATCATTCACATTCACTCATCCACGCGGATGAAAATACAAAAAATGAAACACAAAATCAACACCAAACCATGAAAAAGTCTACAATTCGAGATTTCCATTTGATTTATTTTATTTCTAATATTTTCTCAGCAACCAAACATCATCAAATAAATAAATAAAAAAAATATTAGGGGGGAAAAAATAATAACAAGCCAAAAGAAGAGGGAGAGGGGGGGGGGGGGGGGGGGGGGGGGGGTGGGGGGGAGGGGGGGGAGTGGAAAAGTACTGGCAGATCTTCTCAAGAATTGTGGTGCTGATCTCCGGGAAAGTCACTTCTCCGTGTTGCGTTTCAGCGAAGCTCCCTGAAACAATCCAAAAAGCAAAATCCTCAAACTTTACATTCGATCGCAGAGTAAAGGGAAAATAAAATCAAAATCTCTCGATCATTATGAAATTTTCTCAGAAACCAAACGGTAAAGCCTAAGAGAGGGACCTGGAGAGGTAAGCATGTTACGGATGGTCTGAGATACCATTGCGGCCTTCTTGTCGATGACGAATTCGAAACCATCGGCGCTGATCAGCTTCACTGTGTCTTCCCTCTTCATCTTTTGCGACCAAATATGACTTCTCTCAATCAAATCTGCGAGTCTCTCTCTGTGCGAATAAGCGATGTACGAATGACGTGATGTGTATGTATACTTGAGGCCCATTCATACGCATACGCCCACTTGAGAAGAAGTCTAGGTTTCGTATGGGGTGCGGGTTGGCTTTTTGATATTTTTAATTATTTTAATTTGGATTAAAAAGTTTGATTTGGGAAGGGTTTTTAAATTTTTGGCTTTTTTATTTTTTTTTGTGAGAAAAGAGTGTAATGATTATGGATTGAATGTGATATTTTATTTGTTGTGGCTAAAATAGTCTATTTTGCCTTTTGTGACTATTTTAGTCACAAACCATCTTCCCAAACGGACCCTAAAAGCATCTCGACTGTTACTTTTTTTATATATATATATTAAATTTGAGCAAAGTTTTAAATTAAAAGTTTTATTTGATATTAAGATTTCATTTGGAATAAATTATTTTAATAATTTTTTAATTTTTTATGAAAAAAAATATAAAAAAAGTAAAGAGAGTGATATGATAATTTATAGTATTTTTTAATTTTTTAACTAAACATATAATTACTAAATGAAGCCTAAATATTTTAATATTAAATTTTTAATTTTTATCAAATAATTGATCGATTGGAAGGATATTCATGCTCTTGTCCAATTTTGTAAATTTTCTTTAAATTTTTCCTAATCCGGTCGTCTACCCAATTGTCTGATCAATCGTTTACTAACGATCACCTGTGAAATTTGATGAAAAATTAAAGTCTTATTTGGTTTAACTCTCAAAACATAACTTTTGAAAAAAAAAAATTCAAAATTTTGTTTGGTTAAAAAAATTTTGAAAAAAAAATTCAAAATCACTTTCTCTCTCCTACACATTAATCAATCACTTTTTCTCTCTTGTCTTTCCTTTTCAATCATTTTTTCTCTCATACACATCTACTCAATTACAACAAAATATTAAATCATCCCAAACTTCTATACTCCAAAACTATTTCTAAAATATACAACTAAACAAACAAAAAAAAATTCTAAATTCTTTCCTCAAGATTTTTTTTTTTTAAAATTTATCTCCTAAAATCAAACCAAACACATCCTAAATGTTCTCTTGATTTGATGGGGAAAAAAAAATAGAACTCTTTTCATTTGATACTAATTTAATGAAACGGCTAGGATATCGTTTTTATTAAATTCTCATCGAATTTAAATTTGATGAAAAATTTAAGTCTGAGTTGTATAGATGGTTTAACCCAGCTCAAACCTTAGCTCACGGACCAGGCCAGATCATTGGACATTAATTTGGTCTTGGACCATGACCAGCGATGGGCTTTTCAAAACCCATCTAAAAGTTTGTATTAGGTTCCTATTCAATGAATAATGGGATATTATTTTATTCTCTTTTGTTCTATTGTTCTCTCTTCTTTTTCCTTTTTCATTTTTTTTTTAAAAAAAAAATCTTTTTGTGTATATTTTTTTTTAGTAAGGTGACAATATTAAAACTACAAAAATAAATGAGTAGCACATCAACTATGAAATTACTAATTATATTTTATGAGATTAAATATGCATATAATTCAATAACATAATAGATGTATTCATGTAATTTTGTATTTCAATAAATAAAATTTATTTTTTATTTTTAATTATTTAATATGAAATTCTAATTGTTGTAATGTATTTTAAAATTTTGTATTATAATTTTTTCCAATGAATTTAATAATAGGGTTAAATAAAAATCCAAAATAAATTAGACTCGTATAGCCTAAGCTCAGAAGTTCATAAAATTCATATTTTTAAGCTTATAGATAGTTTGGGATTGGGCCTTATATTTTAGGATTGGTTCATTGCTAAAGCTTATATTTATGTGAGTGAGAGGGATATGCTATCATAGTTAGGGGTGCTAACAGGCTGGATCGGAGTATATATTATTCGTCACACAACCAAATGGGATCAGGTTGAAAAAATCTCATTAACATCCGACCATCCATGGTTTTGAGATCAACCAAATGGTTTAGGCGGATTGAGAGATGGATTTTGATCGAGTTCATGGATTGGGCCTTACAATTTTAGGCTTTTTTGGACTTATTTTCACAATTATTTTTCTTTATGGTTTATGCTTTCTTGGGACATTTTTTTTGATTCGTTATTTTGTTTTTATTATTAAAAAAAAAAAAAGAAGCAACATTGTCAATACTTTAACAAATAAATATAATATAATAATATGTAGATATATTAATATTTTAATTAAAAGTGTAATTTCATACTGTTGGGTTAAGTTTTACCGAAGGAATCATGTACATTCGCCACCTAGTCGAAACCCGGCTTTTTGGGCCAAATTGTCATTTACCTGCTTATTGCATCAAAATCATCCATTTGAAATTGAGTTGGGTCAAATTAGACGAGTTAGATAAGTTAGTTGGATGTTTGGCCAGTTGAAATCAAAGTTTATTCATTACACAATATGCAAAATCTTTAGTTGATTTATTTGATTGGTACAATCAAAATTAACATTTCTAACATTATTGATGACCAACCCCAATAAAATAATTAAAAACAAGGATTATATACTCATACACCTTTGCAGTGGTTGAAATTGAACTATAGAAGCATATTCGGCCAACAAGGCGCTTTGTTTTTATATTTGGTTAAATTTTTGAGAAAATTAATGAAACATTCATTTTTAACTTTGTGTATTAGGAGCGGTCCAAGATATATATTTTTTATTAGCTAACGTCCCTCAATATTTTCACAGAGAAAATTTGATTCAGAGAAATTTTGTCCAACTCAGAGAAGTTTCATCTGACTTAAAAAAATTTCGACCCCAACTCAAAGAAATTTTGAAAAATTTTGAAATTTCTCTGAGTCGAGCAAAATTTCTCTAAGTTGAATTTTCTCTATAAAAATGTTGAGGAATTTTAACTACTATGAAGATATTATATATCATTTCTCTTATAAAAATCTTAATATCAGGAACTTTAAAAAAAATTCTCCCAGATTTTACACATTAATTTTATTTTGGCCTATTAGATTTTTCTTTAGATTGTATTTCAATTATGAATTTATAAAAAAATTTAGGAAGAAAAAAAATCTCTTCACAAATCCTTGCAAAAATTAACACGAGGGAATAATTTGGCTGCATATATTTGGTCACCTTTTAAACTCACCATGTTTTGTTTCTAGTTTTTGAAAATACTTTTCAAAAAATTCTATTTTTATGTTTTTCATTTTTTTTTTGTTTTTACTAAATTTTTTTAATATTTGAAGCAATTTTTTTAATTTTTAGACACACCTAACATAAATATACTTAAAAAGTATAATTTTCGTGAAAAAAATCTTTAAAAAATTCACTAAATACCAAAAATATAAAAATATATATATATTAAAATTCAGTATATTTTTTATATTTTTGTGTATTTATTAATTTTTTAAAAAAAATTTACAAATATTTTACTTTTTAAATACATCTAAGTAAAGTGCATCTAAAGAAGTGAAAAAAAAAATACTTAAAATTTTAAAAATATTCACTAAAAACAAAAAAATATGGAAATCAAAAAATTTAATTTTTAAAAAACTGAAACCAAACACACTATTTCTTTTTCTCTTTTTTGTTTTGTTTGTTTGTTTGTTTGTTTTTTTTTTTTTTCCTGCTTAAATAACAGAGGGCTCGTTTGGTTTGTGTTTGGGAAAAAAATTTCAGAAATTTTTTTCAGAAACAAGTTTCAGAAATTTTCTCTACCAAACAAATTTTCCCAAAAAAATTTTCCAAAACACACAAACCAAACAACTTTTCCAAACAAATCTCTCTCACACACACATCAAATCAATCACTTTTTCCAAAACTCTCTCTCAAAACAATTTTCCAAAACAAATTTCCCAAAAAACCAAACCAAACATGTTTTCGTACTTTTTTTTTCAGAAACATGTTTCTGAAACACAAACCAAACAAGCCCAGAGTATCTGGAGCAAAAGTATAACTATTTCTTTCTCTATCAAGAATCCTTTCCACTCCCCCAGGGCCGACCCTCACATTTTGGAGGCCCAAGGCGAATCCAAAAGATGAGGCCCGCCTTTATATATATTTTAAACTATGTATTAATAAAATAGTAATAATATTTAATTTATTCTTATTTATTATTTTTGTTGGTACCTACACAAAATTGGTTGTATATAGAAATACTAAAATTATTATTCTTTTATCCATGGAAATCACTTAAAATATTAAGTGAAAATTCAATTTTAAATTATTGTATTATAAGTGAATCAATTATAATATATTTTTCACAATAGTTATATATTATGTTTCATGAGCAACTTCATATGATTTTTATAGTTGACGGAAATCATAAATCATAGTCATTGAGATTGACGTAAAACATAACTAGTGAAATAAATTTTGAATAGTTTTTATTACTAACATTATTAATGTATTCACACTTGCGTAGTAGATTGAATTGGAAATTTTAATCTATTTCAACTTTTAAAAAAAATATTTCTCCATAAACTGTAATTGGTATAGTCAAATAATGTTCTATAAATAATTCATATATTTGGCAAACAATCATCAATTACTTTTAAATAATTCACCAATTCAATTATTTTTTTAAATAAAAAAAAACTGTAAAACTTCATTTTTTATTTTTATTTTTTTACAGAATATCAGAATAAAAACTAAGTTTAAACGAGGCTAAGCCCTTTCTGTAGCTCTACCCATCATGTCCCAAACCAGCAATTCTCTGATTTCAGCTGGGGGATCATTTACGAGGGTGTCTTCAGGTTGACTAGAGCACATAAGTTTTCTTCCCTCAGGATATGTTGAGCAGAACATTGACAACCATTGAAGACCTTTCCAAAGGATGATGGTGAGACCTTTATACCCTGCCCATAACTCCACCTCGGGGCTGGTGCAATTTTTCATTCTGCCATTGTACCCGCATATCCAAGCTCCTCTTTCATCCCTTAGCAGGCCTCCAAATCCTCCAGGACTAGCTTTTCTAGAGCAACCATCCGTGTTTAATTTCAGTACATTTGTAGAGGGGGACAACCACTTGATTAGCATAAACTAAGGTCTGCACTTGGTGATGGACAGGCTAAATGCTTGGTTGGTCTTGGTGGAAAAGTCATAAATGAATTTGACACTTTCAAAAATGTTAGGCTCTTTGTTCTCAAAAACTTTCTCCAAATCAATTTTCATGATCATATTGCCAACTTTGCCTTTTATACACCTCATAGAGTGAATGGCTTCTTGGATGATAAATGATATCATCACTGGTATTCCTACTACAGATAAAACTGCTTTAGTTAAGTCTCATAATATTATCCAGCAATGGTTTGATTCTGTCAACCAGAATTTTGGTAATGATTTTATAAGTAACATTGCACAAGCTGATAGGTCTGAACTGTTTGACCCTCTCAGGATTAGGCATTTTACGTATGAGGGCAATCAAGGTTCTGTTAATATTATCAGGGGTTTTGAAGGCTTTAATGTTTCTCACATCTCTTTTTAACTTCATTATCAGCGATCCCTTTAATAAGCTCTATATTGTCCTCATCAAGCCTTCTTGCACCAATGGTCCAAAGTAGTAGTAATGGGGTCTTCAAACAAATTTTTAAAGTCAGTAGAAACCAACATCTTGAGAGCAGAAGGATCATCCACCCAATCCTCATTGTCATCCTTAAGAACCTCAATTTTAAGTCTCCTTCTTTATATCAAAGTGGATAAATGAAAGAACTTAGTCTTGCAGCCCCATTAAGTAATCCAATTACTCATTTGAAACCAAAGCAACTGTTCTTGGTAAAGAATTTGGTTGTAGTTATCAACCAACTCTTTCTCAAGTAAATGGAGGTTATGAGTATAAACCCTGGCTTGGGATTTTTGAATCCCTTCAATTCTCCCAAGCAACCATCTCTTCCTTTGAAAATATTACCAAACTCATTTTTTGTTCCAATCCATAGCTTTAAAAGCCATGGCTTGCAACTTAACAATGAGATATGGATTCGAGGAAGTCTAACAATTTTCAACAACAGTCTTGAAACTTCATTTTTAAACTATTAATACTATAATGTAGTGTTTGGTTCATTAAAATAAAATTAAATGGAATGGAATGATCATTTCTTAATTTCTTTATAGAATGACTATTCTCTCACAATGATAAATGATGACTTTGTTTGTAATATTTTTTTGTAAACCAAAAGTGAGAATGAACATTATGATGAAATGATTATTTAATTCAAATTCATTTCAATAAACTAAACATAAGACCAAAATAATTAACCAAATATAACTTAAGATTTAAAACTATTTCGAAGCCCTATATGTTAGACAGAATTTGAGGGTCCGAGGCAACGACCTTACCCGTCTTACCTCAAGGCCGGCCTTGCACTCCACCATTCTTTCTTACCACCCCTTCCATCACAACCACCACACTACCACCACACATCAAAGGCCACCACAGTGACCTCACATCCATATCTCCCAACCTCTACCATCATCCCATGCCCTATAACTACAACCACCACTATAAAAAAAAATAAAAATAAATTAGAATTAGAATTTACACTTTTCAAACCTGTAATGTAACTTAAATTTCTCTTTAGTTCTTAAAATTTTAATTTGATTAATTTAATCTTTACACTTTAAATCTGTTGTCAATTTAGTCCTTCCGTTTTAATTTTGCTAATTGTCTATGTGTACATCTTAGAAAATTGACAAATGTCACAAAATTATTAATTTTAACCCCAAATTTAAGCGGAAGAATCAAATTGAAACCTTAGAAAATTGAAAAATGTCCCAAAATTATTAATTTTAACCTCCAATTAGAAAAAAGAATTAAATGAAACAAATTTAGGGATCAAATTGTTCAAATTAAAATTATAAGAATCAAAATAAAATTTGTATCAAATTATAAGAATGAAAAGTGTAATTAATCATAAAATTAAAAAATATATACATAATAATAATAATAGCCACTCAAACCACTACCATCAGTTAATCCCTCAACCAAGTTCAAGCACAAAATCTTCCTCATCCAAGACTACGCCTCACCCATCGACAACTAGCCACAACCCTCCCTACCTAACCCTTCCATAGCCACTCTACACTCCTTGTTACTTGGGTCTTTTTGTTGAATAGTGTTGGACAATCTTCACTGTATTTAAAAGATTTAATTTTATTGTGTACAAAACAACAACTAGAATATAAAGAAATAAAGAAAAGGAGAGAATTTGTTTGATTATAAAAATCAAACTCGAAATAATAAATAAATAAATAAATAATAGATTTTATTTTGTTACAAAAACAAAATTAAAATCTGATTAAATAAACAAATAAAAACAGAATAAAATTAAACAACTTACTTGATTAATTTCTTTGAATAACTTTTCTGATCAAGTCCAGTGTTTAACACTGTGTCCTTAAGACAGTTTCGTCATCTCCACAGTGCTTTCAGAATTTGGACGTCTATCTCCCAGGATAAAATGATCTTCTCAACGAATAAAAGCAGCACTACAATTTAATTGTTCGTCGAACACACTAAGTGTTTACACTCTTTCTTTCAGAAATAAAATGCAGCAAAATGCAGAGATTTAAAGCAGATGATGGAGTACGAAAATTGGAGTAAAATATCCAAATGGGAGGCTTAGTCTATTTATAGATGTAAAGGTGGCTCTTGGTTTTGAATTGAACAGGTACTGTACCTGTTCAATTTGAATTAAACAAATACATACTGTTTAGGCACTGTTTGGTTTGAAATTTAAACAGATTTAAAGCTGTTGGGTTCAAAAACAGGAAGGGCCCTGTTTGGATGAACAGTAAATCCAAATCAGTTTAATTCTGTTTGAAAACGGGAAGGGCCCTATTTGGATGAACAATAAATCCAAACCAGTTTAATTTGAATTAATAAAATTAAATTCAAATGTTTTTTGCTCGAAAAGATTAGTATTGGGCCGAATAAGCCCAACCCAACCACACACCCAAGCCCAGCCCGCCCGACCGGACGGACGGCGACGGGCGCGCGCGTGTGGTGGTTTTTGGGCCCAATGGGTCTAGCCCATTTTGCCATAACCTCTCCCTCTAAAACACTTGGGTACCCATTGGGGCACACCCCAAGTACCAAATCCATGCCTTATAAACCCTTTCAAAACCTCCCACCAAATCAATGTGGGACAAGCCTTATTCAAACCTTTAAGGAATTTCCACCAAAACTCCATTTCCATGGAGCATACTTTGGCTTCAATTTCCCATTCACTCGGTAATGGTTTTGAGCAACCAAATATACCACGTGAATCACAACGCGACATAGAATGCGTTACCACTTTGACCCGTGTAAATCGATGTACGAGGCCTACCTAAAAATTAGACCAAACTTAGGAAAAAATTCTGGTTTTACCCAGAATTTTATAACCATTTCTAACAATCCCCCACATGAATGGAATTTGATGACAACGGAAATGCAACAATATGCAGACTTAACGAAAGAGTATAAGTCGAAAATATCTTGCATCAAGATAGGTAGTTTTCGGCCTTGAACCTTCCCTAGTGATAACCTATCGGACTTACTGGCTAACCAATGGACGCGATGCCTTGAATTGTTCAGCCGTTTGTGTAAGCCAAGATAATAGATTTCACACAAAATATCTTCTAACACATCGTGGTTCTCACTGTTGTGTTCATTTTGGCCTTGAACGCTCCTGGTTTTCATGAGTGTTTCTAGAGAATGTAGCCTCTTTCATTCTCATAGAACCGGCCTCAGTTCAACACTCATATAGGTTATTCTTATTGTGAGTATCTTCTTATACTCGTCTTGATTTTATGCTTTAATCAAGATATAAGTAATCATTAAAAGCAAAGCTTATCCTTATGCCCCTGCAGACAACATATGTTGCAGATATCACTCTCACCATAGGAATGGGTAAGGAATTTTAATCCCTTGGTGATTTCTGGTGAGCCATACATAACTTAGTTGTCCCTTTGAACTTAGTTCTTGGGATCTCCAGTCATATAAGTAGGGTTACCATTATGACGACTCTTATGTAATAGGCTTTAATCCCATCCCCTTCGATGAATTATACACTAGCTCTTTTGTCAAACTTTTTTGTTAACAGATCCGCAATATTCTCTTTAGATTTTATATAATCTATTGAGATTATTCCGTTTGACAACAATTGCCTTACGGTATTTTGTCGACGACGAATATGTCGTGACTTACCGTTATACATGTGATTCTGTGCCCTGCCTATTGCAGATTGACTATCACAATGAATGCAAATAGCTGGCACAGGTTTTGGCCACATTGGAATGTCTTCTAAGAAGTGACGAAGCCATTTTGCTTCTTCACCTGCTTTGTCTAAAGCAATGAACTCGGATTCTATTGTGGATCGTGCGATGTAAGTTTGTTTCGTGGACTTCCAAGAAACAGAAGTGCCTCCTAGAGTAAAGACATATCCACTAGTAGATTTTGAATCTTTAGTATCCGATATCCAATTGGCATCACAATAACCTTCGAGTACTGCTGGATATCGAGTAAAGTTTAAACCATGATCACGAGTAAATCTTAGATATCTAAGAACTCGAATGATCGCTTTCCAATGGTCTTCTCCAGGGTTACTAGTGTACCTACTCAATTTACTGATAACATAAGCTATATCAGAACGAGTACAATTCATTAGGTACATTAGGCTTCCAATGATTTGGAAGTATTTTAACTGAGACACTGCATCACCTTTATTTTTCGATAAATAAAGACTGATGTCTACAGGTGTTCTTGCTAAATTCAAATCATCCTTGACAAATTTATCAAGAATTTTCTCAATATAATGAGATTGAGATAATGCATATCCGTCAGATGTTTTAGTAATTTTCATTCCTAATATAACATCTGCGACCCCCATTTTACAAGCCGACAAACTTTCTTTTCTTGCCCCGATACTACAAACCCTTCGGGTTGCTCCATATAGATCTCTTCATTTAGATCACCGTTTAAGAAAACTGTTTTAACATCCATTTGATGTATTTCTAAATTAAACAACGCTGCTATAGCAATAAGCATGCGAATGGATGTTATTCTTGTCACAGGGGAATATGTGTCAAAATAATCCAGACCTTCCTTTTGTCTGTAACCTTTAACTACAAGTCTTGCTTTATACTTGTCAATTGAACCATTTGCTTTCATTTTTCTCTTGAATATCCATTTATATCCAAGAGGTTTAGAACCTGGTGGAAGATCCATCAATTCCCAAGTATGATTTTGCATAATAGATTCAATTTCATTATTAACAGCCTCTTTCCACAAAGGTGCTTCAGGACCTGTCATTGCTACCTTAAAGTTTTGAGGTTCATTTTCTAACAGGTATGTCAGAAAATCTAGACCAAAGGATTTTGATGTTCTCACTCTCTTACTTCGTCTTGGTTCATCATCAGTTAAATCCTGTTGGTCGAGACCATTACTAGTCTCTTGTGTTTGATTGTCATTAGTCTCTTGACTTTGTGTACAATCATAAGTTCTTTTCTGTGAACTTAATTCCTGTCCTTTCTTGTAAGGAAAGACATGTTCAAAAAACACAGCATTCCTTGACTCTATAATAGTGTTCACATTTATATCAGGTATTTCTGATTTATAAATCAGAAACCGATATGCACTACTATTCTGAGCAAAACCAAGAAACACACAATCTACTGTTTTTGGTCCAATCTTAGTCTTTTTAGGAACAGGAACTTCAACTTTTGCCAAACACCCCCACACTTTCAAGTATTTGTAGGAAGGTGGTCGACCTTTCCACAATTCATAAGGAATGCTTTTGGTTTTCTTGTGGGGTATTCTATTAAGAACATAATTAGCAGACAATATTGCTTCCCCCCACAAGTTCTGTGGTAAGCCTGAACTTAATAACATGGCATTCATCATTTCTTTTAGGGTTCTATTCTTCCTTTCAGCAATTCCATTTTGCTGTGGAGAATAAGGGGCTGTAGTTTGGTGAATAATGACATGTTGTGCACAAAATTCATTTAATGGTGCATCATATTCACCACCCCTATCATTTCTAACCATTTTAATGGTTTTACCAAGTTGATTTTCAACTTCTGTTTTGTAGAGTTTAAACATTTTTAAGGCTTCATCTTTACTTCTAAGTAAATAAACATAACAATATCTTGTGCAATCATCAATAAATGTTATGAAATACTTTTTGCCTTCTCTAGTTTGAATAAATTTTAGATCACATACATCAGTATGAATTAATTCTAGAGGTTCAGTTTTTCTTTCAACTGATTTAAATGGAGCCTTAGTTAGTTTCGCTTCTACACAAACTTCACATTTATGATTAGGATTAATTTCAAACTTTGGTATATAATCCAAACCAATTAATCTACGCAAAGCATCATAATTTACATGACCTAATCTACCATGCCATAAATTCGACTCAAGAATATAAGTAAAAGATGTGTTATTCTCATTCATAGCAACTTTTGGTACAACTGTCATTACATTTAGCTTAAAGAGACCATCACTCATGTATCCCTTACCAACATACATACCACTCTTTGTTAATACAAATTTATCAGACTCAAAGACAAGCCTAAAACCATTTTTACTTAACAAAGAACCAGAAACTAAATTCTTCCGGATGTCAGGTACATGCAGTACGTTGTTGAGGGTTAATTCTTTTCCTGATGTCATCTTCAAGATCACTTTTCCTTGTCCAGCCACAGTAGAAGTAGAAGAATATCCCATAAAAAGTTGTTCACCATTTGCAGCCTCTTTGTAGGTAGTGAACATCTTCTTGTCCGCACATATGTGACGAGTTACTCCAGTGTCAACCCACCATTCTTTGGGATTTCTAACCAAGTTAGCCTCAGACACCACAGCAGAGAGGTTGATGTCATTCACCCCGTCAGAGATGTAATCCAATTCTGTCACATTGGCTTGATTGGTGGTCTTCTTACTTGTACTTCCATGATCCTTTTTAGAGCGGCGGCAGTCAGAAGCTCGATGTCCAGTCTTGCCACAGTTATAGCATTTTCCTTTGAACTTCTTGTTGCCATGGTTGTTGCCTTGTTTAGGACCATCTCCAGTAAACTTCCTCTTTTTGTTATGTGGTTTTTGAACTTGTTCAACCACATTAGCCTTGGACTCAATGGGATTTTTCCCATTCCTCTTTTCAGCCTTTCGGTTATCTTCCTCAATTCTTAATCTTACAATCAACTCATCCATGGTCATCCCTTTGCGTTTATGTTTTAAATAATTTTTGAAATCTTTCCAAGCTGGTGGTACCTTTTCCACCAAAGTAGCGACTTGGAAAGACTCGCTAAGAGACATACCTTCTGAATGAATATCATGCAAAATTATCTGAAAACTTTGAACTTGAGATATAACCGGTTGGGAGTCTACCATAACAAAATCCAAAAATTTACCAACGACAAATTTCTTCGTGCCGGCATCCTCTGTCTTGTATTTCTTCTCCAAAGAATCTCACAATTCTTTTGCTGACTTCAGAGGACTGTATACATTATACAACATGTTGTCAAGGCCATTGAGGATGTAGTTTCTGCACAGGAAATCTGAATGTTTCCAAGCATCTACAGCGGCAACAACTTGCCGATCACTTTCACCCTCTTTAAGTGCTGGAGCCTCTTCATGGAGAAACCGGGCCAAATTAAGAGTTGTAAGATAGAACAACATCTTCTACTGCCATCTCTTAAACTCGGTATCATTAAATTTTTTCGATTTTTCTCCATGATTGATTGGTACATGAACATGGTTCTGGATAGGCACCGATGTAGGTGTAACAATAGGAGTACCACTGCCAGATGTAGTTTCAGTTGTAGTAGCCATAATCTCTGATTACAAAAATCAGAAAAATTAAAACACAAATTAATTTTCTAGTTACTAAAACCAGAAAATAAATTATAACACAATATAATTTTATTTTCCTTGTTACTAAAACGAGAAAAATAAAATACCAAAATAATTTTCTATAATACCAAATAATATTCTGCAATTGTTAATGACACCAGTATATTACTACTAGTTGTCAAAGAAAAGAGACAGTATATTACTACTATCTGTCAAATAGCATAAATCACTATTTGTTTTTCCAACCAGAATATTATTTTGAAAATACAGAAAATTAAATACAATGAAGATACCAAAAAGGAATATGTCTTAAGATTGTTGGACAATCTTCACTGTATTTAAAAGATTAATTCTATTGTGTGCAAAACAACAACTAGAATATAAAGAAATAAAGAAAAGGAGAGAATTTGTTTGATTATAAAAATCAAACTCGAAATAATAAATAAATAAATAAATAACAGATTTTATTTTGTTACAAAAACAAAATTAAAATCTGATTAAATAAACAAATAAAAACATAATAAAATTAAACAACTTACTTGGTTAATTTCTTTGAATAACTTTTCTGATCAAGTCCAGTGTTTAACACTGTGTCCTTAAGACAGATTCGTCCTCTCCACGATGCTTTTAGAATTTGGACGTCTATCTCCCAGGATAAAATGATCTTCTCAACGAATAAAAGCAGCACTACAATTTAATCGTTCGTCGAACATACTAAGTGTTTACACTCTTTCTTTCAGAAATAAAATGCAGCAAAATGCAGAGATTTAAAGCAGAGGATGGAGTACGAAAATTGGAGTAAAATATCCAAATGGGAGGCTTAGTCTATTTATAGATGTAAATGTGGCTCTTGGTTTTGAATTGAACAGGTATTGTACCTGTTCAATTTGAATTAAACAGATACATACTATTTAGGGACTGTTTGGTTTGAAATTCAAACAGATTTAAAGCTGTTGGGTTCAAAAACGGGAAGGACTCTGTTTGGATGAACAGTAAATCCAAATCAGTTTAATTCTGTTTGAAAACGGGAAGGGCCCTGTTTGGATGAATAATAAATCCAAACCAGTTTAATTTGAATTAATAAAATTAAATTCAAATGTTTTTTGCCCAAAAAAATTAGTATTGGGCCGAACAAGCCCAACCCAACCACACACCCAAGCCCAGCCTGCTTGACCAAACGACGCGCGCGGTGGTTTTTAGGTCCAATGGGTGTAGCCCATTTTACCCATAACCTCTCCCTCTAAAACACTTGGGTACCCCTTGGGGCACACCCCAAGTACCAAACCCATGCCTTATAAACCCTTTCAAAACCTCCCACCAAATCAATGTGGGACAAACCTTATTCAAACCTTTAAGGAATTTCCACAAAAACTCCATTTCCATGGAGCATACTTTGGCTTCAATTTCCCATTCACTCGGTAATGGTTTTGAGCAACCAAATATACCACGTGAATCACAACACGACATAGAATGCGTTACCACTTTGGCCCGTGTAAATCGATGTACGGGACCTACCTAAAAATTAGACCAAACTTAGAAAAAAATTCTGGTTTTACCCAGAATTTTATAACCATTTCCAACAAATAGTTGATCTACATCACACACCATCAAGTTGCCCCTATATCACCATCCATCACCACTCATTATCCACCTATTTAAACTAGCAATGGAGTTAAAAATTCCGATCATGCTACGTAGCTCGAAACCACGGCTCGAAATCGCGGCTCGACACCAAAACGACGTCGTTTTGGTGTCGAATTTTTTTTTTTTTTTTTTTTTTTTCTTTCTTTCTTCCCTGGTTTTCTTACAGAACGCAGAAGAAAAAGAAGAAGAAGAAGGAGAAGGAAGAGAAGGGAGGAGGAGGAGGGAGGGGAGGATGAGGAGGAGGGAGGGGAGGGGGCCATAAAAACCGGTTTGAGGAGGAGGGGAGGCTGGGCAGATGACGGGGCTGGAGGAGGAAGGCGAGGACGACGGCGGGGCTGGGACGGCGGGACTGGGCTGCGACGAGGACGACCCACGGCGAGGAGGAGGAAGGTGAGGACGGCGGGCAGACGACCCTCTCCTCTCTCAGACGACCCTCTCCTCTCTCTTTCTCCCTCTCCCTCTCCCTCTCTTCCTCTCTTGATTTCGAGCCAAAATTCGAGCCTCAACATTCGAGCACTCGATCATTTTCCTAAAAATTCAATGTACAGGGATACACGTTAATCACTATATTAAATTTTTTTCCTCATAACAAACAATAACGAGACTTTATTAAACTTATAATCATCATGAGATTTATATCAAGGTGACTTATAAATTCACAATCGATAACTAAATTCTATTAACCCAACAATAAGAACAAACAAACAACTGAATTTACAATTAATAAATCCGACAATATTAACTCGACAAACAATTGAATTTACAATCAATAAATCTAACAACATTAACTTAACAAAGAGTCCCACAATGGAAATAAATAACTAACTAAACAAATTCCATAATGAGAAGTAAATTATCAATTAATTCTTACATTGACATGTCAGTTAAGAGTGTACAAGAATAACCAAAAGAATATAATAAAACATTCATAAAATTTTTAAAATACAAGCAATCTTACCTAATTTAAGGAGGGATGCTGTTGCAATTTTATTATGAATAAACAATATATAATCTTTATAAATAGAGGTAGTAGCATAATTATCAAAACGTTATGGGTACATGACCCCCTCGTAAAATAAATATAAATTTCAAATAGTGTATTAAAAAAATTGAATATATAAATTAAAAAAACAAATTGAATATAAAAATAATTTTGGCCAAACTTAATATTTTAACTGAATATAAATTTTTTAAAAATTGAATATAAAAAAAATTAAATATAAATTGAAAGACTAAACATTTGCAAGCAAAGAGATTTGATAAACATAAAAAAAATTAAAATTAAAAATTAAAAAAAGAATAAGAAAGAAATAAAAAAAATTAAAAGCTCAAAAAAAAAGTCAATGATAATGCAAAAGTACATGAGTGTGTATGTATATTCTATAAAACTCGAAGATAATATATGAGTGTGATGTCATATCAAATCTTGAAACTGTAATAAATTTTTGAATATCTATTTCTTCTTTCTTCTTCTTCCGTCTTCTTCTTTTTTTTCCTAAAATAAGTAACTTTTAAAATATATATGAGTGTGTATATATACCCTATCAAACATTGAAATTCAAAAAAAAATCTGAATATCTAATTCTTCCTCATTCTTTTTTCTAAAATAAGTAAACTTTCAAAATATATTATCAACTTACTATTCTCAGCCTACCAAGAAAAGGGATTATTTTGTTTATTATTATTATTATTATTATTATTATTATCAGGCTTTATTTTATTTTCTGTTTTTGTGCGTGCAAAATTTTTTTTTTTTTTTTTTTTTTTTTTTTTTTTAAAGTTTGGAATACTACTTTCTTAGAAATAGTTTGGAAATTGAAAAATAATTTGCCTAAGTTTTAAAGAAAGATAGAAAAAAAAAAATGAAACACAACGAATAAAAAAAAAGTATTCCTTTTTTCGTTTTCTTTTTCTGACTTCTCTATTAACCTGTTAAATCAATGTGTAAAAAAGAAACAAAGAACTTTTCTTCTGCATATATTTAAAATATATACAAAAAAAATAATAATTGTATAAAGACATCTCTCTCAATCTCTAAGCCTAATAATTGTTCTTCTTCTATTACATTTCTTTCTTCCTCAATTCTCATTTTTCTTTAATCCATTTGGACATTTTCAACAGACTCAATCACCTTCTTTGAAAAATCAAAAAGTTAAAAAAAATTACCACGTAATGATTGTAAAAGGAAAGGGGAAAAAATAAAATAAAATTTATACCAAAAACAAAACAAGAAAACAAAAGTTTCAATAATTGAGAATGTAAAAATTAAAAGCTCTTATATCCTTATTTCCTTACTTTTTGGCTTATGCCCAACACCATTTGGGAAAATGGAAAAAAAAATTTATTTTTTTGCTTTTTCAAAATTATTTGTATATGTTGTCACATCAATAGGCAAAGAGTTAGATTGATCATATTACCACTCATGAAATTATGAGACATTACAACTTTACCTTAGTTCTCTTTCATATATAGAAGGGTATTTTCATAATTCGAAAGTTGGCTTATTTTCAACTTTTCAAATGATTGTTTGCTCAAATAAGTTGGCTTTTGCCTTTTGGCTTTTGAAAATAAGCCAAAAGCTAGCTTTTTTTTTTTTTTGTCTTTCCAAAATAGCCCTTTAACTTTTCTTTAAAAGAGAAAATCATTTTAAAAAGGGAGCAAGAAAACAAAAAGTAAAAAAGAAAAATGATAAAAGTAAGTTATTGGAGAAGAGAAGATATTATTGTAAGTAGTTATTTGGAGAGTGTGATTGAATGAGAAATTATTGTAGAATAGTTTTTTAAAATTATTTATTATCAAAATGTCATATGACAAAAGTTTCACTACACCAAATTTGGACTTCAATTAATATAATAGCATAGATAATCAAATCCATCATACGCAGTATCTATCATCAAATCATTTTGAAAGGTTGAGCCAAAGGTTTGTGTGGGGAAGGGGGTTGTGGAGATTAAGGGAGTAGTGCCTAAGAAACGTACAAGGAATGGTGCGCTGTGGTAGGTTTGGGGGTTAGGGGTGGTGGAAAAGCGAGAGGGAAGGTCAGAGGGTGGTGGGTAAGAAAAGGAGTAACAAATGAGGGATTGGTGAAAAAATGAGAAAGAAAGGGAGTTCTTTGGGTTTGTGTTTGGATAAATGAGAATAAAAGGGTAATTCTATATTCAAGTTATGGTATTTAATTTAATCCTATGAGAGTCATAATTTTAAAAAAAAATTATAACTAAATATTACATAAGATATAATTAAAGAATTCTTGAGTCATAACTAAAATTATATCATAATCGATGTCACAGTAAGTTATAATTAACACTTGGCCTCGTTTGGAGACTTTAGAATTTAGCTAAAAAGCCACTATATGTTGGGTTGTTTTGGGAAGAAAGTTAAAAAAAATGACTTTTTGACTTTTTTTAATTATTTGTTTTGAAAAAATGTGTAAAAAATGTGAGAGATAATGTAATTTAAAATGAGTTAAAAGGTAGAAGATGGCTTTTAACCATCTTTCCAAAATATTCCGTTGCCACATCAATTTATGTACTTTTCTGTACATCTTTTTTATAAAGGTTAAAAAATCAATTAAAATAGTCAATTCGTAAACGAGATCAAGTCATAACCAAAGCCCACAAAGATCGTAATTAAAGATGCATATAATACAACCCCAAATAGAAAATTCCAAAATAAATTGAGCACTATATGTAAAATTATGTTGCTTCTCTCAGCATAAGCTATTAGGTCAACTAACCTCATTAACCTGGAGATTATTATTTTTTTAATATAATTTCCTGAATTTTAAGAAACAATTTGTGTTATTGTTAAACATAATTTGTCCTAAAATTTAATATCGAAGTCGAACAAATCAAAATTACAAAATAATAAAAATACATAGGGCCAATCGTAGATAATAGTAATATTAGGAATACTAAAATTTCTACTAAATGTTTTATCAAAGAATAAAGTTATATGTACTAATTGGTATAGTTAGTATCACTGTTTACTAAATATTTTATATGGATATGAGTCCCACATAAATGCAAAGTCCACACTCATGTAAGATATTTAATAAACTATTTAATAAAAAAATTTAGAATCTCCAATATTTGTTGGTAGATAATATTTGCTGTTTTGGACCACACATCATCATTATTATAGTTATGATTAGGGGGAATAACATAACGGAAAATGCGTGAGAGCTCGAAATTGCACCGCCCGAATGTCCCGAATGCCAAAACGACGTCGTTTTGACAATATATATATATATTTTCCTTTTCTTTTTCCTTCTTCCTCAAAATTGGTTTGAGGGAAAGAGAGAGAAACAGAGAGGCCAGAGAAAGAGAGGAGAATAGAGGAAGAGGAGAGAAGAGGCGATGGCGGTGATCGCAGAGGAGAAAGAGAAGGAAGATCGACGGTGATGGCGGTGTAAGATCGACGGTGGGTATCGTCGATCAACTGTTTTCTATATTTTTTTTTTCTAGCAGATCTGGATTTGAAGATGAAGGGAAAAAAAAAAATTTGTTGATGATGATGATATGTTGATGATGATGTGTGTTGATGAAGATGTTGATGATGATGTGTGTTGATGAAGATGTTGATTCTCTCTCTTTGTGTTGATGCTATTGAAGATGATGATGTGTTTATTTTCTCTCTTTCTTGTCTCTTCTTCTTCTTCGTTCTTCATCTTCTTCAGAAACTGTGTGTGTTTGAGAGAGAGGGGCAAGGAAGATAAAGGAAAAAGAAAAAAAGAAGAAAAAATTCGGGCTATTCGAGCCCTATATTTTCAGACGACGTAGCACGACTCTAACATAACAGTGAGTCAGGAAAAAAAAAATTTAGAATCATAATAAAATATAACATTTTAATTATTAAAGTTTATAAATATTAATACTAATTTGTAATTTGTAATTTTTTTTTTTTTGATACCCACTTTGATGTTACTTTCCCTTCCCTTAGAAAAGTTCTACCATGCACACCCATAAAAAGAGTGTATCATATATACCTCTAATTATATTATTTTTTCTTTAATTATAATCGATTTTCTTTTTTAATTATAATATTATTTTTGTTATAATTTATAATTTTTTTTATTATACCTCAATTGACGTTTAATTATAACTTTTTTTTAAAATTATAACTCAAATAATATAAAATTATTTTACTTTATTTTTTAATTATAAAATACATATAATACACCCACCTTAAATGGTATCTTTCCCTTTCCCTCACATGATTAGAATTGCACATTATTATGTGAAAGTGCATGGGAGACCACTAACATTCCCCACTGGCGCGACGACCACCTGCCAACTTGCCAATCTGCCATTACCACTGCCAACCCACACGAGTCAAGATCCTCTCCGTGGCTCCTTATTTGGTGGATCATTAGATTCATTTTAGGTTCAATTTTAATAATTTAAACTGTTTATATTTTACTATTTATCATGTATATCATATTTATAAAAAATTAAATCAATTAGATATCAAAAATCATATAAATTAAAAGTTTTATTAAATAATAAAATTATCTATTAATTTTTTTAATAAATGATTTTTAATTTTTTTGATATCCGATTAATATAATTTTTGACATATTTAATATGCATGACAAATTTTAAAATATAAATAATTTAAATTATTAAAATTAGACTCAAAAATAAATTCAATAACCCATCAAATAGGCGCCAAGAAAAGATCCTTGCTCCAGCCAGCTCCTTAACATGCAACTTTCCCGAAACGGCGCCGCGTCCTCCTCTCCCCACCTAATATAAGGAACAATATTCACTTCTCCGTTAATTAAATAAATAAAACAAAAAAAAAAGTATTAAAAATCCTAAAAATTCTATTAAAATTTTTATCAAATATTTCACAAGAGTGTGGGATCTATACTAAGTGGGTTCTATGTGGATCTCACACGTGTTTTGAGAAGTTGGTAAAAAGCTAGCTTTTAACTTTTTACCAAGCTTTTTAGTTTTTTGGAAAGTAATTTGGGAAGTTGGTAAAAAGTTGATTTTTGAATTTTTAGTTTAATATTTGTTTATGGTGTCAAATCAAATTAAAATGATCAAAATACCCTTACCTAACATAAGAAATTTATTTTTTTATTTTTTTGTCATAGGCCCCAATTTGTAATTTCACACTTGCGTTTTTATAACTTTCCAAATCAATTTTGTTGCATTTTTGGACCAAAGATAAAAAACATGACTATTTATTTTGGTTCCTAAAACGGCACTTATATAAGACATTCAATAAAAATTTTAATAAAATTTTTAAGAACCCCAACATTATTCACAAAACAAAGGGTATCCAATTGAATCCAACTAAAGTAAACCCAGCGGGAGGAAATGTTTGGACTTCTGTGAGATCACATGTGTTCCCAATGAATCCAACTGTTCATAATATAATACTTTTTTTAGTCTAAATTATCTATTTAAAAATTTTAAATTAATTCGATAATCAAAATAACATAATCCTACCATATTTACTATAAAAATAATAAGCAATAAACATAATTTTAAGAATTAAAATGGTTATATGTCACTTAATTTTATCACCATTTTATATTATTAGAATACATGATAAATTATTGTTTCTTATCATTAATTTTTTTAAAATTACCTCTAAACAAAAGGATTAATCATAAGTATTCAATGAGAATAAAAAATCCATAACACATGACATTTCTTCATAACAATAGACTAATCATTATTAACAGAGGTGGCTCACTTAGCTCGTTGTCGAAAACTTCATTTTTTTTTTTTTTAATTTAAACAAAAATCTTAAATGATTATAATTTTGTAGATAAATAAAATCTAATAATGTAATTATAATTATTAGATCAATTTAATTTTTTTCACGAATAATTTAAGTGAGAATTACATTTCAACGGGACAAATTTTTAAAACATTTTGGGCTTGTTTGGTTTGTTTTTGGGAGAGTTGTTTTTGAAAAAAATTTTGGGGAGAGAGTTTAGAAATTTTTTTGGTTTGTTTGGTTGTATATTTTGGAAGAGTTGTTTTTTTGGAAGTTTTGGATGATTTGATATTTTGGGAGAATTTGAGTAGATGTGTGTGAGAGAAAAAGTGATTGAGAAAGAGAGAGGAGAGAGAAAAAGTGATTGATTGATGTGTAAGAGAGAGAAAGTGATTTTGAAAACTTTTTGAGAAAAATTCAAACCAAACAATTTTTTAGAAATTTTTTTCTAAAACTCATCTCTCAAATGCAAACCAAACATACCCTTTGTACTCCCATAAATTTTTACTTATATCTCATCATAAAATCACTCACACTTTACATATTTTTGAACAATACTAGGGATCATTAAAAAAAAATCATAAAAATATATCATGAAAATTTTTTATCCTTTAATTAATATATGATATTTTATTATATGTGTAATCCAAAAATAAAGAATCTTTGATGGTATTTTCGTAATATTTTTTTTATAATTCCAAACACAACAATGATTCATCCCCCATTTTCCCCCCACCCCCTTTGACCCCCTCTCTCTCTCATTGGTTACTTTCTCTTTTTCTTTTTTTTCCTGTTCCTCCAATCACCCCCCGCCACGGAACAAAGGGGTGAGGGGGTGACCCCAAAAAGGGGTCCCAAGCATTATTCTTCCAAACATTATTTCATATTTTTATAATTTTATTCCCTGTCTCGCTATGATGTAATTTTTCCATAATTTAATGGAAAAGTCTTACCGGATCATCGAGGTGGCTCGAGAGTGGGCCCACGAAAGACAGACAAAGTCTTGCCCAATCAAAAAAAAAAAAAAGAATCTACAAATACATTTCCATACGGGTAACTGATGATATCAACCTAGGGGACACAGAGCCCGTTTCGAAGAATTTTTTCTCATTTGTGATCGTTTCTTTCTCTCTCATTTCGCTTTGCAAAATCAGCGAAACACACATTGAAGGCTACCATCCTATCCTAGTCCCTGCATTTCGCATCAACGATTTACAGTTAGCTTTCTTCTCTCTATATCACGGTGATCTATATACTATATGTTTGTGTTTGTGATTGATTGTTAGGGTTTGATTTGATTCTGATGAGATCTGTGTGTTATTGAATGGTTTGGATCCGAATTTGTGAAGAGAGAGAGAGAAGATAAAACGATGGCGCATAAAATAGATCATGAATATGACTATCTATTCAAGATCGTGTTGATCGGAGACTCTGGTGTTGGGAAATCCAATATTCTCTCTAGATTTACCCGGAATGAGTTCTGCTTGGAGTCCAAATCCACGATCGGAGTCGAGTTCGCTACCAGAACTCTTCAGGTGAGGTTTCTCTCTACTCTCTCATGCCTTTTATTGTTTTTGATTGTTTTTTAATTTTTTATCTGCCTTGAATTTGATCTGTCTAATTTCAATGTTGGTTTAGAACTTTTATAATTCTGTACAGAGTTTTATATAATTAGATGTTTTTAAATTTATGTTTGCGAATATTCCACAAATAGGCATATAACTTTGTGCCTGTGTATGTATATGATACCCATTTGACATGCCCTTATTTGAGAACAGATTATTTTAAGTAATTTTTTTACTTTTTACAAAAAAAAAATATGTAGAAAAATAGAGAGGTTGATGTGATAATTTATAGTGACTTTTTAACTTTTTAGCTAAAACTGAAGGTTGCCAAACGAGATGTGAAATTTAATGCTGACACCATGTCAGTTGTAACTTGTAAAACAGTAGGAAAAGCGTTGGCTTTACATCTAAAAGAAAGTGTGGGTTTAGGAAAGGGTCAGAGAAAAAAGACAAGTGTGAAATTCTAATACTGATTCAAGAAGAGTCTATGGATGGTAATTTTCAGTTTAGGTGAATACTTTTATGTGCTGAGTGTACTTGGCACCATGGAATCCAACTGAGCATTGGAATTGGAAGCCATTGTAGTTCAAAAGTTGTAAGTACGATAACTTGCAATGACAAATCCAAGGCTTGGATCCCTTGAGGCCAAACATGGCGTATTTTATGGTAATTACTTGATGTTATGGGCAACAGAATGGGGTAAGTAGATTTTCAATGGGATGACACCATAAAGGTTACAGTCCCATATGATCCGGTAATGGATTGATGTGCATTCTTTCTTCAGTACAAGTGTCCCTTGGTAATTTGATTATATATCATACGTTAATAATGGGGTTCAGGCAGGATATGGGTTCACTTCACCAACATTTTACCCAAAGTTTCTGCAGATTGATGAATGTGATTGTTTAGTATTCATTTACTCTAGTTTACAACTTTGATTCAACACACTTGTACTGTTGAAATTGGGAAGTGCTTAGCAAAGTTTTCTGGCCCATTCCATGTACATTTTAGTTTAAATTTGTTCACGCAATTTGAACAATACACAACATTTGATTGGCTTATTTTCAGTTTTTGGTGGGACCGATGTTGTGTATTGTTGATATGTGTGTGAACAGATTTGCACTCATGTACATTTAGTTCATTAAGGCTTTGTTGGTTTGAACTTGTCTACTAATCATATGCTAATCTATAATATTTAGGAATCCCAATTTATTTTTTCACTTAATAGTTTGAAATTGAAAGTATGTCTGCATATGGAATATATTACAAGATATGCATCACTTTTTTGTTTCAAAATTGGAAGCGAGTGTTCCTTCTCTCTTCCTTTTTCATTTCCATGCAGTTTAAGGAATGATGGATTTTAAAATATCCATTATGCCAATTCTAACGCATATTTTACCAAATTTTCTGATACAGGTAGAGGGAAAGACAGTTAAGGCACAAATATGGGATACTGCTGGCCAGGAGAGATACCGAGCTATTACTAGTGCTTACTATAGGGGAGCAGTAGGTGCATTCCTTGTCTACGACATAACTAAGAGGCAAACCTTCGACAATGTCCAGAGGTGGCTCCGTGAATTAAGGGACCATGCAGATTCAAACATTGTAATCATGATGGCTGGAAACAAGTCTGACCTAAACCATCTCAGAGCCGTTTCAGAGCAGGATGGTCAGGCCTTGGCTGAGAAGGAAGGACTTTCATTTCTTGAGACATCAGCATTGGAAGCACTCAACATCAACAAGGCATTCCAAACCATTTTGACGGAGATATATCACATCATAAGCAAGAAAGCACTGGCAACCCAGGAAGCAGCCGCTGCCACTGCAATTCCTGGTCAAGGGACAACTATCAATGTCTCCGATGCATCAGGGAATACGAAGGGAGGTTGCTGTTCTTCTTAGTTGACATTCAATGGAGGAGCCAAAGATTCAGTAGCAAGCACAAACTTTTGTTTTTTGTTTTTTTCTTTTTTCTTTTTTCTTTTTGCCCTTTTTTGGGCAAGATAGAAGAGACATGTAGAATACTTTTTCCGAGTTGTGATGAAAAGGAAGCTTGTGACAGTTGAAACTAAAAATATGGTTACTGGCTTAGAAGGAATTATCACTTTTTCATGTCATACATTCATAGTTGTTGATATATATAGCGGAAAATGACTGATACTGAGGCTGTTGTGTGGGAAGTTGAATATCTCAATTGGAAGAGACTGTAGGGCAAAATTGGTGGCATTCTTAAGTTTAATGTTCCCTTTCAACTGATGTTTGTTGGATTACTTCTGTAATAAAATTGATGCCATCTTTATGACGTTATTATTTGGTCTTCACTTCATACCCCAAACTTGTTTTGGAATCTTTGCATTCGGTGGTTTTACAATGGAGCTGCTGGTTTTACAATGGAACTGCTGATTTTTTATTTTTTATTTTAACGAGAAAATACAGTGTATATATCTAGCCTACACCTAAGGGGGTGGGGAAAGGGAGCCGCTAAACAACAGTTGCAACGTCCATTTGTGATTGAACCAATTTGACACAATGTATAAAATTTAGGACAAATTATAAATATATCTTTTGAAGTTTGTTTCTTATTTAAAATATTGATTACCCCTCTTTTGAGACATTACAAATTTTTCTTATTCAAAATTTGTCTATTAACAATAACAATGTTACCCAAAAAAAAAAAAAATGACCCTAACCCTTCCATAACTAAATGAAAAATACCAAGTTACCTTCATCTTCTTCCGCCCTGCCCGACTACCTCCCAACCTTTCCACTATTGCTATAAATCAGTAGTTAGCACGGTGACCTTACATCCAGGGGCGGAGGGAGCATGTGACCAGGGGGTCACGTGCCCCCCCTTGGATTTTGGGAAATTTTTTTTTTTTTTGCAAACATTAAAAAAAAATTAAATAAAAAATTATAAAAATATTATTAAAGTGAAATGTCAATGACATTTTAAAAATTATGAAAACAATAATGGTTGTTTTGATTGAAAATGAAGAGACTATTATAAATAAACTATATTAGTTATAAAATTTTTTGAATGCAACAACGATGTTATTATTAGTGATATGCAAGTATAAGTAATCTTACTATAAAGATATGAAATTTATTAGATTGTTAGTTACATTCGACATATGAGGTTCACTATTTATGCGTTTATTTATCATTAGTGGGTGATATTACATACCAGTGATGACGTGGTATTACCATTATATTGAATTTTTAATCAAATTTTGTATCAAAAAATAATTTATCATTATATAATTTATTTTAAGGCTTATATCCATATTTTTTTTTGTATTATCCATGATACACTAGTTACAAATAATATTTTTTTTCTTGATGTTTCCTGAAATCAATCGTAAAAAATTTACGTGAAATATTTTTGTAAAAATTATTATAATTAGTAAGTGCCCCCTCTAAATTAATTTTCTGACTCCGCCACTGCTTACATCCATAATTGCCAACCACCTACCCCCCACAACCGCCACTAAAGAAAAAAAAAATATGCACCACCATTATTACTCTTTCACCCCCTCACCCAAAATCAAGTGTCACCTCCATTCCCGGCCATCCCTCACCATTGAACGCCAATCACAACCCTTCCCATCCAAATCCTCCACGGCCTCTCCACTAGTCTCCATCACTTGGGTCTTTTCTTGAATAGTTGGTCCACACAATACACCATCAACTTGTCGCTACTCTTCCGCATGACAACCACAATCCAACATTCATACTTGTCAACGCTACCATTAAAGCCATTTCACAAAGGGAAAAACAAGGTTTCTATGTAAGGGGACTACGGATGCTAGGGGAGTAATGGCTAAGAAAAGTAGGAATATATAGGTGAGAAGTTGGGGGCACTACAAGAAAATGCATTTTTGCCGACCACTTTTAGCTACCAAAACTAATTTAGTCGCCAAAAGTGTGGGAATTGGCTACCAAAAATAATTTTAGTCGCCAAAAGTCAACTTTTTAGCTACTAATTTTTTTTAGTAGGGGAATGTTGATTATTGGCTACTAAAAAAAATTTAGTAGCTAAAGATATTACAATTGGCGACTAAAAAATTATTTAGTAGCTAAACATATCACAATTGGCGACTAAAAAAAACTTTAGTAGCTAAAGACCCACTTTCGGCTACTAAATGTTTGGTAGCCGAATGTAAATAAAAAAAATTAATTTTTAATCTTCCCCGACCAAAGATTTGGTCGCCAAATGTCAACTTTCCGCGACCAAAGTTCTTTTAGTCGCTAAAGACCCACTTTCGGCTACTAAATGTTTGGTAGCCGAATGTAAATAAAAAAAATTAATTTTTAATCTTCCCCGACCAAAGTTTTGGTCGCCAAATGTCTACTTTTGGCGACCAAAGTTCTTTTAGTCGCTAAAGACCCACTTTCGGCTACTAAATGTTTGGTAGCCGAATGTAAATAAAAAAAATTAATTTTAATCTTCCCCGACCAAAGTTTTGGTCGCCAAATGTCAACTTTCCGCGACCAAAGTTCTTTTAGTCGCTAAAGACCTACTTTCGGCTACTAAATGTTTGGTAGCCGAATGTAAATAAAAAAATTAATTATTTACATTTTTATTTATATTTATATTTATA
>CM069905.1:47124395-47167873 GCA_036172215.1 Camellia granthamiana | reverse complement strand
GGGTGGTGGAGAAATAAAGGAGAAGGTGATATAGTGGTGGGTAAGGGAATGTAATTTTCAAAGTTTCAATGAGTAATTTGTATTATTGCGGAGACATTGATAATTGTCCTAAAATTTAAGAGTAAAATTGAACAAATCAAAATTTCAAAAATAAAGGGTAAATTTGTTGGAAAATTTATAAATAAGTAGTTGTGAATTGAAATAGATTCCATTTTGAATGAAAGGGTGTAACCTTTCATAGTGTCTTTTTGTTTAAAAGGAATGGTCAAACCTCCATTTGAATGAAAGAGTGCAAACCTTTCATGGTGTCTCTTTATTTTAAAGGAAGGGTTATGTCCCTTCTTCATACCTTTTCTATTCAAATTGAATAGGTGCCAACAAAGCCTATTTAAAGGGAGCCCCATTCCAAGTTTGATGTATTCCGAAAATTCATTTTCCTTACTTTCATTTTGGCTCTCTTGCGTCCTTTATTCTTCATATTAGATTTAGATTAAATTTCAGAGAGTTATAGAACACAAGGTTCTAGTTCGCCGGACAAATTTGCTTGAAGTGCTACTACAAATTTGTGAAGATCATTGTATCATGGGAGATAAACGCCGCATAACCGTAAGCACCGTAGCGGGGCGAATCTGTCTTAAAGACAGAGTGTCACACACTCGACTTGGTCTTTAATTATTGATTCGGTTCGACAAAATAAATTCTGTAAGTTTTATTTTATTTTGTTTGAATTATTTCAATTTATTTTATTTACATAGAAGATTGTTCCAACAATCTTAAGACAGATTCGAATTATTCTGTTTACAGAATTTTTTGTTTGTTTCATTTTCTCTTTCTTCTTTTAAGAAAATTATTTTCTGTGGATTTACAAAATAATATTCTGGTTGGAAAAATAAATAGTGATTATATGCTATTTGACAGATAGTAGTAATATACTGTCTCTTTTCTTTGACAACTAGTAGTACGATACTGGTGTCATTAACAATTCAGAATATATTTTTGTGGAATTTTTTCAGAAATTAATTTTGGGTTTTAGAAATTATTTTCTGAGTTTTCATTACTTAAAATTCTGTTTTAGTATTTTAATTATTGAAATGTTACAGAAATTAATTTTCTGTGGAATTAATTTGGTTGAATAAAATTTTATTTTATTTCCAAATTAATTGAAAAATAAAAATAATATTCTTATTTCTTTTATTTTACAGAATTTAATTTCCTGTGTGGAATTAATTTGGTTGAATAAAATTTTATTTTATTTCCAAATTAATTAGAAAATAAAAGTTACATTCTTGTTTCTTTTGTTTTTTACAGAATTTAATTCTGTGCATTTGGTTTAATTTTATGTGTAGTGTAAATTCTAATTCTAATTTTGTTTTATAAATTAGAATTGATGGCTACTGAAACAAATGCCCAAACAAGTACTACTGTGATGGCTGCAATTGCACCAACCCCCTCTCCTGTGATGACAGTACCAATAAATCATGGAGAGAAGCCAGAGAAGTTCTCAGGAACTGACTTTAAAATATGGCAACAGAAAATGTTGTTCTATCTTACAACTCTGAACTTGACTCGTTTCCTCCGTAAAGAAGCTCCTATCTTGAAAGAGGATGAAACCGACCGGCAAGTGGTTGCTGCGGTTGATGCCTGGAAACATGCCGATTTCCTTTACCGGAATTACATCTTAAATGGACTTGACAACACTTTATACAACGTCTACAGTCCAATCAGGACAGCAAAGGAACTTTGGGAATCGTTGGAGAAAAAGTACAAAACGGAAGATGCCGGCTCAAAGAAATTTGTGGTTGGCAGATTTCTGGATTTTGTAATGGTTGATTCAAAAACTGTGATCAGCCAAGCTCAAGATTTCCAACTCATTCTGCATGACATTCACGCAGAAGGCATGTCTCACAGTGAATCCTTCCAAGTTACAGCCTTAATTGAAAAATTACCAAAAGGCTGGAAGGAATTCAAGAACTACCTCAAACACAAGCACAAAAAAATTTCTATGGAAGAATTAATTGTGCGTTTGAGGATTGAGGAGGACAACCGCAATTCTGAAAAACGGGTTGGTAACCATCCTATGGAGTCTAAGGCAAATGTGGTGGAACATGCTTCAAAAACCAAGAAACAAAAGTCTTTTGGAGAAAGTTCATCACAAGGCTCTAAAGGGGGGGATAATAAAAAGTATAAGTTTAATGACAAATGTTACATCTGTGACAAAAAGGGACATCGGGCCAAAGATTGCCGTAGCAAAGGCAAAAGCAAAAGAAGAACAAGCAAGAAACCTGCTCAAGCCCATATGACCGAAGTGGACAATATTTTCAATGATGTCGATGACATCAATCTTTCTGCAGTTGTTTTCGAGGAAAATCTTGTCGGAAATCCTAAAGAATGGTGGGTGGACACTGGTGCTACTCGCCATATTTGTGCCGACAAAAAGATGTTCACATCTTATTCTACAGTGGACAATGGTGAACAACTTTTTATGGGAAACTCCTCAATTTCCAAAGTTGAAGGACAAGGAAAGATTGTACTCAAGATGACATCTGGAAAGGAACTCACTCTCAACAATGTGCTGCATGTACCAGACATTCGCAAGAATCTTGTTTCCGGATCTTTGTTGAGTAAGAATGGGTTTAAGCTAATATTTGAGAGTGATAAATTTGTACTTACTAAGAATGGGATGTATGTAGGAAAAGGTTACATGTCTGATGGCATTTTAAAGTTAAATGTAATGACCGTTGTACCCTCAGTTATTAATAATACTACATCTTTTTCTTACTTGCTTGAGTCTTCAAATTTATGGCATGGTAGACTAGGACATGTTAATTATGGATCTTTGCGTAGATTAATTAATATGGAATGTTTACCTAAATTTGACATTGATTCAAATCATAAATGTGAAATTTGTATTGAGGCAAAATTATCTAAAACTCCTTTTCATTCAATTGAAAGAAGTACGGAACCACTTGAATTAATTCATAGTGACATTTGTGATTTTAAATCAATTCAAACTAGAGGTGGGAAAAAATATTTTATCACTTTTATAGATGACTATACTAGATATAGTTATATTTATTTAATTCGAATCAAGGATGAAACTTTGGAAACTTTCATTCAATATAAGAATGAAGTTGAAAATCAACTTGGTAAGAAAATCAAGAAAATTAGAAGTGATAGAGGTGGTGAATATGAATCACCTTTTGGTGAGTTTTGTAAAGAACATGGAATAATTCATCAAACTACTGCTCTTTACTCACCTCAGCAAAATGGAATTGCTAAAGGAAAAATAGGACTTTAAAAGAAATGATGAATGATATGTTAATAAGTTCTGGATTACCTTAGAACTTGTGGGGGGAAGCAATACTTTCTGCTAATTATATACTTAATAAAGTACCCCGAAAAAAAGTGAATCAAACACCTTATGAATTGTGGCATGGAAGAGTACTATCCTACAAATACTTAAAAGTGTGGGAGTGTTTGGCTAAAGTGGCTATTTCTAATCCTAAAAAGACTAAGATAGGTCCTAAGACCATTGATTGTATTTTCATTGGTTATGCTAAAAATAGTAGTGCACAGAACATACCGAAATGCATGTAAATACTATTATTGAGTCTCGGAATGCATCATTCTTTGAACATGTATTTCCAAATAAGACTAGACAAGAGACTAGTAACAATAAGAGATCTCATGATACTATTACTAGTTAGGATTAAGAACATGATCAAGAACAAGAGTTAGATCAAAATGAGGAAGAGGAACTTAGGCGTAGTAAACGTGCTAGAACCTCAAAATCTTTTGGTCCAGATTTTCTAACATATTTGTTAGAAAATGAGCCTTTAACTTTTAAAGAGGCTATGTCAAGTCTTGAAGCTCCTTTATGGAAAGAAGCTGTCAACAGTGAAGTTGAATCCATCTTGCAAAATCACACTTGGGAATTAGTGGACTTGCCACCAGGTTGTAAATCTCTTTGGTACAAGTGGATTTTCAAAAGGAAAATGAAAACATATGGATCAATTGACAAATACAAAGCAAGACTTGTGGTTAAAGGTTTTAGAGAAAAAGAAGGTCTTGATTACTTTGGCACATACTCACCGGTTACTAGAATAACATCCATTAGAATGCTAATTGCCATTGCATCTCTATACAATTTAGAAATTCATCAAATGGATGTGAAAACTGCTTTCTTAAATGGTGAGTTAAATGAAGAAATTTACATGGAACAACCAGAAGGTTTTTTTGTTCCAGGAAAAGAAAAGAAAGTGTGTAAATTGATTAAATCATTATATGGTTTAAAACAAGCGCCAAAGCAATGGCATGAGAAATTTAACAAGACTATGATGTCAAATGGATTTAAAATTAATGAGTGTGACAAATGTGTTTATATTAAAAACACAGATAAAGGTTATGTCATTGTATGTCTTTATGTAGATGATATGCTCATCATTGGTAGTAATAATGACATGATTAAAAATACCAAGAAAATGTTGAATAAACATTTTGATATGAAAGACATGGGCATTGCTGATGTAATTCTTGGTATGAAAATTACCAAAACATCAGAAGGATATGCTTTGTCACAATCTCATTACATTAAGAAAATACTTGACAAATTCAACAAAGATGATGATCATCTTGCTAGAACACCTGTAGATGTTAATTTGTATCTTTCTAAGAATGTACAGGATAGTATTTCTCAATTAGAGTATGCCCAAATTCTTAGAAGCTTAATGTACTTAATGAACTGCACTCGCCCAGATATAACTTATGCAGTAAGTAAATTAAGTAGATATACGAGTAATCCAGGAGTAGAACACTGAAAAGCAATTATAAGGGTTCTGAGATATCTCCGATTTACTCGTAACATTGGGCTTAATTATACTAGATATCCAGCAGTACTTGAAGGATACTGTGATGCAAATTGGATATCGGATACTAGAGACTCGAAGTCCACCAGTGGGTATGTCTTTACTCTTGGTGGGGCGGCTATATCTTGGAAATCTTCCAAACAAACTTGTATTGCTAGGTCTACTATGGAATCAGAATTCATAGCTTTAGACAAAGCTGGGGAAAAAGCAGAATGGCTTCGCCACTTCCTTGAAGATATTTCAATATGGCCAAAACCGGTGCTTACTATATGCATACATTGCGATAGTCAATCAACTATAGGTAGAGCACAGAGTCATATGTATAACGGTAAGTCACGACACATTCGTCGTCAACATAACACCGTGAGACAATTACTCTCTAATGGAATTATTTCCATAGAATATGTTAAGTCTAAAGACAACATAGCGGATCCACTAACCAAAGGGTTAGCCAGAGAGTTAGTTGAGAATTCATCGAGGGGAATGGGACTTAAGCCTATTAAATAAGAGTTACCACAACGGCAACCCAACCTAGTTGACTGGAGATCCCAAGATCTAGGTTCAAAGGGACAACCGAGTTGTGAATGATTCAGAAGGATCACTGGGGAGCCTAACTCCTACCCATTTCTTTGATGAAATAGTGATGTCTGCAGCGTTTTAGGGTAAGTAAAACTTTTAATGAATTTTATATCTAGGTTAACCTAGTGGAGTATAGCAGGATACTCTTCATAAGAATCACCTATGTGAGTGTGAACTGGGCTGGTTCTATGAGATTTGTGAAGGGCTACAATTCTCTAGAGCACTCATGAAAGACCAGGTTGTTCAGGGCCAAAATGAACACAATAGTGAGAACTAAACTGTGTTTGGGGATATACTGTGTGAGTTCTATTGTCTTGGTTTACACAAACGGTTGAACAGTTCAAGAAATCATGTTCACTGGTTAGCTAGTAAATCCGATAGTGTCTCACAAGGGAATGTTCAAAGCCAAAAACTACCTATCATTTGCAGAATATTTCCAATTTCTGTACTCTCTGTATTTACATCATGTTGTTGCATTTTCTCTCTGTCAATGTCATTCATGTGGGGGATTGTTGGAAAATTTATAAAGAGGTAGTTGTGAATTGAAATAAACTCCATTTTGAATGAAAGGGTGTAACCTTTCATGGTGTCTTTTTGTTTTAAAGGAAGGGTCAAACCTCCATTTGAATGAAAGGGTGCAAACCTTTCATGGTGTCTCTTTATTTTAAAGGAAGGGTTATGTCCCTTCTTCATACCTTTTCTATTCAAATTGAATAGGTGCCAACAAAGCCTATATAAAGGCAGCCTCATTCCAATTTTGATGTATTCTGAAAATTCATTTTCCTTACTTTCATTTTGCTCTCTTGCGTCCTTTATTCTTTATATTAGATTTAGATTAAATTTCAGAGAGTTATAGAACACAAGGTTCTAGTTCGCCGAAAAAATTTGTTTGAAGTGATACTACAAATTTGTGAAGATCATTGTATCCTGGGAGATAGACGCCGCATAACCGTAAGCACCGTAGCGGGGCGAATATGTCTTAAGGACAAAGTGTCAAACACTCGACTTGGTCTTTAATTATTGATTCGGTTCGACAAAATAAATTCTGTAAGTTTTATTTTATTTTGTTTGAATTATTTCAATTTATTTTATTTACACAGAAGATTGTTCCAACAAAATTACACTAACCTTCCATAAGGTTAGCAAAACTATAGTAAGCCTCATAATTTTGATATAATTATACTAACCTTCCTGTTAGTAAGGTTAAATGAATTGAAACGAATGCAGATGTTGCAAAAACACAAAAATAAATAACGTAAAATACATATTTTTGTGTAAAACAGATGATGGCATCATATATATATATATATATTTTGAAGGAGGCAACATCATTTTTACATCCATAGAATTAAAAGCAACACCAAATGAGGAGGCAAAATGACTAGATGAGACATTTTTGCTAGTAAAGTTGTTTTGGTCTTCCTCTGAAGGGCTCTGCATCACAAAAAACATTTTGTTCATTTTGACTCTCCACAAATAGCTAGCATCCATTGCTAGGTGTGGGGATATATTTTCTGAGTACCAACGCGTGGCCAAGGTGACGCCGACGTGTCAGCCGAGGTGCCACGTGTCTTGGTCATGACGCCGAGGTGATCTCGGAAAGGCCGAGGTTATCTCTGAAGATATTGGAATCCGAGATAAGCGGATAGGCACAAGAGTCCTAGAATAAGGGAAGACATCAGTTGGGTAACGATAAGACTCTTAGAGAGTTTATCCCAATCCTATTGGGAGTCCACAATTAGCAGTAATCTTGAGTCTATTGAAGCTAGGCTTCTATGGGGACTAGGACTGAGTTAACTATAAAAGAAAGGCACCCCCGATGGGTTTAAGGTACGCAACTTATACTTAGAATAGTGAGTTTAACAATTGATTATCTTTGAGAGATATACTGACTTGATCGTCGGAGTGCCCCCGGGTGGACGAACCACCGCCGAAATCTTCTCTTTCTGTTACAGGTCAGCCAGGTGTCATCTATTCTACCGGTGCTCTCCAGCTGAATACTGAGTTGGCAGTGTGGTCAGAAAATCACTCACACAATTTGGCACCGTCTATGGGAAAGCAAGGAGAATAGATGGCCAACGACGGACAGAAAGAAAAGATTGGGGACGACACTCCTGCTGGGAGTGGCAGACCTATCGACCTTAACGTCGAAGGAGACAACCGCAATACAGAAACTCGTGACCAGAATCACAGCAACAAAGACATCGGCCAGGATGGCAACGTACCAAAGAAGCCAGATCGAAGTGGGTACTACAATGAGGATGACTTCCAGGTATGGAAGAATAGATGCCTGCGGAGGGACGAAGAGGTAAAAGAGATGCAGACAAATTGGCAGACCTGCAATCGTTCATCAATTTCATGATGCAAAACAACGTCATGCAACCACCATTCCCGCTGCAGAACATGCCGATTCCAGCGGCCAATGCCCAGAAGGAAGGGCAGAAAACAATCCTCGTAGCCCTTCAGCACACCAGGAGCGAAAAACATTCTCACCGACCTTCCAGGGAGGTCGGACGAGGAGAGTCAAGAAGGGAAGAATCATGGAGGATGCATCGCACAAAGGAGGCAAACCCCAAAGAACATCGGCATGTTCAGGGGCAAGCGCTATGCTTCGACACAACTAATGGAGAAAGGTCGAAGAGGACTCACCACGAAGCTGAAAGTAGTGCACCAAAAAGATTGAAAACAGGAGATAGCCAAGCTCCTGGGTGGACAAAGGAGGACTTAAGAGATTACCTCAAGAGGAATCAACAGAATGCCGACGTCAAGGTAACCTCCCCAGATAAGCCGAAGACACCATTCTCGGTGGAGTTAGACAAGTTTGAGGCGCTGAAGAGATTCAGTATGCCAAGATTCCAAATATACGATGGTAAGTCAGACCCCAACTTCCACGTTAGATTATACTTGAACTCAACAGCATTGTATAGTGGGAACGAGCCGTTGCTCTGCAAAGTGTTCCCCTCATCCTTCGGGGAGATTGCATCAGATTGGTTCCACAAATTACGAAGGGAAACGTGAAGACTTGGGAATAGGGCTGGGCATAGGGTCATCCGACCCGCCCAAACCGCCCTACCCGAACCGAACCGAACCGCACGCATGTGGGCGGTTTCGCAAACACATTAGGGTAGGGTGCGGTTTAGATTATATATAAATTTCGGGTTGCGGGCGGGTTGCGGGTTTAAACCGCACCCGCCCAACCCGCCCGCATTTAATTTTATTTTTAATTTTTAATTTTTATTTTTTTCAAATCTAAACCGTCCATCTCTTCTCTCACTCACCTATACTATAACCAACAAAACAAAAGAAAAAGAAAACCCTAAAATCTAATCGGCTCCTCTCCTCCCTCACTCTCTCTCAGTCTCATCTCAGTCTCTCTTTCTCACTCTCTTCTCGTTTCTGCACACACCGATCACTCTCATCTCATTGCACCGATCATCATCATCGCACAGCACAGTCGATCTACTTCATGCACAGGTGAACTCTGTCTCTCAATCTCTCAATCTCTGTCTCTCTCTCTCCCGATTTTTTTCAGAATTGATTTTTGAAATGAGAGAGAACTGAAAAAAATCATAAACAATACCTCTGATTTTTTTCATCTGAAATCAGTTCTGATTTCAGGTGAACTCTCATAAATCAGTTCACCTGTCGCACAGCACATCGCACTGCACACACCGATCACTGATTTTTTTCATCTCCGATCTACTTCACAAGTGATCTCGCAGGTGATCTCTGATTTTTTTCATCATCGCACAGCCGATCTGCTTCACAGGTGAACTCTCTCTCTCAATCTCTGTCTCTCTCTCCCCCGATCGTTATTTTTTGTGGATGAACAGATCTGTTTTGTTTCATCTCTGATTTTTTATTTTTGTTGTGGGATCATAAACAATCATCTTCTTTTATATGTATCTGTCTGTATATCTTCTCTATATCCATCTTTATATACTCGAATCTCATCACACTCTGTCTTTCTCGATTCACACCCCTCATTCCCAGATTACACGATCTTCATTCAGCTCATTTGGGTTTTGTGTATCTGGGCATTTTATTATTTTATTTATAAGCAGAGCAGCAGTATTTTCAACTTGATATTTATAAATGGTCTGTTCAGGTTGAACAAATGAAGGTCTTGATCAAGAAAATGTTTGGAGAACACCCAAAAGAGTCGAACAGTATTGCAAGGATAATCAACAAGCACCACTTCTTGAGATTGAGATATATCATTTTTGGACTTAACAAGTTTTTTCCCCATTTGTTTTAAATTTAAAGATTGATCTGTGGGTTTCATTATTTGTATACAAAGTTTTCGGACAGCCCAAAAAGAATTAACTGTCTACATTATCTCCTTGTTTAAAGTGTTTTTAGGATTTTTAATATTTTTAAATCTGTTTCGTAATTTTTTTCATTGTATTGAGATAATATGCAAATCTAATAAATTTGTGCATGTCATATACGTCCATGCAGGTTCATAGAGCCAACAATATTGGTTGATCCCCCACTTGAGACTGTAATCATGGGTGAAGAAATCTTTGGACCATTGCTTCCGATAATTACTGTGAGCAATTTATGCAGGACTGTATAATGTCTTTCTTATAATTCTATTTTTACAAAATTTGTTTATGGTCTAAATTTTGTTTCTTTGTTTTTGCTTTTGCCATGCAGTTGCAGAAAATTGAAGATAGTATTGAATTTATAAAGTCGAGGCCTAAGCTGCTTACTATCTATGCCTTCACCAAAAATGAAACGCTCAGGAGAAGGCTCATATTTGAGACATCATCAGGAAGTGTGACATTCAATGATGCGATTACACAAGTATGTCATTAACCCTCAACTATGCCACATAGGATATTTTTCAAACCTGATCTGTTTTATTATATACATATGGATGTTACATAGACAGATTTGGCAATAAACACTCCACATTTTACATATACAAATGACATACATATTCCATATGTAATACAAACTTCACTCAATCCGCAAACCGCCCGCAACCGCCCACACATCCGCGAACCCTATCCGCACAAACCGCAAACCGCATTGCGGGCGGTTGCGGGTTGACTTTTTCCCAAACCGCATAGATGCGGGCGGGTCCAAACCGAACCACAAACCGTTCTAAACCGAACCGCGGACACCCCTACTTGGGAAGGCCTGGCCGAGATGTTTGTGGCCAGGTTCATGACAAACAAGCTGCAGCCATTGAGGGTGGACGCATTGATGGCTCTGAAGATCAGTAAGGATGAAGGCCTTAGGGCCTATGCAAAAAGATACTATGAGGTGTTCAACCGAATACCAGAGTGTAATCAAGAGGTGGCAGTCGTATCTTTCAAAAACGGCCTAAAAGACGACTGTCCACTACGAAAGTCTTTGGCAAAGACATTGCCAAAAAGCATGGAAGAGCTCATGGCGAGAATCGAGAAGTATGCCAGAGCCGAGGAAGACACGTCGGGGACTAAGGAGACAAAGCAAGAGAAAGGAAACGGCTCGCCGAAGCGAGGCCGAGGTAACAATGGATTGAGCAAACAAGAGATAGAACTGAGGGCTACACAGGCAGTGACAACTGTGTTCCGAATCCCAATTCACAAGTCCTGGATCAAATTCGGAATCAACCCTATTTCAGAACACCAACAAGGACACCAGGAGAATTTATGGAAAGAAACCTTGGCAAGCATTGTGCTTACCACAATGAAGACGGACATATGACTCAGGGCTGCAGAGCCCTAAAAACACACTTGGAAGACCTGGTGAGGCAAGGCCATCTGAAAGACCTTGTCGATGAGGCCAGAACAAAGGAAGAACAGGCAAGACTGCCTCAGGCACTAGCAACTCCGCCTCCCCCAGCACAGTAACCTCAGGCAGGAGGACCTCGGGTAATTAATGTAATTCACTCGAAGGTCAACGAGAACGAAATTAGGGGGGAGACTCAGAAGGTGAAGCACTTGCAGCATGTTTACCAAGTCGGGGAGAAGAGATATCGGGCAGAGGAGTGCCAAGGACCAGTAGTGTCCTTTTCTGAAGCCGACCTTGAGATGGTGCAGCATCCGCATAATGATGCCTTGGTAGTATCCCTCCAGGTTGGGAAATGCCAAGTAAAGCGCATCTTGATTGACCAAGGCAGCTCTTGTGACATCATGTACGTCCGATGTTACAAGGAGCTCGGCCTTCACCTAGACGATATGGAGTAATCCAATAGCCCAATGGTCGGGTTCAATGGAACGCCGACATGGCCACTGGGAACAACCAGCTTGGAGGTGCAGGCAGGCACCAGGAAGATAACAACAGAGTTCACCGTAATCGACACACCCTCTCCAGACAACATCATTTTGGGAAGGCCATGGTTGCATGCAATGGGGCCTGTTCCCTCAACATTACATCAACTATTGCGGTTCCCAACAGAGCATGGGATTGAGGAGGTCAGAGGAGATCAGCTGCAGGCAAAGAATTGCTCAATGGCAGTAATGAAATCCACCTGTAGCATTCGAGAACCAGAGAAGGCAGAGATCGAAGACGAGGACGTGGAGGTCCTAGAGGATGTCGGCAAGGAGCCAGCTGAGAAGAATAAAGAAGCACTGAAGAAAATCCTCGTCCAGGAGGGAGATGAAGAACACTTCTTTCTTCTCGGCTCGGGCTTAGCCGAAGAAGAGGAAAAAGAGTTGGAAGCTTTTTTTAGAGTAAATATTGAGGTGTTCGCGTAGACGCCTTACGAAATGCTTGGCATTGACCCCGAGGTCACTTGCCATAAGCTGAACGTTGACAGGTCAGCCAAACCTGTAATCCAACGAGCAAGAAGACCGACGTTGATACACGTTGAAGCAGTGGAGAAGGAAGTAGACAGACTACTGGAAGCCAGGGCCATTCGTGAGGTAAATTATCCGACATGGCTATCGAACACAGTAGTGGTGAAGAAGAAGAGTGGTAAATGGAGGGTCTGCGTAGACTTTACCAGCTTAAATAAGGCTTATCCCAAAGACAGCTTCCCTCTACCCAAGATTGACCAGCTAGTGGATGCCACTTCAGGGCATGGAAGGATGAGCTTCCTGGATGCCTACAGGGGGTATCACCAGAGAGCCATGTACCCCGCGGATGAAGAGAAGACTGCGTTTATCACCCCAAAAGGGTTGTACTGCTACAAGGTAATGCCTTTGGGTTGAAAAACGCAAGAGCAACTTACCAAAGGTTGGTAACCAAGATGTTCAGACACCTGATTGGCCGAACGGTGGAAGTTTACATCGACGATATGGTCATGAAGACCAAGAAACCTAAAGGTCATCTGGCCGACCTCAAAGCAGTCTTTGAAATCCTTAAATCATATCGGCTCCGACTCAATGCATCTAAGTGCGCATTTGGAGTTGGATCTGGTAAGTTCTTGGGATACCTGGTAACCAGAAGGGGTATTGAGGCCAGCCCAGATCAGATTAAGGCCATCCTGGATTTAAAAAGCCCGACGTCGGCAAAACAGGTGCAAATGTTGACTGGAAAGGCTGCAGCCCTGAATAGGTTCATAAACAGAAGCTCAGACAAGTGCAAACCTTTCTTCAACTTAGTGAAGAAAGCCACAGATTTTTTATGGACAGAAGAATGCGAGGTCGCCCTGGCTGACTTGAAGAAGTATTTGACCACAGCTCCAGTTCTTTCAAATCCAGAACTTGGGGAGGAACTGTTCCTATACTTAGCAGTTTCAGAACACGCAGTAAGCGTAGTGGTAATCCGAGAAGAAAAAGGGGAGCAAAAGGTTGTTTACTATGTAAGCAAAACTCTGGCCGATACAGAAACAAGGTATCTACCTTTAGAGAAATTGGCACTGGCTTTAGTAATGGCTTCAAAGAAGCTGAACCATTACTTCCAGGTCCATAAAATTGTGGTGCTAACTGAACACCCCTTAAAGTCCTTGCTGCAACAAGGAGACTTGATAGGAAGAATAGCCAGATGGGCAGTCGCCTTGGGCCAGTATGACCTGGAGTACAAACCCAGAACAGCAATCAAAGGCCAAGTTTTGGACGTCTTCGTGGCAGAGTTCACGCTAGAATCCATCGAACATCGGGTTCCGTTGAGCCAAGGTGGACGATGTCCAAACAAGCAAGGAGGAGCCTAGCCAAAGGCGAAAGAACAAAGCAAAGAGGAAAAACTCAGACCCTGCAGCATTTACATCGGCGACTCCTTTCGACTGTTTGTTGATGGGAGTTCCAACCGACGGGGAGCGGGGGCAGGAGTAGTACTGGTATCTCCAGATGGGCAGATACTAGAACAATCGATTCGTTTGGGGTTCAAGGCCTCAAACAATGAAGCAAAATATGAAGCAATCATTGCAGGACTGAAGCTGGCAGCAGCAGTACAAGTAGATGAGGTAATAGTCTTTTGTGACTCACAACTTATAGTTAACCAGACAACAGGCGAGTTTGCAGCCCGAGATGAAAGGATGTCGGCCTACGTAAAGGAGGTCATTAGGTTAGCAGCCTTGTTTCAGAACTGCCGACTACTTCAGGTCAGCCGAGATGATAACAGTCACGCCGATGCATTGGCCAACCTAGCTAGTGCAGTACAACCTAGAAAAGCGAGGACAATAATGGTTGACTACTTGTCGGGCCCGAGCATCGAACCACTGACCACAGAGCGTGAAGCAATGTGTGTGTACATGGGACCAAGCTGGATGGATGCAATTATTGCATTCCTGAAAGAAGGAAAGCTGCCAGATGACCACAAGGAGGCACACAAGATCAGATTGAAGTCGGCAAGATTCAGTCTGACAGCAAAAGGACATCTCTACAGAAGATCCTTCACTGGACCCCTTTTAAGGTGCGTACATCCCTCACAAGTTGAAGATTTTCTATATGAAATACATGAAGGAATTTGCGGAAGCCACGCTGGGGGCAGATCATTAGCTCATAGGGCCATTACCCAGGGGTATTGGTGGCCCTACATGTAGAAAGATGTAGAGGTCTATGTCAAGAAGTGTGAAAAGTGTCAAAGGTTTGCACCTCTAATACACCAACCAGCAGCAGACCTAAACCCAGAATCCAGTCCTTGGCCGTTTGCCCAATGGGGAATGGATCTTGTTGGACAATTGCCCCAAGCAACTGGGCAAAGGAAGTACCTGCTGGTAGCAATAGATTACTTCACCAAATGGATAGAAGCTGAGCCCTTAGCCAAGATCCGAGATGTGGACGTAAAGAGCTTCATATGGAAGAACATAATCACAAGATTTAGGATCCCAAGAGCAATAGTCGCAGACAATGGAACACAATTTGATAGTAAGCTAATCAAGAGCTTCTGCGCAAAGTTCAAGTTCAAGATCAAGAACTACTTTTCAACCCCAAGCTTTCCTCAAAGCAATGGACAAGCAGAAGTATCCAACAAAGTTATCTTGGATGGGATAAAGAAGAGGCTGCAGGCAGTAAAGGGAAAGTGGGTGGATAAACTACCAAGTGTGCTCTGGGCATATCGGACTATGCCGAGAAGATCAACGAGGGAATCCCCCTTTGCCATGGCCTATGGCACAGAAGCTGTCATTCCACTGGAGGTCGGCATCCCTGGGATCAGAACCCAAGGAGTAGAGAACGGGACTAATGATGTACTCTTAGCCCGAGATCTGGACCTACTAGAAGAAAGAAGGGAGAGAATTGCAATTCAGCTGGCAGCATACCAGCAGCAGCTTGCCAGGGCTTATAATAAAAGGGTCAACCCAAGGGAGTTTAAAATCGGTGACCTCATCCTGAGGAAAGTCGTCGGCAACAAGAAGGATCCCAGAGAGGGGAAGCTTGGCCCAAATTAAGAAGGACCCTACAGAATCATCTCGGTACTGGGCAATGGGGCATATCGGCTTGAAGATAATGAGGGCAAAGAGTTGTCAAGGCCTTGGAACACTTGCAATTTGAAATTTTTCTATCATTAGAATTTTTTTGTCATTTTGCCGAAATAAATAAATAAAGTTTTAGCTCGTTTATATGTTTATACACTTGTGACTGATAAAGATACATAACGTTGTTTCTAGAATACATGCATAATGAGAACCCAAGTGAAACTTAGGTTCACATTAGGGGGCAAAGAGAAGAGATGATGTTTAACACTTATTGAAACTTGAGAAAAGTTTATAAGTTGAAGTTAAACCGAGATGATGTTTAACACTTGTTGAAACTTGAGAAAATTTTACAAGTTGAAGTTAAACCGAGATTATGTTTAACACTCCTTGAAACTTGAGAAAAGTTTACAAGTTGAAGTTAAACCGAGATGATATTTAACACTCGTTGAAACTTGAGAAAAGTTTACGAGTTGAAATTAAACCGAGATTATGTTTAATACTTGTTGAAACTTGAGAAAAGTTTACAAGTTGAAATTAAACCGAGATTATGTTTAACACTTGTTGAAACTTGAGAAAAGTTTACAAGTTGAAGTTAAACCGAGATTATGTTTAACACTTGTTGAAACTTGAGAAAAGTTTACAAGTTGAAGACTAAAGTTAAACACTTGTTGAAATTTTATGAAAAAATTTACGAGGTGAAACCAAGGTTATGCCAAGAAAGATACTTTTGTACTTGCCGAGGTAAATCATCAGTTTGTATAACCGGGGTATGTCACCCCGAGAAGGTTGCACAAGGATTAAAGTGTATATTAAAGATATGCAAAATATTCTAAGTATAGAATCATGCAAAAGCAGTAAAGAGAAGACAAAGATACAAGCATTCAGAAAAGGAAAGTTGTATTAACATTCAAAAAAAGGCACGTCGGCCAAAACTTACTAATTGTTCCAAAAAAGAGAAGAACAAAAGTACACAATACAAAGGAAAAACACATCAAAGTAAAGACTCTTCAACAACATCAGATGGTTGGGTCTGAAGTTCGGACGACTGCTGGGAAGACACCTCGGTAGCCTTTTCCGCCGCAAGTTCGGCATTAATTTCTTGAAGGGTTTCATCAAGGCTCTTGTCGGCAAGGGTCACGTCGGCTGATGCCTTCTCAGCTGTAGCGTCTTTGGGAACTTCCTCACCCTCCTCATCTTGAGTCAAGTCTAGGACTTGATCATTTTGAGAAGGGGACTTGGCCCAAGCAGCATCTTTTGGCTTCCTCACCAAAACCTCCTCCTCAGATTCAGAGTCATCATCGGATTGGCTTGGAGACAGGGGGAATGGCAGAGGAATGACGTCGGCGTTCCTGAGGGGCGAGTCCTCGGGGACTTCAAGCTTTTTTAGAAGAGACATCCAACCAAGGGTGAAACCCTTGTTGCATGCCTGCTTCACTTGCTTTTCATAGTCCGCCGTGACATCGGCCACCCCCTCATTGTAGCCCTTCTCATCGGCTGCCTTGAGCTCGGCGTCCTTCGTGGCCAAGGCCTCTTGCAATTCTTTTTCGGCCTGGGCCGTTTTCTCCTCGGCCTCCTTTTTTTCGGCCTCAAGAACCTTCTTGATGGCCTCAACAGAGTCTACCTTTTCTTCGGCATCATTTTGAGCTTTGATGGCAGCCTCGGCCTGATCCTCCAAGGTCTTCATCTTTGACTGCAGATTTTTGTTAGTCTTTTGCAGACTGGAGACCTCCCTCCTCTTGTCAGCCAGCTCCTACCGATTCTCAAAGGCTTGTACTGAGAATGAATGAGCATGCTGGATGCCCTGAAAGTGAACAGAAGTTATTAGAAAATATTATAAGTATGAAATGAAGAGAAATGAAGAAAAATTACCAAATAACAAGACTTACCTGAACGGAGTGCTGGAGCATCAAAGCATAGTTTTCATATTCGCTCATCTCGGCGTTTCAGTTTAGATCGCCGGGAAGGAGTAGAGCGGTACTAAGGGCGACAACGACATTAATGTCGTCGGCACTGTCGCTAGCCTTAACTGGTTTATTTTCCAGAGTGATTTGGGGGGCCAAGGGGACATCGTGCTTTAGAGACCCCGAGGTGGTTGCATCAGATGACCTCGGCCTCTTTGATCGGGTAGATCCAGATGGTTGGGCCTCGGCAGACCTCTTCTCGGTGGCAGAATGAGATTTGTCGCTCTCAGCCAGTTTAGAGATTGGCAAGGTGTCTTCAGTGTCAACCTGAGTCACCGTTGCCTTTGGCTGAGCTTTCTTGATTCTTTTTTGCTTTTGCTTTAGCTGAGGTTGGGTTTGTGCTAGCTGAGCGTCAACATTGGTAGGAATGCTAGCTAAGAGATCTTTGGCGACTGCTTTTTGGCGGCCCATCTCGGCAGGAAAAACAGTTCATCGCTGACGTCGGCGTTGGGATATCGGGATCAGATATGGAGCCGAGGTAGACGTCTGCTCAGCCGGATCAGAGGTCGATCCTTGATCTGGCCGAGATGAGCTAACAGCTTGAGGAGTTGTAGCAGAAGGAGGTGACTAGCTTTTCTTCTTCTTCTTTGGGACGTCGGGAAAAACCGACTTATAAGAAGGAATAAAATTGAGGACCAGAGGGGCTTTCCGTTTGAGAACTAGCAGGCCCAAAAGTTTCCTAAAGTCTTTGCTGGGAAAGAAAGACTCACGGAAGCCCTTTGGCGGCTGAGGAAGAGTTGCAAGAAAAAATAGACATTAGAAACGAACAAAGTATTGAAGATTTTAAAAACAAGTTAGTATGAACACAGGGCTCTTACCATTGCCCTCTACAAAAACCGAACGATGAAGAGGGTAGAGATGGATGTCCTCGTCTGGAGCGAACTCCTAGTTCCCCGAGGTGATGAAATAATCGTCCCTAGCCCCCTTGTTAGAGTCAGGGAGGTCGGCAACGATTTTGTACTTTGTGGACCTCGGCTTGAGGTAGTAAACGTAGCCCGTATCTTTTTTAAGGCCACACATGGTATAGCAATATTGGATGTCGGCTAAGGTAATCTTAGCGTTTTCTTGTTTGGCTAAGGCTATGATACCATTGATAACTCGATAGGAATTGATAGCGAGTTGCATCGGGTTCAACTTATAATAGTGAAGTATTTCACGAAAAAGGATGTTGAGTGGGAGCCGAAGTCAGCACTCAATGAAGGCTACCACAGGGAAGGGCATAGAATCAGTTGTAGGCATGATGGAGTCGTCATCCCCAGCCAACCTCAGATGGACGTCGGCCGGGATATCAAACTCTCGCCTAAAGTACTCTAATTTGGATGGGGTGTCTACCCTCTGCTTCCACATACCCATAACGTCGGCTTAAATAGAGGTATCGGATTTCAGGAAGAAGTATTTTTGGAGGGTTTAAAGGACCTTGGCTAAAAACCTAAAAATGTACTATGGTAAGGGTTTGTACGGATCTAGAAGGAATTCGTTTCAGTTTTTCCTAAAATTGTGGGTTGTACAAACAAATCCCAAAGCCTAAAGTATGTGAGAACAAAGATTGAAGGCAGGAATCTGGAAAAGACACAGAAAATAGAAAACAAGAACGTGTTTCAGAATCAAGAACAAGGGTGAACTACCAAGAACACTGTGACAAAGTGTGTGAAAGGGTACAAGGCCCAGAACAATGGCAAAAGTGGACAAATGTGTGTGCAGGTTGTGAATACTCAAGAAGAGATTGGGTAAAAACAAAATCGCGAGGCAATCATACTCAGATACATAAACAGATTAAACTAATTAAGGTCACAAGCAAGTTCGCAAAAATGACAGGAACTCAAGATGCCATCAAAAACTGAAACAAGATGTTATATCGGGAGGAAACAGTAACTCACTGAAGAGGGAAAGCCGGTGTTGAGATCGCCGAAATCAGACGATGGTTGCAAAAGTGGCAGAACGGCAAAAACCTCACCGGAGGAGAGGAATGAAAACAGTTACAGAGCTTGTAAGACTAGAACAATGGCATATTCAAAAGCTAGAGAAAGTTGAGAGCTTGGGGATACAAAAGTGAGAAGACGGAGAGAGAGGAATTGATTTTTGTTAAAACACAGAAACGGCGACAAAGAGGTCATTAATGTACCTAGAAGAACATATGCGTCAGACGGCACATGCGAGAATGATTTGATTTGCAGGCGTGTATCCAGTACGATCCAGTAAGAGAAAGACGCGTGGCTGAAACGGTTGATGTATTATGCTTGACAACTCATACGCATGAGGGAGCTCTTGAAATTTTTTGATCTTTAAAGAGACATGTCGGCTGGGAATCTTTAAACCGATGTATTGGCAAAAAGTACCGATATAGGTCCCATCACCTCAGAATGCCGAGGTAATAGAACCTAGGGGCAATTGTGGGGATATATTTTCTGAGTACCAACGTGTGGCCAAGGTGACGCCGACGTGTCAGCCGAGGTGCCACGTGTCTTGGTCATGACGCCGAGGTGATCTCGGAAAGGCCGAGGTTATCTCCGAAGATATCGGAATCCGAAATAAGCGGATAAGGCATAAGAGTCCTAAAATAAGGGAAGACTTCAGTTGGGTAAGGATAAGACTCTTAGAGAGTTTATCCCAATCCTATTGGGAGTCCACAATTAGCAGTAATCCTGAGTCCATTGAAGCTAGGCTTCTATGGGGACTAGGACTGAGTTAATTATAAAAGAAAGGCACCCCCGATGGGTCTAAGGTACGCAACTTATACTTAAAATAGTGAGTTTAACAATTGATTATCTTTGAGAGATATACTGACTTGATCGTCGGAGTGGCCCCGGGTGGACGAACCACCGCCAGAATCTTCTCTTTCTGTTACAGGTCAGTCAGGTGTCATCTATTCTGCCGGTGCTCTCCAGTTGAATACTGAGTTGGCAGTGTGGTCAGAAAATCACTCACACACTAGGCAAAGGGTATTCGCGTCATTTTTCCTATATCTACTTGTTACCTCCATCTTTGTTGTATCTCTGCTTGCTCCATATTTGCTATTTCTTCTTTGCTCCAACCCATTTGATCAATTGAAAATATTATTATTGAAAGAATATGATCATTTAAAAATATTATCGTTGAAAGAATATGATCGTTTAAAAATATGATAGTGTAAAAATATTATTTAAAATTTTAATTTAATAATATATTTTTAAAAAATAAATATTTGTAAATGTCACGTCATCAACTACGTCAATGCTAGGTGCATATGCAGCATGTCATAAAAAAGATTGTATTTCTTATTTATATTTACAATACTTTTTAGGAAAAATTACTCATAAATCCCATATTAGGAAATGTTGCTCTATCTAGTCCTGAGTGTTTTTTCTTAAACCATTTAGTCCTTTTTATTTTTGGTATGATATATGTTTTTGATTTATATATATGAAATTTACTTTTTTATCCACATTGATTTCATTTTGGTGATGTTGCTAATGTAGTTGATGTTACTGATGTTTTTGATGATGTTGCTGATGGAGTTGATGTTGATGAAGCCGTGGCCAGAGTATCGATCGGTGGAACAGAGAGAAGTTAGAAAACCCTAGAAAAACGGAGTACCTCTTGTGTTCGAAAGAGATAAGAGAGGGGCTCAAGACTGCTGTAAATGTTGCCTTGGCCTTCATTTACGGAATTTTGGTTTGATTTTTGTTTTGGAAAATTCTGTTCTTGAGGTCGCTCTCACTAGTCTTTGGATTTGAGAGGGACCCCAGTTACCGCGTGTGTTTGGGATCTTTCGAGGAAAGAGAGAAGCTTCTTCGGACTTTCAAAAAACTGTTGATTCTAGAGAGAGAAAGGTAAATGTAAGGGTTTTAAGAGAGTTTTGACATTTGGGTTGTCTTCTATGTGCATTATTTAGATGATGATTAGGTTGTTTGCATTTCGAATGCCGGTGACTGTATTTGAACTTTTTGAGTGTTACACAGAATTGAGTTCTTTTCAATATTTTTGCTAAATTTTGGAATTTTTGGGTGCTTGTTGATTTAGATTCTTCCAGAAACTCCGTTCAGTGATCTGGTTGATGTGTTTTTGCTCCCGACGCGATTGGTGATCTGCTTTTTGATCTCAAGGTTATTAGTGATCTGGGTTTTGCTGATGTTTTTGATGATGTTGCTAATGGAGTTGATGTTGATGAAGCCGTGACCAGAGTATCGATCGGTGGAACAGAGAGAAGTTAGAAAACCCTAGAAAAACAGAGTACCTCTTGTGTTCGAAAGAGATAAGAGAGGGGCTCAAGACTGCTGTAGATGTTGCCTTGGCCTTCATTTACGGAGTTTCGGTTTGATTTTTTTGAGATTGTGCGTAGTCGATAAACACTAGTTGAAGATAATCTCTCCCTTGATTTTCTGCACCTGATGAATTGAACTATTCCAAGCGAGTGAGACACAGAGAGAAAGAGAGACTTATATATATATATATATCTATGATATGATTTGATCTCTGGTTTTCTTCTCGTCGCTTCGTATTTCGTTATTGTAAAATCAGTTTCATTGCTTCTTTTTTTTCTTTCTTTTTTTTTCGAGAATAATGTTTGATGAATAATGTTGAAGAATAATGTTTGATGAATAATAATATCAATGAATCTGATGTTTTGATGATGTTGCCGATTTTTGATGATGTTTTTTGATGATGGTAAATTTTTTTTAAATGAATCTGATGTTCTGATGTTACTGTTGTTCACGATGATGTTCACGATGTTCTGATGTTGCTATTGTTCACGATGATGTTTGATGATGTTGCTGATTTTTTGATGATGTTTTGATGATGGTAAATTTTTTTTAAATGAATCTGATGTTTGAAACACCCACAAACATCAAAAACATCGGATGTTTGGAAAAGGAAGAAAATTCAAAAAATATCTATAGTAAGCTTTTTGGACAATTCGGTAAATTACACATAAACACCAACCCAAAATTACCCTCTCAATTACTGACCCAGACACGTAAAAAAATGGGTACTAATGTCTTTACACATAAAATAGGACCTATTACTCCAACAAAAAAATGTCGGGACTAAATGGGTTAACATTCCCAAATTAGGGATTTAATGGTGTTTTCTCCTATTTTTTATTAAAAATTAATTAAGTTAGTTTGATTGATTAGCTAAAATAAAGAATATAATTGGAATACACACTAGCTAAACTAATTAGGCAAAATAAAAAGAATATTTTTTTATATACTTTTACAAGGTATTTTGTCTAGCAGCCTTATATTTGTTCTAACAAATTATTGATAAAAATGAGATTAAAGTACTATACAAATTACAAGGGAACCCAATGTATTTATTTATTTATTTTAAGCCTTGGAAAAAAGTGTATAATTTATTTAAAAATAAATTAACACAAAGTACTGGACCAGTGCTAGACAAACACATGTAAAACAATTGACATTCCTAACTAGCGGTGATTGCTTGCCAATCTGCCATTGCTAGTGCCAACCCACACACCTTAACATGTAAACTTGTCATATTAGAGCATCCACAATGGACGCATTAGTAGTGGTGTTAGTGTCAGTGGCTAAATTTTAGCTATTTACAGTAATATTTGAATGTTACAATAGAAGTGTTAAGTAGTGTGTTAGTCAGTTTTGTTAGCGTCAATTACAAAGTTCTTTGTTAACTGCGGCTAGCATTTTAGCTAGCGCAGAGAAACGTTTTTTTGTGTTACGGGTTAACCGGCCGGTTGACCTGATTGACTGGTCAACGGAAATTTTTTTTTTTTTTTTTTACATGTTGGGATTTTTTTTTTTTGGACTTGAAATTTAATTTTGGGTTTGAAATTTTTGATTAAACTAAATTATTTATTTATTTTATTTATTATATACACACACACACATATATATATATTTAACACACACCTTAACACATCCATTGCACCACCACTCACTCTCTAAAATTAACAAACTCTTAACACATCTTAACAAACATTTTTGGGCTCCATTTTTATTACTTTTTGTCATATAACACACTTTAACAAACAATTTTAACTATCCCATTATGAATGCTCTTACTTAAAACAACGCCGCGTCCTTCCCTCCCTTTAATATAAGGACCGATGTTATCTTACACTAAAATAAAAATAAAAATAAAAAATTGTTAAGGTGTGCCTTTAGAAGTATAAAAACTTTAAAAATATAAAAGAAGTTTAAGACTCACAAAATACCGCTCATAATTTGGTTTATAATAATGTGGTATAATAAATGTTAAATTTTAATTTGTCATATACTCAATTGTATAGGACACATTTCTCCTACAACATCATTGTGGATAAATTTAAAAAGTCAAATTGTGAGTCTCTAATTTTACTATAATATCATACAAATTTTATTACACATATTTTTATGCAAAATATATTATTTTGAAAAGTTAATAAAAAGTTGACTTTTTGATTTTTTTAGTGAATTTTTTGGGAGAACTTGGTAAAAAGCCAAAAAATTAACTTTTTAGCAAGTTCCCAAATTGCTATTTAATTTCTTTTAACATATACATTAAACACATTAATAAAATATCTAAAATGACCAAGGTTTTATCACGCTCAAAATTTTGATTGGTTGCTCATCGCATTTGTATTTTTTTTTAAAATTAATAATTTAAATTTGATTCACTTATAATTCACAAACTTAATATTAGATCCAAATAAAAAAATATATATTACCCAATATTTAGGTATTGTTTGGAAACATACTATTTTAATAACTTTTTAACTTTTTAGCTAAAATATGAGGTAAAAAAACTAGTATGTTTGGAATAACTTCTTGATTTTTTACAAAAAAATATGCAAAAAGTACAGAGAAAATAGAATCTTCAATTTTTTGATATATGTTATAGGCTTTTTAATTTTTTAGTAACTTTTTGACTTTTAAACTAAAACACTTGCATGCCAAACGAGGCCTTAATGGGTTGATGGACAAATAAAATTTAAAGAGTAAATTACACTCACTTTTCTTAATATTTGAAAAAAAAGACAATCAATCTCATATTTTTATTATAATTACATTGATATCTTTTTTTAATAAGATTAGAGTGATTAAACTTTTAATGCTAATAGTAGGTAGATATTGAAATAAATAAAGATAAATATACATTTTAATAAAAAATAGATAACAACATCATTTTTTATTCATACAACTAACAAATTGTTGAAAAATGATTTTATAATAACTTAATTTTTACCAACTTTGAGTATTAATTAAGGTGGGACCCATGCGTTATTTTTTGCGCGTTTGGATGGTAACATGTTCTATGTCACGTAGTGAATAATATCGTGTATTTGATTACTCAAAATCATATGGGAATTCAACTCACATTTAAGTTTCATGAAAATAATTTTTGGCAGGTTTCCTACACATTTGTTAAATGTGCTTGTCCAATAGGCCCCGTTTGTTTTCCTCTTTCACAGTCCGGAGTGGATTAAAAATGATGAACAGTGCACATACCTCATGTTTGTTTTGACAATGTTGCATCGGAGTCATAGTCCGAACGGACTATGAATCCCCTCAACCCAACGGATTAACAATCTCTCATGGGACTTGGTATTAAAAAAAGAAGCCGTTGGGATTATAATGTAAATGACCATACTATCCACCATATCATCATACAGAAAAATAGATCCCTCATCCAAATTTTTAACCACACTCAGAAACAATCAATGATTTCCACACAAAAAAAAAAAAAAATCAACTGCTTCTAAATTTTTTAACAAATTTCCAAAATTACAAATATCAAAAAATAATAACAAAAAAGATCAATAAATTTACAAACAGATTACAAATATCATCCAACAAGTTCTCAAAATCAACAAAATAACAATCAACAAAATCAATAAAATCACCAAGAGAGAAAACTGATCTAGCACTCTGGTCTTCATCAAGTTCGCCTCACCTTGAATTTAAAGGTCAACATCGTTGTTGACGAATATGAAGGTTGAGATCATCGCTGATAGAGCTTCAATCAGCTTGAACTTGTGGTCATCAATGGCAAAGCTTAAGCAAGAGAGAGACATGTGAGGTAGAAAAAGAACCTGAGTGAATGAGCAGGATATTTGCACAATAAGGCCAAGTCCACACTAATGGGATGAACCTTTTTCAAAACCATGGGCTAGTTTTGAAGAAACCATTGGTTGGTTTCTTTTTTAATAATAATAAATAGATTAATATTTGAATTCTTTATTATTTTTAATTATGTAATTTTAATTCTAGTTTTTGAATAGTTTAATTGGGTAAAGCATTTATTAGTTGGTATAAATTCAAATTTGATACTAATACAATAAGGGTATTTGTGTAATTTTACATGGTTAATCCCACTCCTATCTCTCAAAACAAACATGAACTATTACTAGTCCATTGGTTATCAAACAAACACAATTTTTCTTAGTCTCCTCACTAGCAGTCTCCTTACTAACAATCCCCTCACTAATAGTCTTCTCACTAACAATCCCTTCTATTCTACCTCTAAAAACAAACGGACCCATATAGGAAAGTCAAGAGGTTTTATATAAATATATAAATCTTGAAGTTTAGACTTTAGGTTGGGCCCAAAGGGAACACAAGTTTTGTAAGAAGGAGAGTTATGGACAAAATGAGTTGGATCCAAATTCACCACATGCACAACACCAACCGTCTGATCCACCATGATAAATTAATCCATTCTATACTTTTGGACAAAATTCTTTTGAATTTTTTTTTTTTTTAAAAATCTTGCGCGAAAATTTAAAATTCGTTTTCGTTTTCGTTTTTGTACCAAAATTCAAAATTTGAATTTTTCAACCGCTTTCCTTCTTACCGGTTACCTTTTCGTCCATTCATAACATCAATGAAGGCATACCCAAACAGGCATCTATTTGGCTATAAATAGCCTTCCCCATTCCAACAATTTCATTCATTCATTTCATTTCTTTTTTCATTTCTTCCTTCTCTAGTTTTCACTCTCCATTGTTTCTTGCATTTTCAGCAAGTTAGAATTTTAGGAAGAGTACGTGAGAAATAGAGAGTTCAACATTGCTTTGGTTAGCCAAGCTTGAATTTGTAATGTTGCAAATTCAATATTAGTCGTTGCGTCTTAGGAAATAAACGATGGTAAATCTCGAAGCACTAAAGTGAGAGCGAGAACAAAATTTACTTTAAGGAGATTGTATCAAACACAAATCTTGACTTAAAGATATTTGTATGTGCACGCTGTAAGCAATAAATTCATAATTTAATTTATTTAATTATTTTCTAAATTGTTCTATTCTGTTACTTACTTTATTTATTCAATTAAATTGCACACACATTTACACAAAGAGCCGCAGGGTTCTAACACAAATTACTAATGAAAAACAGTCTAATTGTTATGTAAATTAAAATCTCAAGAGAATCTAGTGTAATAATACTAAAAGTACAGGCTAACTATATATTTTTCAAACTTCGAATGAGGTGAGTATAATTTATCCAAATCTAAATCATTACTTTACAAAAAATATCAAAATGGCCAATTTAGGAGGAGTAGCTCCTCTCAAGACTATATCTTCTTCATAACCCTCAAGACTCCATTTTGTAGGTCTTGTAGGCCCCTACAATGGTGATATGAATAATTCATCTCTTAGGTTTTGAAGAGAAAAACATATATGCAAAAAAATCAACTTGATCAGAAATGTTAGACACCCTAAATAATTATGTTTTATTTTATGAAATTGACGGTAAATATAATTTTAAATTAAAATCATTCATTTTATAAAATAAAATAAGATAAGTTAGTATTTTATCGATACCCAATTAATCTATTTTTTTGCATATATGTTTTCTCTTCAAGACCTATGAGATAAACGGTTCAGATCACCAACATACTTTTGAAGAACAGATCTAAGGTAACAAAGGTCATCGTAGAACCCCACGAGACTGTCAAAATAAAGTCTTCAGAGTTACGGAGAAGATGAAATCTTAAAAAGAGTTGCTTCCTAAGGTTGAAAGGTTCTTTCTAGTTTGTATAGACTGGAGAAAAGCCATTTTCAAGGTATATTTGGAAACTATTTTTGTTGATTTTTTGATTTTTTTACAAAGACGTGCAAAAAAGTTGAAAGAATAGTTGACTTTTTGGTAGTACTCCCTCCAGCCCCTTTCGGGGAATTCAAATTTTTTTTTTTTTATAGTACAATTGTTACACTTCAAAAATATTAGATTTTCAAAATTATCCTTTTAATTTTTTTTTTTGAAAATATCAATTGTTATAATTAATAAATTTTAAAAAATAGCAAAATAGGAAATTCATGTTATTTTAGTCCTTAATTTTTAAAAATAGGCTAATATTTTAGGATAATGAAAAATGGAATAAGAGAGCAATTTTTTAGGATGGGTGAACTATTTTTTTTTTGGAAAATGATTGATGGCCCTAAAAACTGTGGCTCAAATGGCTCAAATTTTCCAGTTTCGGTAACTTTGTTTTTTTTTTAATTTTTTTTTTTACCTGATAGGGAAATTTGAGCCATTAGGGGCACCCAAATTCGGGCCCCCTAACAGTGCTCTCTTTTTTTTTTTTGTGACTATTTTAAGTGGTTTCCTAAAGTGATTATTACCTCTGATATAAAATTACGTTAGTTTTCACGAACTTACTTAAGTGATTTTATAAAAATATGTAAGTTGAACACAAATTTATAAAATCACATAAATTTTAAACTTATACAAAAGTTCTGTTTGGGAAGTGGGTTGACTCTTTACTTTTTGATTTTTTTGACTATTTTAGCTTAGGGCTAAAAAGCCTAGTTTGGGTGGAGCTTTTGACTTTTTTAGCTTTTTTTATTTTTTTGTGAAAGAAAGAATGTAATGATTATGGATTAGATATGATATTTTGTTTTATTAAACTAAAAAATCTATTTTATCTTTTGTGATTAAAATAGATAAAAAAGCTTGGAAACCAACTTCCCAAATGGAATATGTTCAATTTACACATTTTTATGAGAATTTTCCTCCGTTTTGTTTATATATTTTTTGACATTATAAGATTCGCTCAATAAAAACAGTTGTAAGCATAATCTAAAACAAAATAAAATAAAATAAAATCTATCTGGCGATACTATTCCATGCCACCGTAACTGATATCAGCCTATCTGCACACAAGCCGTTTCAGAGTAACCTTTTTATTTTTATTTTTATTTTTCATTTTTCATTGTTTGTTCCGTTTCATTTCTCATTTCATTTCTCCTTGGCAAATCAACAAACACATGGTAGACTAGAATCTCTATCATCGTCATAGTCCCAGCAATTCCTGTATTTCTCATCGACGATTTACACTTGCTTTCTTCTCTCTATATTACGGTAATATTTATGTATTTGCTTGTGTGTGATTGATTGATTGATTGATTGTTAGGGTTTGATTTGATATTGATGATGAGATCTGTGTGGTATTGAATGGTTTGGATCTGAATTTGTGGCTTTTATGGCAGGTTTGAGGGAGAAGAGGTAGAGAGAGAGAGAAGGTAAAACGATGGCACATAAAGTAGATCACGAATACGACTATCTATTCAAGATCGTGTTGATCGGAGACTCTGGGGTTGGGAAATCCAATATTCTCTCGAGATTTACGCGGAATGAGTTCTGCTTGGAGTCCAAATCCACGATCGGTGTTGAGTTCGCTACCAGAACTCTTCAGGTGAAGTTTCTCCCTACTCTCTGATGCCCTCACTTTTTTTTTTTTTGGTTGTCAATCGGGCTTGAATTTGATCTGTCTAATTTGAATGTTTGTTTAGAACTTCTGACGTTTCTGGGTTTTTTTTAATTTAATTGTTTGGTCTTAGTTTTTTTGTGTGGATCCCCTGCACTTTGTCCCGCTGCAAATATCCCACAATAGATTTTTCAAAAATATGTTTATGAATATTGCACACATGTGTATATAACTTTGTGCCTGTTTTATCTGACATTAAATTCTCTTTAACTATTGGTTGTTGCAAACTTGAAGTATGGCTATTTTCATTTATGTAGATTTACATCTTACCTACTAAAGTTTGAAATTTAATGCTGACACCATGTTGGTTGTAAGTTGTAGCACAGTAGGTTTAGGTTTTTTTTTTTGTTTATAATAATCGGGTATCCGGGTAAACCCCAACTAATCCCGAGACCTATGCAAAGTGTGCCCCCTCCACGTTGGTCGGCAAATCTCTGGCAGAAAAAAAGAGTGGGTTTAGGGGTCTGAGGAAAAATTGCAAGTGTGAAATTCTGGTACTGAATGTCAAGAACTCAAGAAGAGTCTTTGGATGGTAAGTTCCACTTCAGGTGAATGCTCTATGATTGTACTTGGCACCATGGAATCCAACTAGCATTGGAACTGGAAGCCATCTTAGTTTTAAAGTTTGACTATGATAATATCCTCAAATGACAAACCAAGGCTTAGGCCAAGTTTGGTAAGTTGAAAAAAAGTCAAAAAGTTACTCAACAAGTTAAAAAGTTATCACTATTCACCAAAAGTCAAAAAGTACAGCTGCACAACTCCCAATCCTAATTTTTCCCTACACACTAATTTATACAATTTTTTAATACATATTTTTTCATAAAAAGTTAAAAAGTTAACCCAAACATTCATATTTTTTCCCTCAACTTTTTAGTACAAAAAGTACACTTATTTAGGACACTCCAAACAACCCCTAAGATTCCATGCTGCCAAACAGAATGGAACTTATATTGTATCAGTAAGGAGAGTTTGAATGGGATGACCAATTGCAGCATAAAATTTACAGGACCTTATGATCTGTAATGGATTGATGTGCATACTGTCTTCAATAGAAATGGCCTTTGGTAGCGGAGTCCAGGATATGTATGTATGATACTTTCATAACGGAGTCCAGGATATGGTTTCACTTTACCAACATTTTTCATGAAGTTTATGAAGATTGATGAAATTGATTATTTAGTTTTTATTTGCTGCAGTTTACAATTTTGATTCAACTCAATTATACTAAGGAAATTGGAAACTGACCAGTAAGTAATCTAGGAATTTTAATAGTACCAGCCTTATTACTTGTTTATGCCATGTAAGCAGACATTTCTAGCCCATTTCAATTACAGTTAGTTCATTAAGGCTCTTCTGGCTCGATTACTTGCCTACTAATCATATGCTAATCTATAATAGTTTGGATTCACAATTTATTATGTGTGCTTATGTGTGGCACTTGTTTCATATCAAAATTGGAATCGAGTGTCCTCTCTAATTTTTCTCTCCCATTTAGTTTAAGAAATGATGCCAATTCTAATGCATATTTTACAATTTTTCTGATACAGGTAGAGGGAAAGACAGTTAAGGCACAGATATGGGATACTGCAGGCCAGGAGAGGTACCGAGCTATTACTAGTGCTTACTATAGGGGAGCAGTAGGTGCATTCCTCGTCTATGACATAACTAAGAGGCAAACCTTCGACAATGTCCAGAGGTGGCTCCGTGAATTAAGAGACCATGCAGATTCAAACATTGTAATCATGATGGCTGGAAACAAGTCTGATCTAAACCATCTCAGAGCTGTTTCGGAGCAGGATGGTCAGGTCTTGGCTGAGAAGGAAGGACTTTCATTTCTTGAGACATCAGCATTGGAAGCACTCAACATCGACAAGGCATTCCAAACCATTTTGACGGAGATATACCACATCATAAGCAAGAAAGCATTGGCAGCCCAGGAAGCAGCCGCTGCCACTGCAATTCCTGGTCAAGGGACGACTATCAATGTCAGCGATGCATCAGGGAATACAAAGGGAGGTTGCTGTTCTACTTAGTTGACATTCAATGGAAGAACCGAAGATTCAATACCAAGCACAAACTTTTTTCTTTTCCCCCTTTTTTAGGCAAGATAGAGACTTGTAGAATATTTTTTCCCAGTTGTGATGAAAAGGAAGCTTGTGACAGTTGAAACTAAAAATATGGGTAGCGGAAAATGACTGATGCTGAGGCGGCTTTTGGGTGGGAAGTTGAATGTCTCAATTGGGAGATACTGTAGGGCAAAATCGGTGGCATTGTAAGTTTGGCGTTCCCTTTCGACTGATGTTTGTTGGATTACTTCTGTAATAAAAACGATGCCATCTTTATGAGATTATTATTTGGTCTTCACTTCATGTCATCTGCCTCAAACTTTTTTTGGAATCTTTGTTTTTTGGAGTTTTTAAGTTGTGACTGCTGAATCTTAGTAGATGACAATTCCACTTCAAGTTGCAACGACAGAAGTTTTTCCAGAGAATGGAGGAAATGGATGGTTGATGTAAAGTTACCTTCTTTTTTTTTTTTTCTTTTTTCTTTTTTTCTTTTTTTTAAAGATGGGGACTCTCTAGGCTATGTTAAAAGGGCAAAATTCACTTCTGTAATGGCCACAGTACTTTACCACCTATGGCGGCCTATGGTTCAAATATAGTCTAAGGGCTGGTTTGGCAAGTTTTAAAAAAGTCAAAAAGTCACTATTCTATTTAAGTCACATTATTTTATTTAAGGCACATCACTTCTCTAACACATCACTTCAAACCCAATCCAAATCCAATCAATATTTCATAAAAAGTCAAAAAGTGTATTTATTTAGATCATTCCAAACGACCCTTTAAAAGTCTCTATGTGATTTTAAATTAAAGTACAATAATTAACTTGGTTAATGGTAGATGTCAAATGACTTTAATACCTCTCAAGTTTTCTATTCTATTTCTTATTTTGTCTCTCTGCTCTATCATACACTATTTTTAACTTAACCAACATTAATTCAATTAAATCACAAATGAATTCTAAATTTCTAATTATTTATTATATTCCTAACTTTTTAACTTATTTTAATTTAATTATGATTTTTTTAAATCATACAAAAATGGATAGATTTGAAAAACAAAAATAAAACAAAGACACAAGAATGATCTCTACGCAACACAAGAATGCATACAAATATCTGTCAATCTAGGCAAAGGGCATTTCGCAAAGCTGTTGAAGTTGTTTTTCCTAAATGGCATTTCATGGCAATGGTCATAGAGAAGAGATGGGTGAGAAAGTTGGGGCGATTATCGGAGAGGAGAGATGCAATGGATGGAGGAAGAGGAAGAAGGGTATTGCTAGTTAGGGTTAGGGTTAGGGTTCTTAGGTTTAGAGGTAGTTGATGAAGATAAGGGTAGAAGTGTTTTTATTTCAAGATGAATTAGAGCCATGGTCTCAAGTTTAACCCTTGTAAATTAGTTCTTATAATTGTGTTAATTAAGCTCCTCTAAGTACAATTTAGTCGCCAAAGGTTATATAAAAATAAAATATATACCCAAGGGTTCTATTAATTACTATAAGACCTTATATTATTATAATTAAAATAGAGTTTGACCCTTGTTTTGTGTTAGTTTTTATAATTGTGTTAATTAAGCTCCTCAAGTACAATTTAGTCCCTGAGGGTTATATAAAAAATAAAATATATACCCAAGGGTTCTATTAATTACTATAAGACCCTATATTATTATAATTATAAAACTCCCTTTTAATTATTAAATCTTCGTGTGTTTTGAGTTTTTTGATTTCTATTTTAAACTCTTTTATATCATTATAAGTATATACCATTTGTTTTACTCAAATAATTCTATTAGGATCTATTAGATCTAATGTAGCTATACTTTTATCTTTATGCCAAAACTTTAATAGATTGTCACTATATAATTATTTACATCTTTCTCTTTGTTCTTCTTGTTGAATTGCTTCTTGAATAGTGAGTTCTTTAATATGTAATGCAGTTTTGCAAAATGTTGGAGAGACTAATACCTCCTAGGCAAGAATATAATCACTAAACCTTAGGGTCAGGATTGTAAAGTAGTAAGAACCAAAATTGAACAAAACAGAAAGTATAAAGACCAAATTGAAACTTTGAGGAAACTAGGAGGACCATTGATGCAACACAAGAATGCATACAAATATCCGACAATCTCGTCAATCTAGGCACGAGGCATTTCATGGAGTTATTGAAGTTGTTTTCCCTTGGCATGTCACGGCAATGGTCATAGATGAGAGATGAGAGAGAAAGGATGGCTGGAGGAGGAGGACTGGTATTGCTAGTTAGAGTTAGGGTTCTTTGGTTTGGAGGTAGTTGATGAAGATGAGGGTACAAGTGTTTTATTTTATTTTTAAAAAGGCCCACTCTTGAATTTGACAAAGCATATTACACCTTTCATTAATTTAGATGAAAAAATAAATAAATAATGGCCGATTATTTTTAGATTATGAAGGATAAAATACTTTAAATTTTGTCCAAGTTAAAAATCAACAGAGTCAATCCCATTTGACTATTTTGTAGGCTCATATTTAACAAAATCAAGGTGGTTTAACTAACTTTCTGCGTACAAGCAAAGAAACAAAGAGAAAAGAAAGACAGAAAACAAACTAGAGTTTATAATCCCTGTTTAATTTGTATAGTTACATGATGAATATTGTATGTTCTTTCACAGTAATCCTTATGCTGTGTTTGGTTGAGGGATTTAGGAAGAGATTTGTAAAGAGAAATGGAAAAGGTAAGTGAAATGTGAATAAAATATGTATATATTTCACATAGTTTCACACACTTTTTTCCTTTCCCTTTCCAAATCCCTCCCCAAATCCCTCAACAAAACACACCATTAATCTTGACAAGATTTTCATTTGAGTTAACACCAGCCTCATATAGTTTTCCCAATTGTGATGGCCCAAACATGCAGGTCATGAACATCATGAACTCCTTTGATACATCTGAGATCTTTTTCAAGACTAGCAATATTAATTTCACTTGGTGTCCTCTCCATCAATATGCAAGTAATGTCTCTAAGCATCGGTATAGTAACACCAAGAGCGAAAACCGAAAAGAGGGTACAAACAAGATCGACCACCAACCAATCGAGTTTCACCCATATGATGGATCCGACAATCATCACCCCATCTGATTGAATCAGATCAGCCATCACATGCAAGTAAGCCCGTGAATATTTATGTTCAGTCTTTTGGTCTTCACTGGCGTACCAACGACCAGACTAGCACTCTCTTTGTCATTTCTTGCACATAGCTCCTCGCTCTCGTGACTGTGATCTTTGTCTGTGCAGGCATGATGAGATTGAGAATGAGAATGACCATGACCGTGATCGTGACCAAGCCATATGACCATAATGAAGTTAATCATGAAACCAAGTGTAGCAGATTGCAAACATGAGCTTCCCAACTAGAAGTCCATACGGTGAAAAGGGAAAGAGAGATTCTAGCAATGTCAATAAGCAAGTGTGATGCATCTGTTAGCAAGTGTGACTTTTAATTTTTTATTTCTTAACCAAATTAATTTTTATTTTTTAAAATAAATTTCTGAAAATTATACCAAACATATCCAATAATCTTTTGATATATAAGTCATTTTTTTGTGTTGGTAATTTATTTAATTATTTGTTAATTTTATGATATTTTCACCCCTGACACTACAATATATGAGTTTTAGAGATCAATTTTTTTTTTAGTTTCTAGAAGTAAAAATTTTGTTGCGAAAGACATTTAGAGATTAATTTCCATCGTCGTGAGGATAGTTGCTAAAAGATCGCCCTAAAAAGTCAAAAACAAAGCTTTTAGCTATAAAATTTTGAAAAAATACTAATAAATAGACTTTTAGAGATAAAATAATTTGGTCTCAAAATGGTTTATTTTTTTAGACAAAAAATTTGGTTCCAAAAATATAATAATTAATCACTAATGTCCAATTTTCGTTGCTAAAAATATAATAACGACACTTTTTATAACAAAAATATTTGGTCCCCTAAAAATAATTTTGGTCTTTGAAGCCTTAATTTTTTGTAGTGTGATAAGTGTTTTTCTATTTTAATTTTGCATTTTGTAACTTATATAAAAAAGATAATTTAGCTAAACCTCATAGGGAAATTTGTAATTTAGCTAAACCTCAAAGGGGTGTAGGTAATTTGCCCTTATTTGTCAAAGGGCATTTTGGTCAATTTATGATCCCCGTTAACAACGTTAACTGCGGTGGGGCGCGATGAAATTTTTAAAACCTTAGGGGAGAATTTGTAATTTAACTAAACCTTAAGAGAGATGTAGGTAATTTGCCCTTTCAGGTTGAATTAGATTGTTTGGTGTTTTGAAAAGGTATTAGGAGCTATATCGTCCATCAATTTATATTTTTGGTGATATTAACTAATCATTCTTAACGTTTAGTTAACAACAAATGTTAAATTATTATGCGAATATAAACCTGGGGACATGATGTAATTTCTGAAACCTTAGGGAGAATTTATAATATAGTTAAATCTCAAAGGGAATGTAGGTAATTTGCCCTAATAAAAATAAGGGTAAATTATAAATACACCACATGAGATTGCTTAAAATACAGATTGCCCATTGTGGTTTGAAAAATTACAGATACTCCCTTATTAGAATTTTTTATTTAACAGAATTAACCAAAAAAATAAAATTCATAATTGCTCTTCTATATAATAATAAAATTACCTAAATTATTAATTGAAACATATTTTTAACATCATTAAAAACTGTTAATTGACTTGATGAATTATTAATAAAAGGGACAATTTGTTATGAAATTAGAAACCTCAAGGGGTGGAATGTAATTTTCAAAACCGCAGGAGGCGATTCGTATTTTAATCAAACCTCAGGAGTAGGGATGGGCGCAGGTCAGTTGCGGTCACGGAATCTCCAATCTGCCATCCGTCCGCCAAATTGGCGGATTGGAGAAAATCATTCCACATCCGTCTGCCAATCTGGTGGATGTGGATTGAGCAAATTGATAGATGGATGCGAATCGGTTTTGCGGTTCAAAATTTCGTAAATTTTCAACATAATTCAACTTATGCACTTCAAAAAAAAAATGTATTACAGTCAATGACTTAAAAAAGTATTACAATCACTATATGCCTCATTCAAAGAAAGAAAATTTGAAATTTTAGAATGTTACAATCACTGCATGCATCATCCACATATAATAATCATAGCACACCTCATTGACATAAAGTATTATATAAAGTATAACAATCTATAGTTCTTAAAATATAAAAACAATTCAAACCACCAAAATCATGAACAGAGTAGTAGTAGAGATTGTATGTTTCTGTATTGTTATATCTATATACTAGTGTGTGCCCGTGCCTGAAGGCACGATACAATTAATAATGAGATTAAAATATAAATCAAAATAAAATTATTGAAACATAATGTTAAGATTTTCCTTTTCAATGGTGGTGGACAGTCACAGAGGGGAAGTGGCGATGAGTCTCTTAGTTCAATACCCATTTCAAAAACTTTTTCAAATTTACTTAAGTTTTGTAAGGAAATTTTAATTTCTACTATAATGCTATTATATATATTAAAAATTTAACTCATTAAATTTTTTAAAATTTTTATTAAAAAATTATAAAATTAAATGTTAGTATTTTATGATGAAATGTTTTCAAATTATTCTAATATGAAAGTTAATATTTTTTATAAAAATTATTAATTTTATTGAATGTATATTAAAAATAATACATGATATAGCGGTTTGATTTGATTTTTTAAATTATTTTTTGATTTTTTTTGAAAAAATAGAAATAAATTTGACAAAAATAAATTGTTTGGTTTGATTTTTCAAAAATTGTTTTAAAGGTATTTTCATTTATTTTATTGGATTTTTTTTTTATTTTACTCATTTTTTTGTACTTTTTAAATGCACCTAATCTAAATATATTTGAAAAGTAAAACAAATTGACTAAAATATTAAAAAATTCTAACAATAAAAAAAATTCAAACAAAAATCTGTGCATTTTTATTTAGATTTTTGTTTTTTTTTAATGAATTTTTTTCGTATTTTACTTTTTAAATGCATCTAATTTTGATATATCTAAAATGTACCCAAAAAAAAAAAAAAAAGACTAAAATATGGAGGAAAAAAAAAAGTTGAGAAATAACAAACGAAAACCAGTCTCAAAATAATTTCTGAAAAATTAGACCAAACAAATATATTTTCAACACCCATTTCAAAAACTTTTTCAAAATCATAAAAAATCAACACTCATTTTCTATTAAGGAATTAAATTTATTTCATAAATCAAACTAAAATTAAAACCCATTTTATGAAGATCAAATATTCTAAAACATCTCAGTCACATAACTTGTATGCATAGATTTGTATTTTATCTCTATCTGAAAAAAAGAAAGAAAAAAAAAAAAAGAAAATGCAAAACAAACCCAGATCTTTAAATTGTCTAACCTTCATTAACAGTAATCACATGGACATAATTCCGCAACAACACTGCCAATCTCACCAACCAGCACACAAAAAAGAAAAGAAAAAAAAAAGGTACATGATTTTTTATTTTTTATTTTTTTTTGTATTTTACTCATTTTTTTTGTACTTTTTAAATGCATCTAATCTAAATATATTTGAAAAGTAAAACAAATTGACTAAAATATTAAAAAATTCTAACAATAAAAAAAATTCAAACAAAAATCTGTGCATTTTTTTTTGGATTTTTGGTTTTTTTTAATGAATTTTTTTTCGTATTTTACTTTTTTTAAATGTACAAAAAAAAAAAAGAGACTAAAATATGGAGGAAAAAAAAAAGTTGAGTAATAACAAACGAAAACCAATCTCAAAATAATTTCTAAAAAATTAGACCAAATAAATATATTTTCAACACCCATTTCAAAAACTTTTTCAAAATCATAAAAAATCAACACTCATTTTCCATTAAGGAATTAAATGCATTTCATAAATCAAACAAAAATCAAAACCTATTTTATGAAGATCAAATATTCTAAAACATCTCAACCACATAACTTGTATGCATAGATTTGTACTTTGTCTCTCTCTGGAAAAAAAAAAAAAAAAAGCAAAACAAGCCCAGATCTTTAAATTGTCTAACCTTCATTAACAGTAATCACATAGACATAATTCTGCAACAACACTGCCAATCTCACCAACCACCACACAAAAAAGAAAAAAAAAAGGTACATGAATTTGAAAAAGAGAAACAAAATTAGAAGATTTGATTGATGCAGAGTAGTAATAGCGGAGAGAGTTGGATAAGCGTGGGTGTTTTGAAATTTAAAAATTATGAGTGAGACTAAAAGAAAAAAAAGAGGAGAGTTTATAGAGAGAATTCGATAAGCATGGGTCTGTTTTTTGTAGGGAGTGGATGGGTGTGTTTTGAAATTTAAAATGTAGAAGGGTGAGGTGAGAGAGTTCAATGAGCGTGGGTCTCTTTTTTGTAGGGAGTAGATGGGCGTGTTTTGAAATTTAAAATGTGAAAAGGTGAGGTGCGACAGATAAGGATGGGTGGTTGCAAAGTTTGTGGCTCTTGGGCGGGAAATTCAGGTAAAGTGAGAGATAAGGTTTTCATCTCAGCTGTCCATCTAAATATAGAAATGAATCAGGACCATTGAAATGTCCTAGCAGGACCATTGTCTCTAACATATTTTCAAAAATCTTTGTACCTTATTATATAGATGTTTTTAAAAACAAAAATCAATTAGCATATATCATCTTTTTTTTTTAATTATTTTTAGAGTTAGATTTAAAAACTAAAAAATATAGATAAATAACACATTATTTTTTTCAATTCAAAAAATATATTCAAGTTGAAAACTCTTTTTCAACAGAATATTCAAATTCTTTTTTTAACTGAAAATACAAACAAAATATCTAAACAAATTGAAAATATAAAATTTTACAAATTACTAGAGATGCTCGCGGTTTGATGGTTTGGTTGCAGCCAAAGTAGCGTCAAATCCGTCATACGCCCAAAACTAGACGGATTGAAAAAAAATTAATTCGCAACCGTCTACTCATCATCACGCATCCATTCAAAATGCGGTGAATCGGTTTAGTTCGGTTAATTTAGAGGGATCGATATATCTTCTACTCACTCTTACTCAAGAGGGTGTACTTGTAATTTATCCTAAATATAATATATTGTGCCAACACATCCTAGGAAGCCATCAATCAGCATGATCCAGATCGGAAACGAAGGGAAATGTCTTGGAATTGGGAAAGATTAAAAGTAGATTATGGCAAAGGAAGTGAAGTGAGGGGTAGGGTTGTGGAAGGGAGTAATGGCAGGGATTGGTGGAAGGATCATGGTAATAAAGAAGAAAGGTTGAAGAAGAAATAAAGAGAATGTTGAAGAATTGACTAAAGAATTAAATTTTAGCATTTGATTATTGCGACATCATGTATCAAGTATTACAAATTGAGTCAAAATTGAAACAATTAATTAATTGATTAACTGAAATGGGCCGTTAAAATTGATTATTATTTTAGAAGGCATCAGTTTAATTTATCCTTGCATTCTAGAGTTAAAAGCTCCGCCTATTAATCTTGAAATTGTAGGTACGAATTCGTGGACACTTACTTTATTGTAAATTATTAAATGGTAAATTTGTATTAATTATCAAAATAGGGCAATTATATTTGTTAAATAAATAAATGAGTTTGAATTAAAATTTTAAATTCATTTAATAATCAAATCGAGCTCAAATTCGCTCATTTAGTTTTTATTCAAATAACAAGACAAGATAAACATTTTATTCATGTATTTAATAATATAAAAATATGTGTAAATAATATAATTATCTAAATAATATTAATAATAATAAAGAAATTTATTATCAATTTTAATTGAGCTCATACTTGATTAATATTAATTAGTCGAGTTAAATTAAGCTGGAGATGAATTAATTATTAAGTTGAGTTTAAAATAAATTTTCTTTGATAAATAAATAAGGCAAATTCGAATCTTATAAAATTCAATTCATTTATAATATTATCAAATCACCTCAAAATAATGGATAAGTAAACATTTTTGGTGTTTGAAATTGATGAAATTGGTTTTGATGAAATAAAGATGGTTCTTGGAGATTCTGAAATTGATGAAATTGGTTTTGATTGGTGAAATTGTTGGTGAAATTGATTGGTGAAATTAATGAAATTAATTTTAATTAATTTTCTGTGTTAATTGATTTTAATTAATTTTCTGTGTGAATTTGGAAATTGCTTCAAATTGCTGTGTTAATTAATTTGGAAACTGTGTTTGGAAAGGATGATGAAAAAGGGAGGGAGGGAGGGAGGGAAGGAGGAGGTTGGTTGAAACTGATGACTTGGCAATTTTGGCAGCTGCCAAAGCTTGTGCCATATTTGAGACAAGCTTTGGCATTTGCCAAAGATAGCAGCTGCTATAAGTTGCCATTGGAGCTGTCTTTGTATCCATTGCTGTCATAATTTGGCAATAGCAGCTCCAATGGCACACCATTGGAGATGCTCTAACTCAGGCATCTCTTGAGAAATGTGGGCTACCCCTAGTAAATGGGGACCCCCAGTGACCCCCAGCCCACGTGGCTGTGGGGGGATTGGCAGAAAAGTGAAAAAAAAATAAAAATAAAATAAAACTGGCCAATCACAGTTGGCCACGTCACTGGGGGTCGACCCCCAGTGGGTGTAGGAATCACGGTTGGGCATCTCTTATTCCTTAACCCAAAAAAAAATTCACCTCCCGTAATATTCACGGCTCCATTCAAATTTTTCTACCCCTAATATATACATATATATTTTTTTAGTAAACCCCATTTACATCATGTGCCTGTTTGGTGCAGTTTAAAAGCTGCTTATTTTAACTTTCAACTTAATTTAAGTTATTTTGATATATTTGGTTTAACTTATAACTTATAGCCTTTTAAAAGTCAGAAATCAGTTTATTCTTTGAGTGGGGCATGAGATGCTTAATTTATAAGTCAGAAATCAACTTATATTCATAATTATATGTTATAAGCTGTTTAACCATAAATTATAAATACATTCCCACAACTTTATCAAAAAGGACTTTATGCCCACAAATTGGCTTCCTACCACTAATACATTAAAATTGACTGACTCTCTAATATAATATAGGTAGTTTTAGAATGCAAGTCTAGCAGCCTCCCTCTATATTCTTTCTTGTTTCAAACAAAAGTACATTCAACCCAACAATGCTATTCATCCAAAACAAAAACTCACAAAAGAAAAGAAAGTGAAAAAGATTGAGCACCCATCAAAGCCTAAGAATTTATTTTTTCTGTTCATCTTCTTGTTTGAAATCTAGGGTTTTCTGGGTCATTTGAATAAGGATTGATTGAAGGGAAAAGAGAGAGAGACGGGTCAATGGCGCAAAATGGGCAGGGGATGGACCCTGCGGTACTTGATGAGATAATCAATCGGCTATTGGAGTCTCGGCAAGCGAGGACTCTACGGCCTGTCCAGCTCGCCGAACCCGAGATCCGACAGCTCTGCAACGTTTCTAGAGAGATCTTCCTCCAACAACCCAATCTCTTAGAGCTCGAAGCTCCCATCAAGATCTGCGGTAATCTCTCTCTCTCTCTGTGTTGTGTATGTGTATATATTTGGATTCGAATTTGCGCACTATGTTTATGATTTTTTGGGCTTTATATGTATATATACGTGTTTTTGAATGGGATATAGAGGAGTTGTGGGAAGAAAGTTGGGATTTTTTTTTTTTTTTTTTTTTCTGGGCAATGCAGGTGGCGAGAGATTGCCTTTATGCCATTGTTGGGCATATAGGGCATGTTAACACGATTATTGTTTTCTTTGTTCTTTATTGGTATTGTGTGAAATCCAAAAAATTGGTAATTTTTTTTATTTCTTTTTAATGGTGGCTACATTTGTGCTCCTCTTTTTGGCTAAGAGAGGATCAAGGATGGGATATGTTTAGACTTGTAAGAGTGCTTACTGATAAGATTGAGTAAGTTGAGTTTTTCAATCATCCATAATTTGATACTTCTGACTGTTAAATTTAGGCCTAGTCTTATTCTCTCCCTCTCTTTTTTTTAAAAAAAAAAAATTTGTTTTTGAGAAGAACACAAGCCTAGCCTAAAAAAAAAAAAACCCTCGTAGTCCTAGAGGCTAGGCTAAAAATAAAACCCAAAAAATAAAACTCGAAAGTGAAGAACATCTGACAACCCGAGAGGGATAGGCTCAAGAAGATAAAAACGCCAACACAATCTGCAAAGAAATTAGCCCCCATCTCATTGATCAATTTGTTAGAACTTAGCAATTTTGAACGCTTAAGGCATGATTTTCTAGGTTTGATGGATAGATTTGCAATCTTCTTTCCTCTAACAAGCTTAAGATTGTGGATAGTTTGATTTAACTTCTTTCAATTAGCATCCCTAGGGGAAGGAAAGCTTACCACATTCCCTTTTTCTTCATTCTTACATGGGCAAATATTTGCCTCAATTATCTATTGTTGTGGTGAATCTCAATGTCTCCATTATCTTCTTCCTCAACGATACCCTTTGATTGATTAACATTAGATTTTTTGATGGGCAAATTGCTTTATTCTTACTTTCTGAAATACCTTTTGGTTCTTGCCCTTAGGATAGGCATGAGGCAAGTACTTCAGAATAATTTGAAGACGATGCATCATCCAATAAATGGTTCACCTTTTATCTCTTTAGAATTAGCATCTATAACACCTTCACCCTTTATTTTCTTCACCTCATCCCAGCCACAATCTTTCGACTCAACTCCACTCTCTTTAACTCTCTATTCTTGCTTAGATTTGGATGTGCTCGAGTTGAAAAGCTTGGTAATATATGGGCAAGATTTAGTAATTTGATCAAAAATCTTACATTATTCACAAAATTTGGGGATACTGATATGTTGTTGTTGTAGATGTTGTCATTTTTATTATTATTAATTTATTATTGGCTATAGAGTTGTTAAAAAATTCAGTTTTTTTTTTTTTTTTTTTTTTTTGGTTTTGCTAGGGTAGGGGGAAGCGGAGTTAAAACTCCCTGACCAACCATTCGGTTAAGGCACCTGGATATGACTTGTGCCACCAATTGTGCTACATGTTGAGGGTATTCTTTGTGAGATTTATTAGTTAAACTGTTAAAATATAATGCGAACATGATATAGTAGTGGTAATTGTTTTAGTGGAAGTATAATTAGTGTGTTTGGTTTTAGTTTTTTGGAAATTGAGTTTTTCATTTTTCATTTTTCATTTTCTTTGTTTTTAGTGAATATTTTTTAAATTTTAATCAATTTTTTACTTTTTTAGATGCACCTTACTTAGATGTATCTAAATAGTAAAACATTTGTGAAAAAATATTTTAAAAAATTAATAAATATACAAAAATACGAAAAATGTATTGGATTTTCGTTTTATTTTTTTATTTTTGGTATTTAGTGAATTTTTTAAAGATTTTTTTCACAAATATTATGCTTTTTAAGTGTATTTATGTTAGGTGTGTCTAGAAATTATAAAAAAAAAAAAATTGCTTAAAATATTTAAAAAATTCATTGAAAACAAA
>CM069905.1:46919395-47119395 GCA_036172215.1 Camellia granthamiana | reverse complement strand
ACCTACGACTGCAACAATAATCACACAAGCCACACATCCAATCTATTTTCATCTCTCTTTTTTCCCCCCCTCTCTTAGTTAATCTATCAATACCCATGCATTTAGTGGTGACTCAAATGGCCTGATTACACAGACCCAACCACTAACCACCTCTCTCTCTCTCTCTCTCTCGCCCGCATTACAAATGATCCACCACCACCATCGCTACAATGGGTTGGCTAGGTCTGGTGGAGAGGAGAAGAGGGAGAGGCATGGGTTCAACTTGTGATGGTGAGGGGGAGAAGAGAAGAGGTGAAGGAGATGATGACAGGTGTGGTAGTCGGTAGGGAGGTGGGGTGGGAGAGAGGGAGAAGGGTGAGTTGATATGTGGTGGCAAGAATATAGTTAAGTGAAAGAAGATAAGCAGGGGGAGAGAGAGAGAGAGAGAGAGAGAGAGAGAGTGTGTGTGTGTGTGTGTGTGTGTGTGTGTGTGAGTTTTGTGGGTGTGGGGATGGAAGTGGCAATTTGGTGGTGGGGACCATGGTGGGCAAGATTTTTTAAAGATTCCATGGACTGCTCTTGAGTTGGCTTCTATGAAGCACGGACACCTCTCCGAGGGCTCCGTACCAGTGTCAGACACGCGTCGGACACGCGGTTGACACGTGTCCGACACTCAGCAGAGAGTGTCCCATTTTTTTTAAATTTTTTTTACATCCGGACACGTTTAGGACACGTTATAGACACGTTTGGGACACGCGCGGGGGCAATTTCACAATTTGCCAAATTTTTTTGGGGTCGATTTGAAAATAAGCAAAGACAGATCAAAATTTGCCCTAATCATACTTTGAATCTACTTCGAATGGAAGAGAAACAGAAGAGAAAGGGTGAGAAAGAGAGGACCTGCGATCTTCAGTCGAGCTTCAGTCAAAATTTGCCCTAATCTGTCGTCGGTCTGCGATCTTCAGTCGAGCTTCTTCTTCTTCAATCTGCGATCTGCGATCTGCCATCTTCAGTCGATCTTCTTCTTCGCTAAGGTACGACTTTCTTCGATCTTCTTCGATCGCGCTCTCTCTCTCTCTCTCTCTCTCTCTCTCTCTCTCTCTCTCTCTCTCAGCCCTCTTTCCTCGATCTTCTTCGATCGATCTTCGCCCCTTCTGATTTCATTTTTTTCTTTTTTCCTTTTATTTTGATTCGATTTTTTTTTTCTTTTCTTCTTTTATTTATTTTTTCTTTTTTTCTTTTTTTCTTTTATTCTGTTTCTTTTTTTCTTTTTTTTTCCTTTTATTCTGATTCTTTTTTTCTTTTATTTTTTTTTCTTTTATTCTTATTTTAATTTAATTTTTTCTTTTCTTTTATTTTTCTTTAATTCTGATTTTATTTTATTTTATTATTATTTTTTTTAATTATTTTTTATATTCTGATTGCAAACAATGCAATATAAATAAATAAATAAATAAATAATATAACCCCTAATTTGGTCTTAAATAATATAAATAAATACAAATAATATATTTATTTTTTAATTTTACATATAATAAATAAAATAAATAAATAAAATTAGTATATATTTTTTAATTTTGCATATAATAAATAAAATAAATAAATAAAAATAAATACAAATAGTATATATTTTTTAATTTTACATATAATATATAAATAAAATTATATATATTAAACGTGTCCCCAGCGTGTCGTGTCCCCCATTTTTTGAAAAATTGCGTGTCCGCGTGTCTGTGTCGTGTCCGTGTCGTGTCTCGTATCCGTGTCCGTGCTACTTAGGTTGGCTTAGTGCCATATGGCATTTTTTGTCAATCAATTGGACAATAGTTATTAATTGGGCTACATTGGAAAAAATAATAGGTCAAGGATGAAATTGGGAAAATTTAAAGTTAAGGGTCAAAGTGAAAATTTGCCAATATTTTAGGGGGCAAAGTGTAATTTGTCCTAAATAATTTACTTATTAGGTTCCAATACATACTACTAGCTCCATTTCTTTTCTAATTATGTTCTCATGGGATTGATTGTTATGTGAAGGGCAATTGTCCAGAAAACATGGTTCGTCGCCTGCTTCGTGCACTTGTTGATGTACAACAATATCATGATGAAGTTTTATTCCATATGTCACTGCCTCAACAACCGCTACCTCCACGGCCATTACAGCCATTATCTCCTCCACTCACGGCATTGCCATCACTATAGCTCTTCATTGTCGCCTTTGCACCACTTCCCCCTACCACCATTGTGATTGCTGCTGCTAGCCTGCTACCAATAAAGGACAGCCCCACCATTGTTATCTCCATCAGCTGCATTGCTGTCTTTTCTCTTGTCTGTTTTTAACAGAACACTATTTTTTAATAACACCTACCAAGCATTCTTTTGACTTTTTATCATTGTAATTGGTGATTGCTGTACTTTGGAGTAATTTCATTTTTGGAGAACGTTGAAACCTCTTTTATGTTTTTTTTTTCATTTTTGGATTAAAGATATTTTTTGTAACTCTTCTTTTGCTTTTGTTACTTTTGTGGGGAGTTATCTTTTGTAGAGGGCTTGTAGTTGACTTTTTTCTATACCTTAATGTAAAGAGGCGGCCCTCTTTTTTGGCACCTTTCTCTTTTCTTTGTTGCTCTATGTGTTGGGTTTCTTGTCCTCCGATTCCTTTGTAACCCCTCCTTTTGTTTTTAATGACATACTTGTTTGTTGCCGTTAAAAAGAAAAAGTTGGGGTTGATTGTTGGTAGATGTATTAATCCCTTTTTTTTTAATTCCCATTTTCTGACCTGATGGACTGGGTTCATTTTTTTACTGCAATCAAATAATGGGACCCCCTCTGTATGGAATTAAAAATAATTGTGATTACATTAGTAAAATGAAGCAGAATATAACCTCCTCTGTATGGAATTAGAAATAAGAGTAAAAAGAAATATAAAATGAATCTTACAGATGGATGTCCACAAATATTTTTTCTTCATTGTCTGTAGAATGTGACGGAGGCGATTGAGAGAAGACTCTTCATGCCAAATGGCATCCACAAATGCGGTTGTTTTGTGTAAATAACACGTGAAAAAACGCATTGTCAAACCACTACCTAGTAATTGATATCAGTAAAATGGTGTGGGTTTTCATCGGAGCTATTCAGCTATTCATTCAATGGCATTTCTTTAAACATTTTTGTTTCTGAATTCTGAATGCCTAATCCCCAATGTCCATTATTGTTATAGCTCTCTCTGCTGTATATTTCCTGCCCATTTGTGAGTTGATGCGGAACGCTGGAAGATGCTGTGGCTCGGAGCTTCTTAGAAGTTGAGATGTAAACATGGTATCGTTATATTATTATCCATTTAGAAGGCATTAAACATTTTGCTGAAGTATTTTGTGTTTCAAGGTTAGGATGTCTTGATTTGGCTGCAACTGTTTTGTGGGGTGGCCACAACACAAGTGCCAAAGGTATTTTTATCCTATTTAATTTTTTTTTTTTTAACTGGTGCAATTTACGGTGGCTGTGTAAATACATTCAGTTTTGTAAATTGCAATGCACTTGTAGATTGTAGAAACCATTTTAAAGATCTTCAGAAGCTATTCTAATGAATCCCCAATTGTTTAGTTATGAATTTATTGAGTATAAGTTTTAATGTTTATAGCGTTGGAAGTTTCAGGGGTTAAAAAGGAAACCTAGACATTCATCGCATCAGTTTATTTGATGAGATTGCAAATGTGGATATATGTTGTTTCCTTTCGAGACAGACTAGTCATCTTGATTATTGCTGATTCTCCTTGGCACTTGCTTGCTAAACTCGAAAACATGAACCACTATTATTTTGTTATTTTGGGATGATCTGTGATTGCTTTGGAAAGTAATGAAGTTTTCTTTAATGTGGCATATCTGCAGATCTGACTTTTTTTTTTCTTCAATATGAACAACATGGTTCAAATATAGATTAACATAGCTAGTTTTAGGTGCTTAGTTCTTTTTACTAATGTGACAATATCTAATAGTGATTATTAGTCTAACAGCTCCTGATTCTAATGAGCATGATGTGCTCCTAAACATGGTCATATTAGTTTGAACTCTGTCCAAGTCCAGAAGTTGGAAACTAAGGTTGTGTTTGGATCATGGAATTGGAAAGAGAAAAGAAAGGAAAAGGCGAGCAGAATAGAGAAAAAAATTAGCTTATATATTATGCATATTTCTCGTGTTTTTATTTTTATTTTTCTTTTCAAATTTTTACCTAAATTCATGATCCAAACATTGGTTGTTTGGTTGCATCCATCTAGTCTGTATTGCCAGGATGAGGTTTAGTCATTTGTGGTCCATTGGGTCATGGATCCACTGAATTGAAGACATGTACTGTGCTTGCAAGGTTTCCAAGTTTTCAGTTTTTTGTTCGCAAAAATAAAAATAAATAACACGTTTTCAAAATAAATAAAGATACAAACAATAAAACACGTTTGGTGAGTTTTTGAAGTAGGGGAATGGTTGGAAGGGTGAGTGGCTGAAAGGGGTTGCTAGAGGAAGGGATTGCGAGAGGGGGAGAGAGAGGAGGAGGTCAGAAAGAGTTGTCCAAGGAGAGGGAGGAGTGGTTGGAAGATGGAGAGGGAGAGTGTTTGGAAGAGGTTGCTGAAGGAGGAGGGGGATTGGTTTTGTTGGAGGGAGGAGAGGAATGAAAACTTGTTTTCAAATTAGAAAATGAAAACTCATTTGGCACTTGATTTTTGTGTAGAAAATATTTGAAAACATTGTTTTTTTTTTTTAAATAAATAAATAATTTTGGTCACTGAAATCACCTAAGTGAAATAAAATGCTTGAATTACATACATGTACCGGTGGTTTTGATGATCGAATTTTGCAATGTCTATAGCATCATTGATCAGTGTTGGTGTTTGAGCTCAAAAAGAGTTGACAACAAAGTGAGAAGCGCAAGGGCAAAGGCCTTAGAAGCAAGGTGTAAAGAAGGGTTATCAACCTCTCTACCTTTAATGGCCTTAAACCACAAGTTTCAGCCAAAAAATACAAGTTTTAAACAGTTCAAAACACAGTAGAAAAGATGGAAAACAAGTAGTGTAAAGATTGTACAAAGACAAGAGAAGGTATATCTCTTGAAGAGGAATGAACCCTCAAGTCATAAACCACTAATTTTAGACTAACTTCAATATGTGAGATATTTTCCAGGACAAAAAATTATGTACCTGTATATTGACTCACAAGTTGTATTATTGTAATAATATAATTCTATAATAAATGATGAGAGTTACCAAAGTATTCTCATTCGCTCACAAATTGATAAAATTCTTGAACTTCACATTGATTATGAAATTAATGACATCCGGGTAAAATCACAATCTTCTTTAATGATGTCTAGACATGTCTAATAGAGAAGATAAATGTCATTTTTGAAATTTGAGAAGAGGTTTTTGTGATTGTCATAAATTTTAAGGTGGTCAATGTATTTTACTCTATTCTTAGAAGGAAAAAAAATGATTTGCGAAGACAAACTTTGTTTGATTAGAAGAAAAAAAAGCAGTGAAAGCGAAAAAGAAAAATGAAAAAATATATTCTCTTTCAAGTATTTAATTAGAATAAAAATTTTACAACAAAATGAATAAAAAAATTAAAATTTTAATTATAAATAATCTCTTATATAAACAAATTTACACGACTGCTTGGGCTACAATTTTAGTGGTCATGAGAAGCACTTAAGGTCACAAGTTGTCAGATTACTATTTTTATTTATTTATTTTTATATATTTTTTTTGTAAAATGTTAAAAATATTATTAAAATAACCAATTCTTAAACAAGCTCCAAGTGTCAGTGAGCTGAAATCTCAAATTCTAATTAATAAAGCGGTGTCTTAAGTGTTAAAAAAAACGTTTGCTTATATTATTATTATTTTTTTTTTTTGTAAAAACTTAAAGACTTAAGTGGTGTTTGATAAAATTAAAAAAATGAAAATTAAAGCCTAGTTTGAGAACAAGCTTTTTTAGTAATTTTTTGATTTTTTGGTTAAAATATGATGTAAAAAAAACTAAAATGTTTGGGATGACTTTTGATTTTTTATGAAAAGATGTGCAAAAAGTAGAGAGAAAATGGAATCTTTGACTTTTTGATATAGATTATTGATTTTTTGGTAAAATAAGATGTTTGATATATAGAAAATCAAATTTAAAATTTATTATTTTTAAATTATATTTTTCAATATTTATATTGTGATAATGAGTGAGTTGATAGCAAGAGCAACGGTGGTATTATAAGAGCGGTTATTGTGGTGGTGGAATAATGGTGATAATTATGGCAAGAATGATAATGGTTGTGGAGATGAAGGATTGTAGCAGTTATTATGATAATGGTAGTAATCACTGTGACGACTGTGGTACGGTAGTGAAACGATGGTGTTATTTATGACAATAATGATAAAAGTGATAAAAGTGATGGTAGCAATAGTGTCAATGGTAATAGTGAAATGATGGTGGTGTTTTGACAATGGTGATGAAGGTGGTGATAGTAATAGTGACGGTGGTTAGGGGTGTTTGCGGTTCGGATTTGGATTGTTTGCGAATCGATTTGAACCTGCTCCTATCTATGTGGTTTGGGAAAAAGACAACCCACAATTGCCTGCAGTGCGGTTTCCAATTTGTGCGGATAGGGTTCGCGGATGTACGAACGGCTGCGGTGGTTTGCGGATTGGACTTTTTCTTCCAAAATTTATTTTTGAGCCTTATTTTTTTTCCATTTTGTAAATATTTATTTTGGGCTATTTTCTCCCCATTTTTCTAAAATGCTCCAACATTAATAATTAATGAATTAAAACTTATAAAATTAAAAACACAACAAAATCAATTCGCAACAAAAACAAATCATTCAAAATCTTAAATCAAATCATAAACTAATACAAACACATATTTCAAAATCTTAAACTAGAACTCCATATTCATTAAGAAATTTAAATTTTCAAATCACACTTCATCCGAGACAAGTTTAGTTATGTAACAATAATAATATGATCAGTATTTATTCAGTTTCAATTGATATAATATTATTAGCAAAAATAATGTTAAAGTAAGTTCAAAGAATAAAGGGTGTTTTGTTTTGGGCAAAAATATCTAGGTGGGATATAGGAATGAAATCAACGGTTAAGATAAAAAAATAAATAAATAAAAGAAGTGTGGGCGGGTTCTTGCGGGTGCGGGTTAAACTCATAACCCATCGACAACCCGCAAACATGCTATATTTCAAACCACATCCGCTCGCATTGTATTAAAGAAACTGCTCATTGTATGAGGGTTGGGCGGTTTTTGTGGATTGGATAAACTGTTGTTCACCCCTAGTGGTGATAGTGGTGATAGTGGTGGTGTAGTGAGTTTATAATAGTGCATGTCGACGTTTATATTTAATATTTATAAATTCAGTAAGAATTAAATAAATTTAATATCACTCAAAATTTTCATATCTATCTTAAAACCAAATGTATTAGGTGAAAATCAATTAAGTCTGTTTGATTATCAAATAGTATTCGCTTAAAAATTTAAGTGTCATTGAAAATTTAAAAAAAAAAATTAAATGATAGTTTACTTTCTTAATTTTGATTGAATTTATAAATAATTATATAAGTATTAACATATACTGTTACTTAATTTTGACTAAATTTATAAATAATTATATATAAGTATCAACATACACTATTATAACTTCATAACTGCCACTGCTACCATTATCACCACTGTCATCGCCTCTAATGTGGCTATCACCACCACCACCATTCTCTATTCTTTTACAACCATCACCTTCATTACCATTGTCATTGTCACTATACATAGGTCCTGTTTGGTGTAACTGTTAAAACAGATTATAGATTACAGCTTAACAGATTATAAATTATGACTTTAATCATAAGCTGCTAATTTGTTTGGTGTAACTGTTAGATTATAGATGAAAGTTACTGAGTAGTGTTTTAAATAAGCTGTGAAGTAACTTTTTTAATTAAATTTTATTTTTTATTATTCACTATTTGTTTACATTTCTCATAAAAAATAATAATATTCTATAGTTCATTTAGATCTTTTTCTATTTTTAAAAAAATAAAAAATAAAAAAATCTAAGAGTATAACCGTGAATTAACATGTCCATAGCAGAAGCTGATAATCAGAAGTAATGGGTGAACAGCTTCTCAAAATCAGCTTTTTTGACTTAAAATAAGTTGTTAGAATCAAAAGCTGTTTGAGATAAGTTTAACCACACAGTCTAAAATAACTTTTTAAAAGTCAGAAGTCATAAGTTGGCTAAAAAAAACTCCACCAAATACCCCCATACTATCATCATTTCACTATTGTCATCACCGTCGCCGTTGTTATTGCCTCCACTACTACAACAACTACACCCTTCACCTACACAACTATTGTTACCGTTGCCATAATCATTTCCATCTCTACCCGCACCAGCAATTGATTATCATAATATATAATTTAAAAATAATAAATAATGGATTTAATATTATATTCTATTAAACAACCGTTTTATTTCAATAGTTAAATTCTGTATCAAACAATTTTTCAATTCAAAAAATTCAATATTTAATTTTCTGTATGAGTTTTTCAATTATGAGTTTAATCAAACAATATTAATACAAGGGAAAATTTTATGGTGCACACTCTTTATGCACCCTTAGCTTTGTGTGTTTAATTATGGCATATTGTGTTGATACTTATTGTGAATATTAAGATTTTATTTGGTTAGAGATTATTTGGCTATAATAACTAATAAAGATAAAATAGATTAAAAAAGTTAATAAGACAAAATATTATATCAAACTCAAAATTATTTTAATTTTTTTTCTTATAACTATCAAATCAATTGCCAGAAAAAAAAAAAAAAAATCAACTATCATCCAAATACAACTCTTTTTAACCAAACTAAAAAAATTAAATAACTAATCAAAGTAATTTATTCTCAAAAGAAACCTATGTTGTAATTTGAAAACTCACGATATAACTTGCACATGCTAGCATTTTGTTTTTTTTTTGGGAGAAAAATTTTAATATATACCTCTTTTAAAAATGATGTATCATATATATTTATAGGTATGTCATTTTTTCTTTAATTATAATTAATTTTTCTTTTAATTATGATATTCTTCTAGTTATAATTCATAAAATTTTTGAATTATATTTTACATTGTATTTAATTATGATTTAAAAAATTAAAATTATGTCATTTTATTCGAATCACTTAAGTATTTCCCTATTTTCCACCATGTTCATCAAATCGAACTCAGCCAGCCTTCAACGCTCATCTCTCTCGCTCTAACACACGCAGGGAGACACAATTCTGTGTGTAGTCTGGTGGAAGACATAGCACGGTATCTCTAGGCATTCGATCTGAAAGCATAAGAATGTTTTTCCACATAATATTGGAGCGAAACATGCAGCTCCATCCTCGCCACTTTGGCCGCGATCTCCGAGAAAAGCTCGTCTCCAAGCTTATGAAAGACGTTGAAGGCACTTGCAGGTGTCCTTCTCTCTATTTCCATACTCATATCATCACTCTTCTCTTTCCACTTCTCTAGGGTTTTCTTTTTTTCTGAACAATTCAATTGATTCATGTTAATAAACAAAACCCTAATTTGATTTCACAGTGGTCGACATGGGTTCGTTGTAGCGATTACCGGTATTGAGAATGTCGGCAAAGGCCTAATTCGAGACGGCACTGGGTTCGTCACTTTCCCTGTCAAGTACCAGTGTGTTGTGTTCCGACCCTTCAAAGGAGAGATCTTGGAAGCTGTTGTTACCATGGTCAACAAGGTACGCTTCGTCTTGTACCTTTACATTGATTCTTTTGGGTTAATTTCATTTTTATCCCTATACTATCACCATTTTTTCTATTTCATTCCTAAGCTATCAATTTCCTAAAATTAGTCCCTAAAGTTTGTAATTTCGGTTCATATGGTCTCATTGAAGACAATTATACAAAGACTAATGCTATACATACAAACAAACAAACAAACAAAAACTCCTACATAATTTTCATACATAATGATGTGGCTCAATGTGCGCCCTTTCATTTCAAAACAAAACACTATTAAAGATGTATTTATTTACAATAATAGCATTGCACATCATTCTTGTCAAGTTTTTTTGGTATGAATTTTATGTAAGAATAGAGTTTTCCTTATACAAATTTTGAAGCCTAATTTGATGGGGGAGAAAATGTTATTTCAAATACAAGAAAACACTCATTTTTCTTCCTATTTGAAACAAACTGCACCCCACAACCAATTTAAAATGGTGTTTGGTTATATGATTTAAGTTGTTCAAATTATGAATTAAATTTTTGCCCATCAAATTAGGTTACAGCAGTAATTGATTTGTACAATTATCTCCAATTGGACCACGTTTAAAGAAATCTGAAACTTTACAACTAAATAGACGAAACTGATAGTGTAGGATGAAGTAGAAAATTTGTGATAGTTTTAGGGGAAGAAAGTGAAATTAACCCATTTGTTTTTGTATCTACAGATATGCTAGTTCCAAAGATCATATTGTTGCTTCAGCATCATATTAGGTTTAAGTGTTAGTTGAGTTTGTGGAATTTAAAGCCCTTTGTATTATGTGATTATGTGAAATTTGTTAATATCTTTGGGATTATTGCAGATGGGATTTTTTGCTGAAGCTGGGCCGGTTCAAATTTTTGTGTCCAATCATGTGAGTCTATGATTCTTTTTTAAATCTAGTGTCTGGGCCAATGTGTCGTTGTGGTTTGAGTTTTTTATTATTATAATTTCTTGTTATCATTGAGAACTTCAATTGAGTTATATGTTCTGTAGGCTTAGCAGATTTTCTCTTGTTCTATTTTTTTGTGAACTATGGTTCTTTTTATTCATAGTTTGAAGAAAAAATGGAAACTACAGTTGGTTGATTGATTGATTATCGGGAATTATGTACATTTACACTAAAGTAACACTCTATGTGATTAGAAAAAAGCCCATGACAGGAGCCCAAAGAGATTATGATAGGTTTTAATAGCAAAACAAGGGGAGAAATTATGATCTCATGAATCTCAATTCCAATATAGCATACAGTCAATAGATTCGTTATTAGATAAAGAGTTGGTTTGCTTCTAAAGTTTATGGATTATGGTGCATATATTATGGATTATGGATGAATTGAATATAGTCACTGTTGGATATATTAATTGAATAGTAATTTGGTTTTGACATTTGCATGTTATAAGTGAATACTAGGGAAAAAGGCAACTGATTTTTCATGCTTGTAGCTAGTGAGTTATACATGTTGAGTGACTTCCCATTACTCAACATCCCATCCCTTGGTTGAATTATTATACAGTTGTTTAGGACCATGTGATGATATCTAAAGCTAATTGTGTTATAGAAATATTGTTATTTGAATTTCTTAAGGTTTTTCGATTGTTTTCTATAATGTAAAACAATAGGGTATTGAGTCTATTGAGAATAGATAAACAACACAACATTTTTTGTTCTTTTTGAGTTTTCAATTTACTGCCATCCAATAATATGTTGAAAAATGCTATATAATTTATTAAAACACTTAGCCTGCGTTTGGTTGTGTTTTGTAAATGTGATTTGAGAGGATGAGTTGTATTTTGAGTTTGTGTGTTGTAGAATTATGATTTAAGTGTAGAAAATTTGTTTGGTAAAGAGTTTTGAAAATAGTTTTTGAAAAGAGGTTTGATTTGAGTGGGGAATTGTTGATGTGATATTTGATATGTGATACAAAAATTTATAACTCATAACTAAACATACAACTCAAAATTATTTTAATGCACATTAAAAATTAAAAAAATTTCAGAAAATATTTTTCCCAATTGTATAAATCAATTGCAAAAAAAAAATTCTGTTTAGCGGAGGACATCCGGGTGGATGTCCAGGCGGACGTCCGGGCGATCTTTCCCTAGCCAAAATTTTCACAAAAAACGCGACTGAGATACAGAGCTCTGTGCAGAGGTTTTGAAAGTTGATTCCAAACACACAATCAAACATCATACTGAAACACACCTGTGGAATTACGTTTTGAATTCACAACCAAACACAGCCTTAATTTATTCAGTATTTAAAAAATAAAAAAATAAAAATAAACATTTTGCTCCGTCTAAGAGTGACTGGTTTACAAGCACTCCTAGCCTATTAGCATGAATAGTAACCTTGCAGGGACCTGCCAGGACAACTTATTTCTCTGCTTAAAATTGCCTGGGCTCAGGGAAATATGCCCTGATGAATATGCTTGGTTATGTTCATGAAGGGGCCCCATTTGCTTCAAAGTTTGACTTGGCCTCGTTTGGGGACTGGCTGTTTTAGTCAAAAAGCCAAAAAGCCAACTAAAACTAGTCACATCACCTCTCTACTTTTCTGCACATCTTTTCGTAAAAAGCCAAAAAATTACTAAAATAGCCTGTTCCCAAACGAGGCCTTAATGTTGTGGAAAGTTAATTTTGAGGAAACTTAAATCGACATCTTCATGGGTTCCTTCTCATGTTATTAGTACATAATTCAGACTTTGTTATATGCTTATGTTTTAAGTATGTCAGCTGTTACCTGACTTTTTACTTTTCTAGTGTTTGCTTCTCTTTAGATCAGGTTTGTTTAGCCAGAATAATTGAGATTATTTTTCAGAAACTTATCAACTTCTTTGGAAGTCACTGAGTCATGTTACTGCTGGAGCTTCAATGATCAAATGATGCCACATTTCATTCAATTAAGTCAATTTTCCTAATCTGAATGGTTTTATGTTTGGTGTTTCTTCTCTTGAGATTTTTTTTTTTTAGCCATTAAATAGTTCCTGGAAAATTTTAGACTTAAGCACACGCTTGCGCACATATGTGTTTATAGATATTTTTCTAATCCAAGTAGTAGAAGACACAGGGCAGGCACAATATGTGCCTTATGATTCTACTGCAAATTAATTATTAATAAAAAGGAGAAAAACACAATTGAAAAACTCATTTTCTACTTAAAAAGCGATACATGGATTGGTTTCTTCATCCTTCTATTGACATATCTCTTTGTTTTGCTTCCACTTCTTCATGTTGCTTTGAGTTTGGAGAGCACATAGATTTGTGAAGGAGGAGTGTATATATTACTATGTTGTGAGGTGGAAATTGGAATGCTTGGGTTATTTTTAAGATTATCTTAGTAGACCAAAATTTATTAAAATAGAAAAACATTATTTGCCATTGATATACGAAGCTCTGCCTGCAAGTTAAACCTTGCATGAGCATGATAGAGCCTGAGGAGAATTTGTCATGTATCTTCAATTATCTTTTAAATTTTTTTACCAAGATATTCATATGCTTTCCTCACAAGACAACTTTTGTAGTTGTAAACAGAGTCCAATGGATACATTTATATCATTTCTGAGACACCTGCATGTCATCATCTATTCTTTTCAGTTGATACCGGATGATATGGAGTTCCAATCTGGAGATATGCCCAATTACACAACTTCAGATGGATCAGTATGTATCAGTTTCTACTTTCACAAGAAAAATGATTTTTGAATTTTGGAGTTCATTGCTCTATGCTTGAAAATTGATCTCGTTGGCCCATATGCAGGTTAAGATTCAAAAGGAAAGTGAAGTTCGATTAAAGATTATTGGAACTCGAGTTGATGCTACAGAAATAGTACGCCCTCAATTTTATGTTTTCTTAACTTTTTTATAAAATATATATATAGTGAGGAAGCAATGACTTTTTGTTGTGGCTCCAAATTGAGTCTTAAATTAGTTCAGTAATTCACTTTTATGGTACAACTTAAAGTTCGCATTTACTCTCATAGTTGCACATGCGTGTATTGTTGACATATGTTGTTAGCTTAGTTGATAATATAGTTTTGGTTCATTTAAGCTTGACAGGAATTAATTTTAAGTAGGATGTGCCATTAGATGCTTTGAATCTTCAAAAAATTGGGGGAAGAAAAGGGAATAAGCAAAACAGTAAGACACTAGACTTGTTGAATTGGATATTTCTTCATATGCACATAAGCATCATATAATTATTAATTTATTATTTCCGAAGCACCTCAGATGTAGCTTCATCAAGCACAAAAATGTGTTTCTCGTGCTTTGTGCATGGGTTGGATGACGTTGATCCACCATCTGCTGAACAAAACTATCATAAGTGTTCACCAAACTAAATATTTTGTGTTTTTGGGGGCTAGAAGGGGATTCTTTATGCAACACGCTCTGAATCTGAGGTGCTGCAGATGTACAAGCATTTAAATATTAATGAATAAGAAATCCATGAAAAATGCACGAGAGAATGTGTCACTTGGAATACGAAGCTTAGCCCAAGGAGAAGTATTTAAGATGTAGGCCAATACCTTGAATTATCCATTTCTAAAGAGGAAATTTAGTGGTATGGAACTGGAAAATGAGAAAAACTTTGGGCATATGGAGATCCTTTTCTGTGTGATTGTTGATCTCCAAGAAGTCAGATATTATGTTTAATTGTTGAAAATGCTATTGCCCCAACAACCAAATCCAAATGGGCCAAAGTCTTCTGATGGTTACCAAGACTTGAGGTCAGGTTCTCTCAGGAGTTTATGGGCTGGGAAAATGAATTCTCTTCATGTTTAAGAGTCAGAATGTGGCATGGTCCGACTTTGGAACCATTTCTTGGACAGTAATGATACAGTGACTAGATTTAGATACCAAATTTTGGATATCATTTGATATGTCTCCAACGCATTAGTTTAATGGGTCATACCTTTCATGTCTTGTACGTTATAGCAATCTATTATTGACACATTTGGTAACCAAATTTGGTCACTGTTGCATTCTGTTTCTCAGACCTTTATTCAATCAAGGATTTTTAAATCTTAAATAGTGTATTTAATATTTGTTCACGTAAATATGTATGCTCTTAATCTACATTGTATTTTATTTTATTTATTATTATATTTTCGGGGTTATGTTGTTCATTGTCTTTGTATTTTTTTTGGTTGCCATTGTTCATCGTCTAACGTGTTGTCTCCTTTTGCAGTTTTGTATTGGCACCATAAAGGATGATTTTTTGGGTGTGATCAGTGATCCAGGTGCTGCTTCTTAATGGAAGTGATATTCAATATATAGCTAGGAGCCTTGCTCTCAGTTTGCTTTTAAGAAATAGGAGTGTTTCAAACTGTTGAACTATTTTTGTAAGCTTCTGTAAACCAACACCCCCCCTCCCCCAAGAAGTCATGCTACGTGGCTTCATCAACACTTGCTTACATAATGCTTACAGATTGTTCTGCCATTACAGTCCAGATTTGATAAAATAGAATGAAATGCAGTAACAGTATGTTTCTAGACTGTTCATGATGATGCTACATCGATGAAATGAAAGGCACTCTCTGTGTGATATTTTGCTGAGTACAGCACACATGACATCTGGAAGAATTGCCTAAGTGATGTTCAATTTACTTGTTCCCCCTGAAAAGCAAAAATGTAGAAAAAAAATGAGGGCCAATAAGGGCTGGCCACGGGTATTATGCTTAGAAACTAACAAATAAATAAATAAATAAATAATGATGTAATACTGTGAGGTCACAATGGTAAAATACTCGAGTAATTTACAATTCAATCATTTGATAGATGGGCAGAGTGCTCCAATTATGGTCTTCTGGCTGACATTTATGCAAAAAGTAAGATGTGGGATTGAGATAAAAAGAGTGAAGAAAATGCTGCTTGGGACTGCAGAAAGTCTCAGTTCTCAGTTGGGTTTAGGAAGATGTAATCATTCACTCACGTTGATGAATTCAATCCACACAGTGAACAGGTCTATGCTTTATTATTAGAGCTATCAATGGAGATGGAGGAGAAGGGTTACGTGCCAGAGACCAAAGTTGCCATCTATGATCTTAAAGCCAAAGAGAATATGAACGAATTGTGTTAAGCCATAGTGAAAACTGGCAGTTAACTTCAGACTGATCAACAGTGCTTATGTGAAGACCGCCATTCTGTAGCAAATCTCATTTCCAAGTTCCCAAATAGAGAGATTCTAGTGTGAGATGTGAACAGTCTCATCATTTTTAAAACTGAGTTTGTTCGTGCAGTGATTATTGGTAATCCTGTGCAAAATCAGTAACCTTTTTTTTTTTTTCCCTTTTCCCCTCAGCTTTCTCACTGTGTAATTTTTCACAAGATCTTCGAGAGATTTTGAACACGTATCGTTTCAAACACCAAGGCTAGAAGCGATAACATACCTACTTCACTCTCATTTTGAATAAATGATGTTATATTTAAGAACAATTCATAATCTACAATGGTTGGCATTACATGTACCAAATGTTTAATTATTTATGGCACCAAAATAAAAAATTTTAAAATATGTGTATGAACCCGCATCAGATATTCGCTTAGTTTGTCACGGTGTAGGGGTAAGATAACGAACTTTCACAAACCCTGCTGTAGGTGGGACCCTTGTCTACAAAAGCCACTGATTTCCACATGGGATATGCCACCAAGGGGTTGATGAATCCCGAAACTGCTCTGCATCTTCACTGCACCGTCACAGAACCATCTTGCTTCATTTTAAGGAGACTGCTCTCAATGTTCCGCAATACAGGTTTATAGCTGCAACATGGAGTCAACCCAAAGGAAGAAAAAAAATTGAAGAAACGGAAAAGGCCTCAGTCAACATCACTTGCAAAAGGAGGGAAAAAAAAAAAAAAAGATCCGGGAAGAGAACGTACAGTCGTGCAAGACCATTGTATGCTTGTGTGGCCTGTTGGAGTTGTGCTGAGAGCTGCAAGACCTCTGCTGATAGTGCTTCTGCTCTGCTCTGTTCTTTAGCAAGTTGGCCCTAAAAACAAAGACCACTCAAATCAAAATTTTAAATATCGGCCGTCATATCAAGATTTTAGACTTTTGATATTGTTATTTATCAATATATCAGCCGATACTATCCAATATTGACTGATATATGATCATGTTGCCAATACCGTTACTACATATCCTATACCGTTATTTAGAACCATGACCCAGATGCGCTACTTTAACATACACTAGGTGAAATTACAGTAACCAGGGCAAAAGAGAGCCCAGTGGTCCTGGCATCTCTTTACCAGGTTGCTAGCCTGGGTTTCAAGCCTCATTGTGGGTTTCATTCCTGCCACCCTTTACCCCTTGCCCTTAGGTTAGTAGTTAGTTCTACATGATGTACCAAAAAAATGAAACTGAGAAATTACAGTAACCTTCCCCTTTCTCCAAATAAGCCTGACTAGGCTCCAAAATTAAATTGATGACATCAGCAAGACACACACTAGATCAGCCAGTATCACTTCACGGCGTTAATTTTAAGAAAACATATTTTACTTCCCATGTGTATATAAGCAAATCTATCATCTTTGGCCATGACTGACCTTGATGGAAATAATTTCAGCTGTATATGTCTGGGAACCAATCTCATTTCCCCTGTCTTTCTTTGCTTCTAAAAGGCCTCTTTGGCTCTCCATGCCATTCAATGCTGGTGCATTAGCTTGTTCTGTCCTCAACTTATCTAACATGTTGCGGAGCTCCTCATTCTGCTTAAGACAGTCTTTTACCTGCAGGAATCACGTCATGCATATTATTGTTTTGAGGAAGAGATCCATATAACTTCCACGAAACTTAACAAGTAAAGATAATATAAGCATTCCTCATCCACGGCAAGATGAAGGAAAATTACATAACTAAATGTCTTTTCAAGCTCAAGCTCAAGCCTATAACTATAGTTTATCTCTTGTCGCAAAGCCATGAGGTATCCTGATGTATAAACAAACATATGAATATGTAAATCAAAGGCAGATAGGTGTCTTAGATACAAGTATTGTAGTTCAATATCTGGCTTCATTGTGCAGCCAGTATTATTTCACATCTGATTAACTATTTTCCCTTGAGTCAAAGGCTTAATCCAAATTCTCTAAAGAGCATTCTACCTAAAATTCTCTCTTCTTAAACACAACAATATATTATTTGATTAAATATTTGTCCTTAAAATTTCTGACAACCCCTTCATGAAGTTCTCTTTTGAGATAATTGAGATCCTACATCTATATTTTAAACTTCCACCTCACCACAAATCTCCAGCAGGACATATACATCAAGACATGAATTCATTTTTCATGCAACTTGTCCAAGGGTTCAAATATGAGGAATAGGAGCTCAATTATGTGCTAAATTGATGGTCCTTCGTCAACATAAATTTTTACAAAAAAAAAATGTAAAATCACAATTGAAAACCATGAATGCTATCTAAGGCATGCACACAGGATAAAGATTTTTTATGCTTTCTTGTTCATTTGACCAGGGTAGCTTTCATCGTGAACTCTAAATGAAATGAAAACCAAACACCTAGGCAAGCAACTTTTTATGTCCAGTCTCTAAAATGAAAATGTAATGCAGCCAATCCAAACACTATAATTAAACCAAATTACATCGTCCAAGGTTATTCATAAACTACCTTGGGACAGCCTAAAGATCCATCAAGGGAGAAGGGAAAAAAACAGAGAGACAAAGAGAGAAACCACAAAAGGTGTCAACAGATTACTAAATCTGCAAACCAGATTCTGTCAAACCTCCAGCACTAAGTACCTGATTCTCCCAGTGCACTCCTACACCCGTTGCCTCTTGATAAGCAGATGAAAGATTAGAATTTTCCTCAAAAAGCCTCTCTATCTCCGAAGATTGGGAATCAATCTGTAAACAAGATTAAGCAGCAAACTGAAAACTTCAAGTCCAGGTTATTGAATGAATTGAAATAGTAGGCAAGGATGTTACCTCCATTAGTAGTTTCTGTCTGCTGCTCTCCAATCTCTCAACCACCACTGCCATATCATGCAATTGCTTCTCAAGTCTCTCCTTGTCTTCCTGCAAAATAATACAAATGAATTAGAAGGATAATGAAAGTGCGGAGATAGACACCTTTGTGCCTAGAGGGGAGTGAATAGGCCAAACTCTTAAAAAAATTACCAATTAAAAATTACCAGGTGGATTATTAACAGTTGTTCAATATCAAGATAGATCAAAAGTCTTCCACACAGTAACACACTAAATAAATCAAGATGATAGGCATCATGACTTATGTGAAAAACCATTGAGAGAGAGCAACTGAACAACAATCCGTTCAGGTAAATATCAATACAATGATTTTAACGTGAAAAAACCACAATTGGAGTGCCTCCAATTGTGATAAAAAAATCACGGGCAAAAACCACAAAACAATCCACTAAGAAGACAAAAAGAATTACACAAGTGTACTCTCAATTACCTAGCGAATCCATGCCTGAATTGAACCGACCCCTATATACCTCTTCCACCATGGTCTTCACCTCGGAATTGTCTTGTCCAACGTTGAATCCACAACGCCGATGTCAAATCCACGATGATGAGCCACTCTAGAATCCACTAAAGCTTCAAGCTCAAGTTTCATGGAACCCACCAAAGAACAACTCTCTTTTGTGAATAAAACAATCTAAACAAACCCTTAGATATAATCCACTCAATACATAATTAAACTCTCCCAGATATCAAATGAAACAAGCAAAGAAGCTCCAAAAGAAAACCCTAATACCCAAAAAGAAGATCTGGAAGCCGTTCCTTAAAATCTGACTGAATCGCATATTTATAGAAAATAGATTTGCGATCTTCACTCGAGCGTAAGAATGGCTGCTTGAGCGGACTGACGCTCGAGTGCAGGAAGTTCCGCTCGAGTGCAAAAATACAAATTCCAGTACTTTTGCAGACAGTTCAAATTTCTAGAATCAAAGATTCTCCGCTTGAGTACACAAATGGCCGCTCGAGCGGACAAGCAACTTCAGTTGCATTTTTGCTTTTTGCTCCGGGGGCGCTGCCCCTCAACCTCGCCTGGGCGTTGCCCCAAACCCGCCAAGGGGCGCTGGCCCCTAGACCCCCTCGAGCTGACCGGGCAACTCGATCCCCGACATAGTCAGCGAAATGACAAACATAAAAGAATTAATTTATGAAAGAATTAACTTCTGAAACATCTCTGCAAGACACAATTTGGGTTGGATTTGCATCTAAAAACTCATAGCCTTATTGAAATAAAAGTTGAACAAAATTACAACTGAAAGGAGTTTTATCAAACAAGATTGCCAAGAATAAAAAAACCTAACAACAAGCGCCCTACTAATCAAAATACATTTGATCAACTGTATGATACAAAGATTTAAGTAAACAAATTACAACCAAGCTTGAACTCCACTAAACAACTGTCAATCTCCTCTTGTCTAATCTGATAATGAAATAATGAAATATCCTCCATTTGAATTCAATGAAAATGTCAAAATAATAAATAAAATAAAATTCCAAAAAGCAAAATAAAAACGTCACCTTTGTAAGAACAAAATTCAAAATTCTTAAGATTGACTAAAAACAACAATTTCCCCAAAATATGGTATTTTCTCTAACCTAAGATATTCTAGGTTCAATTTTAGTTTGTAATTACAAACATGCAAAAAGATTGGTCATAGGATCTTCAACTACAGGAGTTTTGACATTTCGCTTATTCACAGCTCCTCTTGGAAAACTGTGTGTTAGAGGATGACTTTTTTTAGTCACTGTACTTCCATGTAACACACTAAATACTTCATGGCTAAACGCATCTTAAACTAATGCAACATGCAGCACGCTCATACTACCTAAGATAACACCCATCGCCTTGTCACTGGATCACATTCAATCTTCTACACTTGGGCACTTAGTAGGTGTTGGGGTATAAACTAAAAAAGTACACTTTTTTTTACCTACATACACTTATTTGGGTCATATCAATCAACATTTATCAACATCTCCTCTCTACTTTTCTAACCACTTCTCTACTTTTCTACACATTTGTTTTATAAAAAATCAAAAAGTGCACTTACTTAGAACATCCCAAACCAATACTAGACACCTAGTATAAGTTTTGTATACACTACACTGAAATCTCCAACATACTTCCTATAACAGATAATAATAGGCAGTCTAAAATCTCAGACCTCTAAGCTTTCAATATCGTACTAAAGCATTAGACATGGCCACGATCCTTATGAACCAAAAACAGACAGTACCTTGTGAAAAACTGACTGAAAACCAAAATTTTGGTTGGTTTGAAATGGTTGGTTCGATTTTTCTTACACCCTTAGTCATGCGGATCACTTAAAACCAAATTTGAAGTATTTTTAATCATAAAAATTATACACATTGTCATTTCATGTGGATGACCATTTTTGTCAATGCAACAAATTTGACTTGATGATTTTTTAAACTACACCCCAATTATGCAAATTCAAGTTTCTTGACAAATTGCTAATAGTGGATATAAACAACGGATTGTGGCTAAGAGGTTGTTATGTCCATGAAAAGGCTATAACTATATATAGAGCTCTGGTAAATTCAAGATTTGAAGAGTGATAGGCTAATATAGACCTAATATTCAGCTTTTTGCAGTAAATACATCCCTCAAACTCATGCTGAAGTTTTCTGCTACCAAAACTATAGCTACTAATGTCTCATAGATGATATTTACACAAGACTAAAACTTACCACTGAAAATATCTTCTGAGCAGCTTTCTCTGAAACCTCTTCTGCATTACACAAAATAGGGTTATTATTCAAGAAACCTGAAATTTAATTTGACATGAAGAAGTATAGTACAGTCAAGATTATGCACATCAACACCATGTGGATTAGCTTGTTAATATCCCAATTTCCTTTCCCCCCTTGATGATGGTAAGCATTTACAAAACTGCTAGTTGATTGGGATACCTGAGGTTCTTTTGGAGATAACTGCAAGTTTTTCTTCCAGCTCCTGCTTTTCAGAGGTGAGGGCGTACATCCGGGCTTGTTCCTCTGCCAAACGCTGTTGCTCTTGCTGCCTCAGCAGTGACTCTTGCTATCATTTAAACCGGCCATGAGATGCAAATAAATAGATATTTCAAATATCAAAATAAGAAATTTTCAAAAGAAAGCTCTGAATTCTAACCTTTAACTGAGATTTCAAACTTGCTAGCTCTTTTTCCATGGATTGCATCTGATCTGGTAAAATCCCCATTGTGCCCATGCCCCCAGGTAGACCACTCATTGCTTGTTGCTGTAATGAATTTAATTCTGCTCTCAATGCTGCTGCATCTTCCTCTGCCTATAACCAGAGAACTAATAAGCATGATACTTAGATTGGCATGCTTCGGAAAACTAACATAAATAGTATTTGCATACACGGTATTGTTCTTCTTCTGCTTCTTTTACTTGTTTTTTAATCGTGCGAAGTTGGGCTGAGAGATCCTCCTACACTACTAAAATATCAGAATTCGTTGGTGAAGCATAAATAAACAAATGTCAAATCTCAGATAATCACAACAATAACGTCGAGATGGTGTATACCCGTGCAACAACTGCAGCATCTTTTTCCATCGCAACATCTTTGAGAGCTTTTCTCAAAGATGGTACAGTTTTCCGTTCCTGGAAATTACAATTTTTTTTGAAGGAATCAGAATACATAAATAAAGAAGCTAAACAGGAAATACCCTTAACTGATTGGTCATATGCACTGAGCAATGTAAACTGTGAGTGTCGAAGTAGATGTCAGAAAAAAAAAAAAAAAAAAAAAAAAAGGAAGAAGAAAAAAAGAAAGTTCATTCCATACAATAAATGTCGAAGTAGATGTCGAAGTAGAATGATTTAGTCAATTTGAAAATATGGTCCTTGGTTTGCTGCGTTTTGCAAGGATGAGGAATTTGGACTAATTTTTTCATCTAATATAATCAATCACCATATAGACACTTACTATATATCACTCATAATTTTTAAATCAACAAAACAAATTTAATAATGCAAACTCTCTTTAGTCCATTCCATACAATAAATATTGTAGTCTACAAAGACAAACCAGAAGTGCTCCATGTCTAACTCCAAAACATGCTAAGAAAAGTTCTTGTGGTCTATGCAGTTTTAACCCCACAAACAAGAAATCAGATGCACAAAAGAGAAATGAAAAAATGCATTCGATGTTGTAAGTCTGACATCATATATCCCTTGGAAATGGGTTCAACTCCACTTAAGGAAATCTAATTTGTTCACTCTACAATTGAAGTTTTACTTTCAATAGACAATGAATACAAAATTGAAGGCTTTCTATTATTACCAGATCATTTAAACGCTTTTGAATCACATCACACTCTGCATCCTTTGTCTGAAGCTGAATGCAAAAAAAAAAAAAATTCAAAATGATAAGACATTAGCCAGCTGATCGATTTAGAAGGCGAGTATGTATTTGTTTGTGACACCATAATACCTTGGAGATCAATTGCTTGTTTTCTTTTTCCAAATGTGTGTTCTTTTTCTGCAGGTCTTTTAGCTGAGATACTAAACCAGTAACATCATTCTGCAATAGTGTTTACAAAATTATCAGAAACAGAATATATTGAAAAAATGAAAATAAAATGACAAATTTGTTAATGAATAGGCTAGGAAGCACGGATACGGATACGATACGATACGGATACGGCGATACGACAAAATTTGAAAAACTAGGATACGGGTACGGCGGAGATACGTTCGTAAAAAATATTATTTTAACAATTTTTAGTAATGCAGTATGCATAAAAATAAAACCTAAAGCAAAAGATAACTTGATAAAGAAGAAAAATTCCTATAAAACTAAGAGTCTTCAAGGTCAATAGCTTCAACTTGTTCCCCTCCATCAGTGAATATCACAGACCTTAGCTAAAGCCAAAAAACCATTCTTAAATAAAAATTTCAGCAAATATACTTTTTTAAGTTATCAATGATAGCCTAGGAAGCACGGATACGGATATGGTGATATGGGGATGTGGATATGGCGATATGTCAAAATTTGAAAAAGTATGATCCAGGTACAGCGGTGATACATTCGTAAAAAAAAGAAAATTATAATTTTAATAATGTAATATGCATGAAAATAAAACTTAAAGTAAATTAATAAATAAAAAGAGGGATTCCTATTAACCTAAAAGTGCTCAAACATTCATAAAACATCCAAAATTAAAAACAAAAGCAAAAGCAAAAGCAAAAGCAAATGCAAATTAAACATCATCCTTACATGCCAACACCAAAAAAAGAATGAGAGCAGAGAGAAGAAACGTGAGAGAGTGAGAAAGCGAGAGAGAAGTGAGAGAGACAACAAGGATACATCAATTTGACAAATTCTATTACTTTAACTCTCACTATATTCCTCTTATCAAAGAACTAAACAAAATATTATAAGTAATATATAACTTCGAGTATCCGATACTTCAAAATTAAGTATCCGATACTTCAAAATTAATAAAAAATTAATTAAGAAGTATCCGATACTTTTAAGAAGTATCCGATACGTATCCGCGAGTATCCGAGGAGTATCGGTATCCGATAAGTATCCAATACGGATACGTCACCCTTTTTAAGTATCCGTGCTTCATAGTGAATAGGCCACATAAGTCTTAACGTAAATCAAATCTCTCCAGAAGAGACTGTCTTCAGGGTTTTTTTAAAGTTTTCTGATTGAGATGACAAAAGATAAATACAAGAAAATTCGCCATGAAAGAGCAAGCAATTGTAGATGTAATTATTGAAAATTGTGTAATGGCGATGAGAGAGCATAGATGATACCTCTGAGAGTCGACCAGCGCTCTCGGATTTTGTGATTCCAGGAGGATCATCTGTTCGTAAATTTTCAAAAGCAAAGAAAGAGAGAATAAGACTTCAATATCCATTATAGCAATGAATATATATATATATCTAGTAGAAATTAAAATATAGAAGATAACAAACCATTGGAAATCAAAGCATTGGTTAGATCGGGTCCAGAGGAGGCTTTGCTTAATCTCTCCGATGCTCTCTTTTGACGAATTTCTTCCAACTGCAAAAAAAAAAAAAAAAAAAAAAAAAAAAAAAAAAAAAAAAAAATTCAAAAACGCTATAAATCGAAGAACTGCACAGAGATCGTATTAGATTGAGAAAAATGATATGAGGATCTGCACCGTTCGTCGAGCAAGAGACGCGTGATGTGCGTTCATTTCCACACGATCGACGGCTTTGTCTTCGCAGAATCGTCGATTTGGTATTTTCCTAGAGAGAGAGAGAGATGTTCCCTGTAAAAGTTTTTCAATTCGGTTCGCCGGCGGTCGATCTAATCAACTCTCCAGAGGTTGAAGACGGGGGAGTACGATTAGATTGGATTGGGTTTTGAAAAAAATGGCCACAATGTAGGCCTATCCACAATGAAACTATCTTAGGCCCATCTACGAGGTAAGCCCATTAATTGTGTCCTGACTTTTCTGTAAATTACATTGACGTCCCTTAATTTCAAAGAAAATATAACAAGTTTTTTTTTTTTTTTTTTTGATACATCGGAAATAAATATATTCTCTCCGTCCCAAATAATAGTCTCTTTGAGAAAATCTAAGGCTCTGTTTGTTTGTATTCTCAAATCAATTTTCTACGTGTGTTTTGGCGCATGATGTTTGGTTATGTTTTCAAATCAATTTTCTACACTCTCTGCAGAGAACTCTGTGCACACAGGCGTGTTTTCTGTCCAAAGGAAGACCACCCGGATGTCCACCCGGTAGACCACCCGGATGTCCACCCGGATGTCCGGCTGAATTCCAGAAATTTTTTTTTTTTGCAATTGATTTACATAATCGGGAAAAATATTTTCTTAAAATTTTCAAATTTTTTATGTGTTTTAAAATAATTTTGAGTTGTATGTTTAGTTATGAGTTGTAAATTTTTGTATCACATATCAAATGTCACATCAACAATTCCCCACTCAAATCAAACCTCTTTTCCAAAACTATTTTCAAAACTCTTTACCAAACAAATTTTCTACACTCAAATCATAATTCCACAACACACAAACTCAAAATACAACTCATACTCTCAAATCACATTTACAAAACTCTACCAAACACTACCTAATTTTTTTTGGGGCCTTCCCTTATACACGCAGTGGGGGTTGACCCCCAGTTATGTGGGGCACCCCCACTGGTCAGTTTTTTTTTTTTTTATTTTTATTTCAGTCCAATCCCCCAGTGCCACGTGTCACTGGGGGGTCACTGGGGATAAGGAATACTGGGTGTAGGAAGCATTTTGTTTTTTTTTGGTAGTATAATTATTACACTTTAAAAAAATTAAATTTTCAAAATTACCTTTTGATAATACATTTTTTTGGAGAATATTAATTGTCATAATTGTACTTTTTGTGTTGTTAATGAATTTAAAAGAATTGTAAACTAGAAAATTCATATTATTTTAGTCATTAATTTTTTAAAATGAACTAATATTTTGGGAGAATAAAAAATGAAATAAGGGACTAATATTTTAGGACGGAAGAAATAACAGATTTTATTTGGTTTAATATATATTTTAGTAAGATTAAATGGATCAAAACTAGTGTAAATTACCAATAGATCATAATAATTGGACTTAATTTCCATCAAGTCCTATTGAAAATAAGTTTTAGTAAAATACTAAGACTAATTTTTTGTGACGTTTTTTTGCAAATGTCGTTAAAAATTGACAATTAGTGATTTTTTTTATCACGATTTTTATAAATTATCTCTAAAAATTTATAATTAGTGACGTTTTCTGATATGAATTTTTTAAACTATCGCGAAAAGTTGAAAATTAGTGATAATTTTTTTAAACTATCGTTGAAACTTATAATTAGTGGCATTTTTATGACAATTTTTAAATTATCGATGAAAATTAACAATTAGTGATATTTTTATAATAGTGTTTGATGAAAAACGTCAATTATCATATGACCTATTAAACAATAAGTCTACTTATTAAAACCTACATGTAAGTCCTCCTCAAAATTAATGTAGATGGTGTGAAACATTTATGCTATTATATTAAGTGAAGGCTTTAGAGCATCTCCAACCCTGAATCAAATTTTTTATCAAATCTGGGTAAAAAAAATGGCACTTTCCTCAATTTGATACTGAAGGCTCCAACGGTTCACCTTCATCAAATCTCCTTCAGGGCAACCGGTTGGTCGACCGGTTAAGCCAAAAATTATTTTATTTTATTTTATTTTTGAACTTTTTGAACCTTTTAGTGGTCGACCGGTTGGTTGACCGGCGGGTCAACCGGTAAGGCAAAAAAAAAAAAAAAAAAAAATTTTCAACTGTTTGACCTTTTTTTGGAACTGTTTGAACCTTTTGGTGGTCGACCGATTGGTCAACCGGTTGGTCGACCGGTTCGTCTTCCCCAACGGTCATGCACAGTGTTTTGGTAAAATGCGGAGCTTGTCCTCGCTTTGATGATTTGTTTGATGAATTCTGAATTTGATACCGGTTTGGTGAAACCATTGGAGCATGAAAAAGTGATTTTTTCACCAAATTTTAAATTTGATGACAGGTTTGGTTGAGGGTTGGAGATGGTCTTATGCCACGTATTCTTCATTTTTCTATTTAAAAAAATAAAATTAAAGAGAGAGAGAGAGAGAGATGGGATGATTGAGTAGAGACTTGAACTTTGAATCTTAGGTCTTAAAGAAATAGATTATTACCACTTGAGTAACACACAATATATAACAAATAATTTGTTTCATTTTTACTTATTTAAATTGCACACATATCACATGTGCTAACCACTAGTAAAAATAAACAAAACAAAATATATATTCTAGTGTAAAATATATGATAATTTTTTTTATTCATACAATTAATGAATTATTGATATAATTTTTTTAAAAAAATATTATGTGAATTAAAATCTTTCGAATGTGATTATGATAAATTTGTAAAACCTAGGGAAGTAATCGGTTCGGTACGGTTGGTATAAAGATAAAAAATTACACCGAACCGATAATATCGGTTTTATTATTTTGAATACCGATACAGATCGCTTCTCCCATCAAACCGTACCGAACCGAACTGATTGAAACGGTTCGGTTTGGTGCGATTTAATCGGTTTAGACTTTTTCAAACTTGAGTCACTTTTAAATATGATCATTAATCTATATAAAAATATTAAATTAATTATTTGTCGACCATTCAAACATATCCAATCCATCCATTTAATACATTTCAATTTCTAAATTAACAAAAATAAAACAAATTTTTTTTTAAAAATACTAAGGTTTCAAAAGAGTTAAAATTAATATAATAAGAGTTTACAAACTTAGGTTATAAAGATGATAAGGTTAATTAATTAAGGTTTATTATACTTATTAATATCATTACATTATTAGATTATATATATATATTATAACTACAATATATGTTGAAACGGTCGGTTTCTGTTTAGATCGGTGCACAAGGTGTTTAAACCGATATCAAACCGAAAACCGAAAAAAATCAAATTAAAAAATCGCACATACCGATTCTTGTTAAAAAACAGACCAAATATAGCCGGTTTGGTTCGGTTCAATCAATTTGGTCGGTTTTTTTCAATTTTTCTTACATCCCTAGTAAAACCTATCATATATATTTTTTTAAATCTCAGAGGTCGGTGTAATTTACACTTTGTTTTCAAACAATGTTTGAATGATTAAAATTTGGAAGGGAATAGAAATCCTATTACTAAGAATTCAAACCTAATAATTTAATATTTTAAGTAGCCTCATCCAATAAGTTAGTTACTACAATAGTTATTTTAACCAAAAAAAAATCAAACTAGTTATATTTGGAGAGTTTTTGAAGGTATATTAAATTGTTTGTGTGTATAAATATGTAAAATAAAGAGTGGCATCGAATTGGAGCACATTGATAAAAAAATGATTATATAAAATAAAAAGTATACATTTTTGTATTTGTTAACTAAAAAATGAAAAGTAGTGTTGGAGTTAGCTGTTTTCAAGCCTTAGCCAAATGATGCCTCATAATTTTTACTCAAAAAGGCATTCAAAATTCAAAATATATATAGGGATTAAATTTATCTTGAATGTGTTTTCTACTATACAAAATTAAAGTCTGTATTTAAATTTAAAACATTTTTCTAATAAAAACTCAGAATATATAGCATTCCTATAAGTTGAGTTTCTCTCATCCACTACATTAATCAACATGTTAAACCCAACTACTTCCTGCAATTTTGGTTCTAAATGTTGAATTTCTTAATGACATGTGACTTGTCTAATAATGTTTGTAAGGTAACACCACCATGTGCAGGCAAGCAATTAGTGGGGTGCCACCAAACATTCATTTTCCTTAATTCATGCTACCTTATTGCTTCTAAACCAAGGTTGGAACACAAATCCTTTTGAGATTTTAAGTTTTTTTTAAGGAATCTTTAACTTTATGTATAAGCTTTATACTGTGCCATTTTCAAAATTACTTCATGGTTAGCAAAGTTTGGGCCCAGGTGATCAATGTTTTACATTTGAAAAAGAGGATGTTTGATGAACACTTTTAGCTGTCACCAGATGTGTCCTCTGTTATTAATTTTTGTTTACTACTTTAATAGGCTTGAATGGAATGGAATATAATAAAGCAAAAGAGGCTCTCTTTTTTATAATTTTTCACTTAATTTAAGCAATACTACATATTGTCTTAAATGTTTGACTGTGTTTTTGCCTTTTATTTTTAAAGTAAATTGCACTTGTAGTTTTAATAATTTGTCTCATGTTATTTTGGTGCATACAATGCTAATTGTATTAAATTTACTCTTAATTTTTTCATATTATATTATATATATAAGGAAAATGATTTTTTTAAGAACAATGATTGTAGAAACTCCAAACTCCCAAACTAATTGTGTTAATCTGTTAATTTTTAAAGAAATGAAAGAAAAAATCTATCGGGTAGTTCCTTAAGTTAAAAATCCAAAAACAAAAAAAAATATTCTAATTATTTACAATTTTGAATTTTAAAAATTCAAAACAATATGATAAGTCACCTCACTCTTTCCAAAAATAATGTTGATCAAAACAATTCAAATAAAAAAAAATAAGACACTAATTATCTATGATTTTGAATTTTAAAATTCAAAATAATATGGTAAGCCACCTTCATCCCACTCTCACATTTTCCGAAAATAATATAAATCTAAAATTTTAAAAACCCAATCAAATTAAAAATTCAATACATTTCTCTCTTTAAAATACTCAATATTTGATCTTTTTTCCAGCCCGGCCAACTTCTCTCTAAATGTAATGATGCAATGGTTATTCTCTCTATTTGTCAATAGTCCAAATTTATTTCAAGTTTGTTTGTTTGTATATATTTATTTATTTATTTGTAAATTTATATTTTCGTGTGAGTATTTTTTTTTCTCTATATGACTTTTTTTTTTCCAATGTATTTTTTTTCAACTAAATTGATAATAAATAAATATTTGTTAACTATCTTTGTTTTGGGAGTTGATTTGGAGTTTTTTTTTTTTGGGTGAATGTTCCTGTATTTTTTATATTGTTGTTATTATTTCTTTTGATATATGTGAATTTATAATATAGTTATGAGTTTTTTTTTTTTTTTTTTCAAAAATAAGGCGTCTTATATTGTTCTTTATGATTTGGCCATTTTTTAAATTTCTTAAACAAAATTTTCAAATTTTTTATTTGAAAAAAATTAAAAACATTTAATTGACTTGCCCATCAATAAATAAAATTTTAAATAATGAACACTATTCCATAATTTATGGATTTAAAAAAAATAATTTAACACTCATATATGGAATAAGAAAACTTAAAATCACGCTTTTTTTTTATTTTTAATTCTTTAAAACTCTAACTATACCTTTTTATTTCTACAGTATTGTCTTTTTATATTTACAAAGATAAAAAAGTTAGATTGGAGTTTCATAATGGTTAGTGGAGGTGGTGAGCATGGCAACAATAAGGGTGATGATGAGCTTGGCCAGAGTATTGTTTGGGTAGATTTTGAAAAGGCGAATATTAAAAGAATAATAGATAGTTTGGGTGATGAATTAGTTTAGAAAACTAATATGTGGTTGAGATTAAGTGTGAATTTTACCATATAAAAATTGAATATGGATCATATATTATTTTTTATATATAATTTTGGGTACTTTTGTATAATTATAAAAAATTATTGTGATCACATGTTACTTATCATTTGATATATTATTGTTGTATTATCGTAATAAATTTTATTATTAATGTCTATTATCAATGCAGTGATGAGACGTTACATAATAAATAAAAATATGTTTTGTTATTATTATTATTGATAATATATTTCTTTATTTACTTCTTTACAATGTTCAAAAAATTAATTTATGTTTATTGTTAGTTTTTGTAGATGAGAAGTCAAAAATAAATTTTAACCAAATTCAAGTTATAACTAATTTGAGATTGAAAAGGGAATTTCAAAAGAAATTATAATTATATATAATTTTAAAAAAATACAAAGAAAATTGGAACTCTAAATTAAAATTATCAAACAACCTAATTTTATGAAAAAATTTAAATGAAAAATTGATCAAATTTGAATTTATAATTATTAAATATTTTTAATAAACCAATAATTTTTTATTCAGATTATAACATGATCTAGTCTTAAATAGTTTTTCAGATATAAATATATCTTAATATTGATACAATCAATATTAGACATATTTTAAGAAGGGTAAATTATATTGATAGTCCCCGCATTTTGTCTCTTGTGTCAATTTGGTCTCTGTAATTTCAATTAATTTGATTTTTACCCCTAATTTTAGATTTTGTATTAATTTGGTCTAATTAATAATGCCGGTTAAGATTTCTGAAAGAAATAGTTATTGAGTTAGTTGAGATTAACTTATTGAGTTGGACAAGTTTATAATTTTGTCTATAAAAGTATAACAAATGCTATTCATGTGTGTATTTTCAATTAAAAAAAAAATAGTAATTATAACAATTAGACCAAATTGAGACAAAATTTTAAATTTAGGTTCAAAATTGAGTAAATTAAAATTGTACGGACAAAAATAACACAAGAGTTAAAATATAGGGATTACCAATGTGATTTATCCTTTTAAGAACTAGTACATAATTTCTTAATTAATTTTAAAATTGTTAATAAATATACCAAACAAATATGTATATATTTCTTATTTTTGTTATACATTTAAAACATATATATTTACTAATTAAAAATTAAATAAATAGGTAGGTCTACTAACTAATGGATTGAACATGAACTAGACGATTCTCTAAGGACTATGCTTAAATCAAGAATTATTGGCAAAAAAAAATCGACTTGAACTAAATTTTCTTGACTACTTTTTAGTGTTTAATCCAATATTAGAACCCTCAAATTAGCTCATATCAATCACGAACTGATAAACTATGATATAATTTATATATAAAATTTAAATTTATTAAGACTAGAATATGACCTACAATTTAGGGTGGCTTTATCTTAAATAATTTTTTTATACATAAATATATAGTTTTTTTTTTAAAACTATAGTTCAAACTTTTTAATAAGTAAGCATAAAATAAGTCCATATTTCTTATTTTTATTATAAAAAATATTTACAAATATTTATTTACTAATTTAATAAATAGGTAGGCCAAATGATTCATATAAGTTGGGAACAGACTACGACAATTTTTAATGATTAGGTGAATGACAAGTTGGCGTAAATCTAATCTTAAGCCCAAATTTAATATCACAAGTGAATTGTAATTCATTTTTACGTAAATCTTATAATATAAGACAAATTATAATTTTTAGACTTCACAAAATATGAAAAAATTACTATATTGACAAATGTAATTTACCATTACCATATGATAAATTAAATTTACGAAACTCATAAGACGAAATGTATTTATATTTTATCATAAATATAATTTTTGTGATATTTTTTAATTTTTGCCACTTAAATTATGATATATATTTGTTATTAAGAACTTAGAGCACACAATTAATGATATAAGAATAAAAAAAAATTCTCTTATATGTAACTGTGATAAAAATGAATAAAATTTAATTAATTCTAAATCATTTTTGCTAAATATTGTAGATAAATTTTTTAGATTATTATTTAATTTTAAAAATTAATATTTGATTATTTATTTATACACAGGTAATTTTGCTAGTTTAGTTTAACTAATAATGTCCTTTTTAAAAATTAAACTGAAATAACAGACAGCATAGTTAATTCACTCTTATTAAAGAGATTAATAGGTTAGCATATTTGAAATAGGTCAATTTCATTTTAAATTGATCATTTTACTCTTAATTTTTGTCCAACTTGTTAATAGAGGTTATAAACTCAACTAAATTGAAACGACGTAAAAAATTAAGAGGCAAAGTTTAACCAAAAGATGCAAATTACAAAAATAATGGTATAATTGGCACTAATTTTTATACAACAAATTTGTTAGTGAACTGTTTTTGCAATTAAATTATAACGATAGAGCCGCAGATACTCCACCGATTCGAATCCAAAATTTTTTATCTTTGCTATTCCAAAAAGACACCTACATAGACTATTGGACAAACTACCCTATTGGACAAAACACCCTGTCCTTCACCACTTACTGCTCAGGAAACACAAAAAGTTATTTTTAATTATTTTTTAGAAAAATTACGTAAATAATCCCTATATTTTATACGATGTATCAATTTAATTTTTGTAATTTTAATTTGCTTGATTTTATCTTTTAATTTAATAGATTATGTCATTTTACTCCAATAAATAATAGTTGTTAAATTAATTTAACGGAAGGTCAAATAATGTGTCAATTTAGTCTCTGTACTTTACACGATGTGTCAATTTGGTCCATGTCTTAATTTTGACAGGGACCAAATTGATACATTATTTAACCTTCTATTAAATTAACTTAACAACCGTTATTTATTATATTAAAATACCACAATCCGTTAAATTAAAGGGCAAAATCGAACAAATTGAAAATACAGCGACTAAATTGACACATCGTGTAAAGTACATGGACTATTTACATAATTTATCCTTATTTTTTACACAAAAATGAAAATAATGAGTTTTTTGAAGTTATTAAAAAAAAAAAAAAAAAAAAAAAAAACACCAAACCCAAACAAAATGAAATTATAACCAAAGCAGGTCATTTTTAGAAACACCAATTTTTATGCGAAAATAAGTTTCTAACATTTAAAAACAATTTTTTTTATTTTTTATTTTTATGTATTTCTTAAAAACTGAGTTGTTTTATTTAAAAAAAAAAAACGAACACAGTTTCAGAAAGAGACATCCTTAAAAAAAAAAAAAAAAAACTCTATAAATAGTTAGTTACACAATGCAATGGAGAAGAAAGGGAAGTTTAATTGGAGAGTTTTGGCAGTGATGAAGAGCAAAAAAGTGTGTTTTTGCATCCCAAGCCGCAAGAACAAAAAATCCGAGAATGATTCGGAGGTTTCATCGACACCCAGATCATCTTCCAATCCAAAATCTGGTGGTAGTGGCAAAAAGAGTAGAGGAAATGTCACAAAAGATGCTGTTGATGGTGGTCGTGATCATCATGTTGAAGCTGCCACCACCCACGGTGGAGCAACCACTGCCACCAGTAGTGTCGATGCTGGCGCGGCGGTTGTGGTGATGAGTGCAGCCCATATGGCTGCTATGGGTAGCGAGTGTGGTAGTTCTCATGGTGGTGGTGGTGGTGGTGACGGTGGAGGTGGTTGTTGATGGTGGAGGTGATTGTTGTCGTTGCTTTGCATCATTTTTTCCACCTGTTCTTCTAAGAATACATAAATTAATCATAAAATCAGACATGACTTTCTTACAAGGGTATGTGATCCAAAAAATAAAATTAGGGTTGTGTCTGATTCTATGATCGGCTCATATGTTCTCAGATTTTTCCTTTTTACATTGTGTATCTGTTTTGATGTTTTTTTCCACCTTTTATTTATTTGTCATTATAGGTAGAAACAGAGTGAACCTTGTTGTCTTGGGTTTTCTGTTGGTGGTTTCTGCATTGTTGAGTGTTATTGATTTGAGAAAATCCTTTTGTAAGCTGTTTTTTTTTTCAAAACCTTTCATTTGATATTCTATTTTCTGATGTTTTGTACTATGTTGTCTTTTGATCTAATTGAGATTATCTCTATTACATAATTTTAATAGAAGATCTTTATTATTATTCATTGCTTACAGGAAAAAATGATGTAGTAGTTATAATTACTTTTTCTTAAGTAGAATGAATAATAAGCTCACATGATCATCTTTTATAATCATTAGATGGTATAATAAAAAAATTTCATTAACCATATAATAGACACGATTTGGATCTATCTTTGATCTCTTAATTCCTATTTTCAATTGGTTATACAATTCTCTCCTTTGTTTTTTTTTTATTTTTTGTTTTTTTTAATAAATATATTTGTTTGTCTTGAAGATGTTGAAATACTCCATGTACGAGCTCTTTGTTGAGAATTGTCACACTTAACTAGGATTACATGAAAAATAAAAAAAGAATAATAATAAAAATTGTGAATCTTGCGCAGACAAGAATACAACAAAATATTTATGATTTATCTCAAAATGAAAATCATGTTTATAATCACTAAAATTTTACCATGATAAAATAATAAAATTTACAAATGGAGAGATAGTGACGATTATAGTTGATGATGGTGATAAATGGATGGTTCAACAATGATTCATCCCCCCTTTTCCCCCCACCCCCTTTGACCCCCTCTCTCTCTCATTGGTTACTTTTTCTTTTTCTTTTTCTTTTTTTTTCTGCTCCTCCAATCACCCCCTGCCACGTGACAAAGGGGGGTGAGGGGGTGACCCCCAAAAGGGGGTCCCAAGCATTATTCATGGATGGTTAATGATGTAGAGAAAAGATAAAAGAAAAGAAAAGAAAGTGTAGCAGATAAGAAAGAGAGAGAATCAGAAGAAGAGCAAAGAGCGAGAGGGGGTCAAGTGGTTGAGATGTTTTAGAAATTAAAGATTGTAAGAAAATAAAAGGATGGTGGTGGAGTTGGTTGTTACCACCTTGATAATGGTAATTGTGTGAGCCTAGTATAAGAATTGTACATTTGGCAAACAAAGCACTCTCACGTCCGTTAGTGATGACCGTGCCCATTGCCAACCAGGCCCATTGAGTAATAGAGGTTTGAGTTGGAAATGGTTTGGAAAATCTGAGTAAAAAACAGATTTTTTTCTAACTTTGGTCTAATATTTAGGTGGGACTCGTGCGTCGATTTTCGCGGGTCTAAGTGGTAATGCGTTCTATGCCGCGTTTTGATTCACGTGATATATTTGGTTGCTCAAAACCATTATCGAGTGAATGGGAAATTGAAGCCAAAGTATACTCTATGAAAATGGAGTTTTGGTGAAAATTCCTTAAGGTTGGAAAAGTGGCTTGTCCCACATTGATTTGGTGGGAAGTTTTGAGTGGGTTTATAAGGCATGAGATTGAAACTTAAGGTGTGTCCCAAGGGGTACCCAAGTTTTGTAGAGAGGGAGGTTATGGGCAAAATGGGCTAGACCCATTGGATCCAAAAATCACCATGCACGCCGCCGTCGTTCGGTCGGGCAGACTGGGCTTAGTGAGGTTGGGCTTATTCGGCCCAATATTAATCTTTTTGGGCAAAAAACATTTGAATTTAAATTTTATTTTTTGAAATAAAAATTTGTCCAAAAATTAATTCCGAATTTCTGTCCAGATTTAAATTTTAAATTCAAATTGTTACACCTCTTCACAGACAGACTCGAATTTGTCCAGATTCAAATCTAGACTTGAATCTATCCAGATTCAAACCCAAAACCGAATTTGTTTTGTTCAAATTCAAATCCACCTGAATTTCAAACCAAACAGTGCCTTAAACAGATTTGTATCTGTTTAATTCAAATTGAACAGGTACAATACCTGTTTAATTCAAAATGGAAAGCCACCAATCCATCTATATATAGACTAGCCCTCATTTGTTATCAGATTAACTAATTTTCGTCCATAAAATTCTGCATTCATACTCTTCATTTTGTTGCATTGTTTTCTTGTGAGAGAGAGTATAAAACACTTAGTGTGTTCGTTGTACAAATATATTGTAGTGCTGCATATATTTGTTGTTGATCATTTCATCTTGGGAGATAGACGTCCATATTCTGAAAGCACCGTGGAGATGACGAATCTGTCTTAAGGACACAGTGTGAAACACTGGACTTGATCAGATTATTATTCGAAAAAATTAATCAAGTAAGTTGTTTAATTTATTATTCTGTTTTATTTATTTATTTAAATCAGATTTTAATTTTATTTTTGTAACAAAATAAAATCTTTTTTTATTTATTTAATTTTATTTTTTGTTTGATTTTTGTAATCAAACAATTTTCTCTTCTTTCTTTTATTTCTTTGATATTCTGTTTGTTGTTAAGTACACAAACATAATTAATTAATTACAGAGAAGATTGTCTAACAGTTTGATGTCAAGTAACCTATTCACCAACTAGGTAACACCGAGTGAGTAGTGCCGACAAAGTCAAAAAAACATTCATGTTTAGCAGTAGAGAAAATTCAAGAGATCCCAATCAAAATGGGCCCAAGTTGTCTCTCTTTGGAGGTGTAATAGTGATGTGAGTCTTGACATTGTGATGATTATGATAGGAAGATCAAATCATGTAAGAAATATCTATGCAAAACCTCCATATAAATAATGTAACTTAAAGAAGAAAGGTATGCATTGCCATCGAAAAACTTTCACATTTCTTTATTCATAAAACCAATTTTCACTCTCGACCAATCTCTAATTTGATTGTCAAAGTGTTAATTCCAGCATCCCTGACCTGAGTGTTTTTTGTTTAGGCACTTGAGCGAGGATTTATCAAGGGTCTGTTGGAGTATTGCAAAATCACACCTCACAGTAATCAAGGGATTGGTTAAGTGGTAAAAATTTAAAGATAAGATTTAAGATTTTGAGTTTGAATCATTTTAAGAGGTGAGTGTCCAATCGTTAATTTTGAGATGTCGGAATTAGTCAAGATCAGGGACGGAACTAGAATTTCAACTCCGGAGGGCCACAAATAATTTTTTTTTCTTTTACCAATTGTTATGTACGTTATGTTCTAATGGACGAATTACACTAATAGCACCTATAATTTGAGGTTTGTATCACTCTGATCACTTACTTTTCAATTGTAATATGTGAGGGAGATTTCACAATTTCGGCCTGGGCTGCAGTTCTGGCCGGGCTGCATGTGGTCCAAGCATATTTGGGCCGAGCTGGGTTAGGCCGAACAAGTTTGGGGCCGTGATAGCTTGGGCTTGGCCGGAGAAGGTTTTGCTTGGTGGAGGCCCAGGACCATGTTGAACTGAGCTGCCTGAGTTGCTCGGCCGAGATGATTGCCAGACGCTCCGGTTTCCATGGTTCGCGCGTTTAGCCCGGCTGGAAAGGCCTTCGGTTTACCAGCTTGACCAGTCTTGAGCTCGGCTATGCCGGAATGCAACCGAGCTCGGTCGTCATTGAGCTCAGCGAGAGGAGCACAGTCGTGAATGTCAGCTCTAGTGTAGAAGGCCGAGGTGACTTCGCCAGACTGCTGAGCTCCGTCGATATCCTAACAGTTTGGTTAGGTGGTGATTGCTGGATTTGTGCTGACAGATGGGATAGCAGCACCACGTGTCGAGAGACTAATGGGAGTAGATTTGGGGCGCAGAATGTATATAAGCGAGTCTGCGCCCCCCATGCTTGATAGATGAACATTTGGTAAGATAAACACTCAACTCTCTCCTCTCACTCTCGATCCCAAGGTGTGTGCCAACTTGATCGTCGGAGGGGTTTTCCGGCTATACACCGCCGGGTAGCTCACCGCCGTTTTGTACGCAGGTCGATCGGACATGCAGGGGCTTGGAAGAAAGGAGTACGGACTTGCCTGAATATTTGCTCCTCGTAGGGGTTTTCCGGCCACACACCGCCGGGTAGCTCACCGCCGTTGTGTATGCAGGTCGATCGGACAGGCAGGAGCTTGGAAGAAAGGAGTACAGGCTTGACTGAATATTTGCTCCCCGTACATAATACATTTAACTCTAAATTTTGAATTTTGTTTAAAATAAGGACAATTAAAGATATTTTCTTTGCAAACGGTCCATTTGCAATGGTAAAATCGTCATACAACTTATTTTTTGTGTTAGTTAATTTGCGTTAGTTAATTTGCGTGTTATTTCAAATTTAAATGACTTTTTTTTTTAATGAATAACGCTGGAATTTTCTTGGTTATAAAGTTTTATTTGGTTTACTTTTGAGAATCTATTTTCAGAATTTTTTTTTAAGAAACTAAAAATTAGTTTGGTAAAAAAAATTAAAAACATATCATTTTTATATAATTTTATCTTTTGGGAGGGTAGAAATATTTTTTTAAAATAATTTTTTTTTTTGTGATGTTATTTTCGTTAAATTAGTTTATATTTTTTCAAAATTCAAATATGGCGACAACTTTGATATCATTATTAAACCAGTCCATTAAAGCAAAAAAATCTAAAACTAAAAGTATTTCATATATTGAATATATCGAGTACACATTAAAAACTTAATAACCATCCATTATATGATAATCATCTAAAAATATTTGTTAGCAATGAATACAACCATGTATTACATAATAACCATTCAAAAACATTAACAAAAACAACCATTCATTACATGATCATCATCCAAACATATACTAAAAATTAATTTGGTAAAAAAAATAAAAATGTAAAAGATTTATTATTTTTATATAATTTTATCTTTAATGGGTAGAAATAATTTTTAAAAATTCAAAAATAATTTTTTGACATTTATTTTTGTCAAACTAGTTTATATTTTATCAAATTGATGATTTTGCCATTGAAATGGAGCAACGGTGTCTTTAATTGTCCTTATTTAGAACGAAATTCAAAATTTAAGATCAAATGTATCACAATTGAAATATTAAGGACCAAGTGATGCAATCCCTAAATTATAAGAACCGTTAGTTTAATTCGCTCTATTTTAATTCAAGAATGTGAAATAATTAAAGTCCAATACTAAATTAATTCATCAAAATTAATATATATTAAGTGTTAACAAAATCAAAAGAAAAGTCATATCGACTGTAAATATCAATAATGGAAAAATCATCAATTAATTGATTCTTTGTATATGCATGCGAACTCAATTATTTATTTTTTAGATTAAAGTGAAAGTCTATATATTTTTCAAATTTCAAAAGTTTTCAATAGGTGTAATGAATCTCATTAATGTTGTATCATCATGAGTAATGCCTTATCACCCGATAAATAAAATATAATAGAAGAATAAATATAATTAATTTGTGTAGTATTAATGTTAAATACTGCTTTTATTATATTAAAAAAAGGTTTGATGTGTATTTTCTGGTGTTCCCAATACGTTTGTACATGAAGCTGGTTTTCTTTATTAAAAAGTATGAAGTTCTCAAGATTTTCTTACTTGAAAAGGTAGCAGCAAACAAGGGGGCCAAATGTAATATGTATAAAATTTTGGGTAACACAGTAAGTTAATAACCATCCAAACAAGCATTATTTACTTTGAATAGGGGGCATATGGCCCCTCATTGTTTACTAGTAGTTCTGTCCTTGGTCAATATGTCCATAAGCTGATCATAATATCTGATTTATGTCGATAATTGTGACATCATTGGTCATAAAATGAGAAAAAAGAAAGAGAAAAAGAGAATGGAAATATTTTTCACTTGTGCACTTTTGTTAAAATTACACTTTGGTTCAATTACTTTCAATTGCAACAATTTAACATTTACACTGTTAGTCAAATTGCAATATTATCATTTCATCTATTTATTGTGAACGACATTGAAGAAAATTAAAATAGAAGGATCAAAGTGAGACTTAAATAAAAATTTAATTACTAAAATGAGACATTCGTAAAAGTGTGAGATTACTAAAAGAATGAGAAAAGTATAACATGTCTTTTGTATGGCAAGTTTCGTTAACTTTATTAATTTCTATTGAATTTAAAAATGTGATATTGTAACTTAATTCAAAGTGTGAAAGGTTAATTATTATAATTAAAAATAAAGGAAATCAAGGTCAGTTTTGATAAAAATATACCCTCAAACTAATTGGAGCAGGATGGGCTTCCCCTCTGGTCCTTGGGTTGGAGGGCATAGGTCTGTATGGTTCACAATAAGTCTTGTTTTGAAGATTTAAATCGTTTATTTTATAAAAAAAGATTTGAATTGTTTATTTTATAGAATTCTTTCGTATATATTATTTATAAAAAAAAAAGAAAAAAAGTAGATTTGATAATTGTAATATATTTAATTTTTTTAAAAATAACAAATGAGACAAATTAAACAAGTTACGATTTATCAAATTGATTAATTTTCTTTTAAATGACATACATGAAATTTTTTACAAAATGAACTACTTAAATTATTAAAACAAAACTCATAACAAATTTCAAAAATCTAAACAATATCATTCCTAAGAGCATCTCCAACCCATCCTCTATATCTTCATACATGAAGAAATTTGAACTCCAACCCATCCTCTAAAACCATCTCCATTTGGGAAAAGGATGGGGTGATCCTCAAATATAGAGGGATTATGAGAAATAGAGGATGATCTTTATGACATTATTCATTTTATATTTTTGATTATATTATAAATAATTTTTAATATATAAATTTAATTTTTATAAAAGTACTATCAGTAAAAAGAGTGAAATCATAAATTTAAAATGAATATAATAGTAAATATATTTAACAAAAATTTGAAAATTAAACATTTATTAATAAATAAAAATTATTCACCTTTTAATAAAAACATTTTAGAGTGAAATCTTTAAAGAACAAATGATTATTTGTGATTAGAGTTTGAGTAAATAGTAGAATACTCTATATTCGTTTTTTAAATAAAAAAAATATATATTTTCATTCTCTAATGGAGGTGTTTGGCAAGTTGGGTTGCAGATTTTTTTGAGTTAAAATAGTCAATAAAAATAGGGCGAATTACACTAATAGTTTCTATAATTTGGGGCTCGTATCACTTTAGTCCTTAATTTTTCAATTGTGACACATTTGACTCTGAATTTTGAATCTTGTTCCAAATAAGGACAATTAAAAATATCATTCTTTAATTTTAAGGGTAAAATCGTCAAGTTGATAAAATATAAACTAATTTGACAAAAATAAATATCAAAAAAATATTTTTAAAATTTTAAAAATTGTTTCTACCCTCTAAAGATAAAATTATGTAAAATTAATAAATCTTTTAGACATTTATTTATGGGCAAATTACACTAACAGTCCCTATAGTTTTGGACTTGTGTCACTTTAGTCCTTGACTTTTCAATTGTGACACGTTTGACTATGAATTTTGAATTTTGTTTCAAATAAAGACAATTGAAGATACCATTATTTAATTTCAAGGGCAAAATCGTCAATTTAATAAAATATAAACTAATTTGACAAAAATAAATGTCAAAAAAAATATTTTAAATTTTTAATTTTTTTTTCTATCCACTAAAGATAAAATTATGTAAAATTGATCAAAATCAATAAAAATTACATGATTAATTTTTAAAAATTAATTTTACATGATCATCATCCGAACACATAATAAAAATTAATTTGGTAAAATAAATAAATAAATGTCTAAAAGATTTATCAATTTTACATAATTTTATCTTTAGTGGGTAGAAATAATTTTTTAAAATTCAAAAATATTTTTTGACATTTATTTTTGTCAAATTAGTTTATATTTTATCAAATTAACTATTTTACCCTTGAAAAATCTAATGATATCTTCAATTGTCCTTAATTGAAATAAGATTCAAAATTCAGGGTCAAATGTGTCACAATTGAGAAGTCAAGGACTAAAGTGATACAAGCCCCAAACTATAGGGACTATTGGTGTAATTTACTCTTTATTTATTTATTTATTTTATCAAATTAATTTTTATTATATGTTTAGATGATGATTATGTAATGGGTAGTTGTTAAGCTTTTAATATGTAATCGATACATTTAATATATGAAATATTTTTAGTTTTGGATTTTTTGATTTAATGTATTAGTTTAATAATGATATCAAAATTGTTGCCATATTTGATTTTTAGAAAAATAGAAACTAATTTAATAAAAACAAAAACAACCACACATTACATGATTATCATCCAAACATATAATAAAAATTAATTTGGTAAAATAAATAAATAAATGTTTAAAAGATTTATCAATTTTATATAATTTTATCTCTTGTAGGTAGAAATAATTTTTAAAAATTTAAAAATATTTTTCTTACATTTATTTTTGTTAAATTAATTTATATTTGATTAAATTGACAATTTTGCCCTTGAAAAATTTAATGATATATTCAATTGTCCTTATTTGGATCAATATTCAAAATTCGGGGTCAAATGTGTCACAATTGAAAAGTTAGGGACCAAAATGACACAAGTCCTAAATTATAGAGACCATTAGTGTAATTCACTCATAAAAATAAAATAGATTAAAAGAATTAATAAAATAAAATGTCACATTCAAATTATAAGTATTTTATTTATTTTTTTTAAAATTATCAAATCAACTAAAAAAAATTAAATATTACCCCAAATATAACTTTTTTAATACTAATTAAATTAAAATAAATAAAAAATTAAAAAACCAACTAAAATATCAAAATTGCCAAAAGGGATTAGCCTAGAGATGCTATAGAAAGTGAGGCCCACATGGAGCTAGCTGAGGTTGTCCCCATTGGCTGTAATTTTCCCCGTGGCAGCAGTGATGAAGTCAAAATTCATGAATCACAACACATCCCCGCTTGCGGTAATTAAGGGTGTCGCCGGTATGGTACAGACGATTTAATAGTAAAATTACAAATTAAACAGTAAATTTATGAATTAATGGAATTTATGAATTAATGGTTGATGAATTATAATTTGAGCAGTTTCAAGTGGATTGACGAATTAAAGAATATTTTAATTAATTATTAAGTTTTTACATAATATATAATGCTAACTTACAAAATAATTTTCATATATATAACTTTTAATAATTTGTAATAAATTTTATATATTAAATTTTTCTTACACTTATTTTTATTTTGATATTTCATTATAAATTAAAAATATATATATATATTAATTATAATGGAGCGGAATAATTTTAAAGACAAATTATAAATTTTAAAATTTAAATTACAATTAACGATACAAATTAATATAATTTTAACAAATTGAACCATATTTTACACGGCTCTAGGGCCCCATTTGTTTGGAAAGTTAGAGGGTGGATTGAAATTGGTAGTAAGGTGTGACCCACTAATATTGTGTTTGTTTTGAGAGATTGAGAGGGGATTGATAGTGAGCTCTAGATTAGGATGGGCCTCCCCAAGGGGATTCGAATGGACCTCCAGAACTTGGTATTAGAAAAATAATCCGGCGGACTAGAATTTTTTTATTTTTATTTTTATTTATTTTTTACGTATTGGGCATTTTTTTTAAACATTAATGTTTAATTTTTTATTTTTTTTGTTAAGTAAAAATTATTATTTTATTTGTTTTATTTTTTTTGGAAATTTTTTATTTTATTTTTATTTTTTAAAATTTTTTTACATGTTGAGAATTTTTTTTAAAATATTAATATTTAATTTTTTTATTTTTTTATATTTATTTTATATAAAAATAATTTAATAATTCTTACACTAATAATTATTATAAAAACAAACACAATTTTACTTTTGTTCACTAAAAATCCCCTCATTATCAATTCCTTCCCTTCTGCCTCTAAAAACAAACCGGGCCTTGGTGTAACCAATCATTCGCGTTCGGCAAGTTCAGAGTGTGTGTACGTGTTTTGTTTTGTGTATTACAAATGTCTCTCTATCTCTATCTCTATCTCTGCGGTGCGGGCGCCTCTGCTCGTGATTATATGTATAAACCACGAGCGGAGATTCCTCCCGACAGTCTGTCTTCCTATTCGAGACTCGTGGCCCTCTGTTTCTCTCTTCTTTTTCTACTTCTACTGCTCTCTCTCTCTCTCTCTCTCTCTCTCTCTCTGCCGATTTTCATGGCTTCCATCATTGAATCTGGTTGGCTGGTATTGTGTCTCTCCTACTTCCACTGTTGGATTACCCTCTACTTACACACATCTGTTTTTTTCATGCCCTAGATTTCACTTTTTTTATTTTTATTTTTATAATAAGAATTTGAAAATGCTTTTATCACATCGAGCATTGTTACATTTCGATCTGTTCAACGCATTTACATATGTTTGTATATGTATATCTGCATGAATGCATCTATAGTGTCTACACGCAATTGTATCTACGAATGTAGCATTTGAAAAGCATATCCATGACTTACTTTTTCCATTTTTCTTTAAGGACAATTCAATTTGCTCTCCCTATCTCTCCCTCAAATTATTATTATTGAATTTGTTCTAAAGCCATAATCAACATTGGATTTGTATATTTGATTTGACAAATGGTCCTTTGTTGATTGAATAGATACATTTTCACGCCTCTTTATTTATTTATTTTTATTTGGACGGAACATATATTTTTTTTTGGGTTCATGAAGTTTTGTATAAGACTGCGTTTGATTGGAGGATTCGACGGGGGGAAATGGAAAGTGAAAGGGAAATAGAAAGAAAATGAGAAAAAATTGATAGGATTTGAATTCCAAGCTAGGTTTAGTGGAGTTGGAAAATAGAGAAAGAAAGGAGCCTAACCTAAAAGATAAAAAGTAGGATTGCATTTCCCTCTCAGTTTCTTTTCCCTTATGTTTTCCATTATAACCAAACAAAAAATGGGATCGTATTTCCTTTTCCATTTCCATTTCCATTTCTCACACCAAATCCTCCAACCAAAAATAGCCTAAGTAATTGCCACATTGTAGTTGGAAAGGATAAATCAAAAAGAAATTGAGTAGCAAGACCATTATTGGTTATTCCGGTGTAGTCATTACCTGCAAATACGACTAGTTACGAAAGGGATGGGGCTTCTCTCCAGTCTAAATAATGGACTGGAGGGTCCAGTTTAGGCTAATTTGGCCTACCTTGGGTACACTTCGTTGATATGAACCGTTCAAATGTACTCAGAGGTACTAAAAATTAAATGCTTCCCATCAATGAATTGGAACTGAGGTGGACCCTTATGCACTAAACTGGATGGAAGCCTCATCCTTATGGAATTTCCTCTAGATGGTGGTTGTTGATGATATTCTGAACAGGCACATAACAGTTTCTAGTATAACTTATTTTTTGTCAAACAATTCGAACCTTACAAGGTATGTTTTTGCTTTCCCTTTCTTTTATTCCGTTAATATATAAGTTTCAGTAGGAGTTTTTTGTTGACTCTTTCGACATATATCGACGGGACTTGCTATGTCTGGCTTATCTTTTCCTTTGTAAGAATTTGGTGGATAGTGAGAGTTCCAAATGATGTAGCAGAGTTCTAATTGCTTAGACATTTTATTTATTTTTTCTGTAGATAAAAGGGATATGTGTTTCTGGGGTAAATAATTAAATAATGTGGCTTGCACCAAAACTTTAAATGAAAAATTGTTGCCGCCATATACTATACTACTATTAGAAAAGTATAGGTGTTTGGGCAAAAAAGAAAAGAAAAAGAGTAGAGGTGCCTGCATGGACTTTCCTTTGGTACAATGTGGGTGTTTGGGAAGTGGGTTTTTTTGTAAGTTTTTTTAGTTGTAGGATATTATTGAAGAATTTTTTTTTTGTGTTCGGGAAGATAGTTGGGTTTTTTTGTGGTTGGATGTGATGTTTGTGAGAGAAAAAGTGAAATGATTATGGGGTTTGATGTGATATTTTGTTTGGATTTGTTTTTTTTGGTTTTGTAGCCAATTTGTCTTTTGGTGAAAAAAAACCAAAAAAAATCCTTCCTAAACACTCCCAATGTATACTGGAATTTATTTTATACAGCTCAAATGGAAGGAAATAGAGGAATGCGTCTCAATTCGATCTTGAGATTCTTGTTATTTGGGGTGATCACTTGCTGACATTTATAAATTTTTGTGATGCATTCATGGTTTGTATGGTTCTCATTATTATGGAATACTATTATCATCTTATGAAATTATAATGCTTATATTTTGCAGTATTTGATCACTCATTTCAATGATTTTCAATTGGCATGTCTCGGGAGTTTCTTTCTTCATGAAAGTGTCTTTTTCTTATCGGGACTACCTTTTATATACTTTGAAAGAGCAGGATGGCTGAGCAAGTACAAAATTCAGGTTTTTCTCTCCTGGCTTTTTTGCTGTTACTGAATTGGAAAGATTAATTTCTTTATATGATTAGAAATACAAGCAGGAAAGAAAAAATAAATTCACATGGCTTTTCAAACGTAGTTATGCTGGATACGAGCCCTGTTACTATTTTCTTGGAAGCTGCGTAATGAGGCAGCAAATGCAATCTAGTTGGTGATTCAGATCTCAGCATACAGGATGGGTGCTGTGTTTTACTTATATACATTTCATTATTTTGAGTTTGGATGGGTAACAAATTAAAGCCAAGAGTTAGCTGCATATCCCTTCTGCTAGCTGCATATTAATCCTGGCTTCTGAAAGTCAAATTAGCTGGCTGTTTCTTTTCTCCAGATTCTAATAACTAGACAATTATGAATAACTATCTCCTTCATTTTAAATGATCACATTACTGGTCTTAACAAAAGACTTAGTCCAACATGTTCAATCTTAATTTGATTTCTATGCTGCTGCATCTTTATTTGTGGCATTGTTAACTGTGGCAATCATTTATACCTTCATTACAAGATTCTCTGTTTGACTAATATATTGATAATATATGTTTGTATCTGAGCTAAGGAAAGAGGTTTGAATTGTTTGATACAACAATATTATAACCAAACAAACCTGATGCTGCTGTTGGGACCCAAGATTGTTCTTGGTTATGCACACTGTCTGTTATTCCAAAAAGGATGAAGTGGTTGTTAAACAGATATCTTGATCCTTTTCATACGTCGTCACCTGATTCCTCGATATCATAACACACAGAGTCTACATTTCATATTAGTAACTTTGTCATTGTCCTTGTCATCATAATCATTGAATCTGTGATGTATTGCAGAGCAGTTTTGTATAAGTCTTCACCATGTTACTCCTTATAGTAGAGACTATAATGAAAGTTGTATACAGTTTTGCTAATAACTTGGGCCATAAATTCTAGAATTTCTTTTCAGTGCTATTACAATTTACAGTGCAATCAGTGATTAACATGCTTATTTGACTTCATGTTGCTGGATCTTTATTATTGGTATTATTGTCAATTTGTGGTCCAATGCAGAAAAAAAATAACTCCCCTGAAGCTCAGGAGAAATGTATTACTCGCCTACTGCTGTATCATTTTTGCGTCAATCTGCCAGTTATGATTGCTTCGTATCCTGTCTTCAGGGCCATGGGCATGAGAAGTAGTCTCCCATTGCCATCCTGGTACTTTCAGGTTCTTTATATACTAAAGCTTAATTTTCATGTTCTTTGTATCATCTGTGATTCTTTTATTACTTTTGATAAATTAGTTATGTCAATTCTGTTGAATGCCAGTAAGGTTGTACATTTTCATCGTATTTGATCTGTATGTCGTGTTTGGAGTGATTGATGAACCTTTTGGTTGAGCAGGAAAGTAATTTCTACGCAGATTTTATTCTACTTCATCCTGGAGGATTTTGTATTCTATTGGGGACACCGAATTTTACATACAAAATGGCTGTACAAGCATGTCCACAGTGTTCATCATGAGTAAGTGGAAATCATGAAGTGCTTGTACTAATTGCAGAGTTGTTGAAGTGTTTATTTCTGTTTAGCTTCTTGTGTTCGCATCTGTATTTTTTTTTTGAATCTACAGGTATGCGACACCATTTGGACTGACGTCCGAGTATGCTCACCCTGCTGAGATCCTGTTCCTTGGATTTGCTACGATTGTTGGTCCTGCAATCACTGGGCCCCATCTGATAACTTTGTGGCTGTGGATGGTAGTTAGAGTTCTTGAGACTGTTGAGGCACATTGTGGTTATCATTTCCCCTGGAGCCTCTCAAACTTCTTACCTTTATACGGAGGGTGCGTATTTTCATTTTCTTCTTGATTATTCTTAGCAGCCTTTAAGGTCACCCATGTCACCATTTAGCTTGATGTGCCTGACATTTGTTTCATTAATGTTACAGTGCTGATTTTCATGACTATCATCATCGACTGCTGTACACAAAGTCTGGCAACTATTCCTCAACTTTTGTTTACATGGATTGGTAAGGTTTTGAATACATTGCTTCAGAGCATAAACAATCTGGTTTGTATGAAAGTTGGAATGTGAATTTTTCTGGTTGCTATAACATTTATGTACCAAGTTGGTGAAACATGGATCCATTTGAAGTGATTAATGCAGACAAGCACTTATGTTTTTGTGAGAATATAATCATCTTATGTAGTAACTCTAACCCTAAGACTGAATAGGAAATATGAATAATGCTTAATTACACAGAATATTTACACAATGCTTAATTACACAGAATATTTACACAATCTCACAATATATGCAATATATACACTAATATATTCTCACAGTTTTGTGTTACAGTCCTTTTTTTTATCCTTTCAAGTGTCTAGTTTATGTTTTCAGGATGGATTGACCAGAAAGTTAATGTCAGTTACATCCTGGGGGACTGTGACAACAAACTTGGTATACCTCGTGTGCAGGTGGCACCTGGACAAAAAAATTAAGAGAAAATGAGAAATATATGAAAATTTGCAGTGAAGAGCTCAGTTTATGGACTAAATTTTGGTTTTTAATGTTTTGATTTATATAAATATTCACATTTCATCATTGAAGCTGAATGATGTCGTGGCAAAATTCAATCTGCTGGAGTTTTGGCAGTGCTTAGTGAGAATAAATGGTTCTAGAGATTGAACCTAGATTTTGATTTAGGCATTTGATGACACGGAGCTCATCTTTCTGATGGTAGGAAGAGAGCAGAACATTATATAGGGAGAAACATGATTTAGGGTTGTTGGTTGTAGTGGGCTATGTTAATTTCGCAACTTGGCTTTTCTCTCAACCTTTTGTTGATTTGGTATCTGATTACCATAATTGGCTCTAGCATCAAGATTTCAGATATGGAGAAAATTAAGGTGTGTTCAAGTTTTGTCATCCTCCTTGTGTTATTATGATGTTTTTTGTTTTTTTCTTTCAAAATTTGTTATGTTATTTGTATTTGTTATTTTGGGATGGATCCAAGTGCACAAGTCCTTTATAGAGATATGCTTTGTACAAAAATTTATCATCAATTGTGGTTGGGAGACATTAGCAGTAGGTCGGTTGGGTTTGGTTAGCTTAGATAAGTTGGATTGTGTTCAAGGCGAGCGAAAGATCCACCCCAGTGGCAGGATGAGTTACTTATAGTTAAATGGAACTGTGCCTTGGGATAACTCAAACTAGTTTATTAGAGCATATGAATTTCTCCCTTAGTCCCCTATGATTAGATTGACAGATTCCATAACATATTAAACACAAAAACTCTAGTGTGCTATAACTGAGTGGAAGCCTTGAAATGGGTATAAATTTATTATTTTGGAGGAGTTAGACTTTTGGGTTCTTAAATTTAAAAAGCTTAAAGTAGGAATTAATGGGTATAAATTTGTTATTTTGATGTTAATCATATTGGCTTTCAAGTTATTTTCTTTAAACTTGCAATGCTTTTCATGTGCATCTAAGTGATAGAAACAAGCGTCCCCCAAATGTCTGCCGGTTTGGCGTAACTTCTTGTACTTGAAAGTCCTTCATGAAAAAGGAATTTGTAAGGAGAATTTCATAAGGAGGACTTTTATGAAAAGATGTAAGTGTAGTGAATGGTTTCTTTGGAAGTCCTTTGAAGTCGGTCCAATTTAAAACAACCAAACGTCAAATTTGTGGGGTTCATAGAATTGGTAATCTAATTCCAATGTTGATGATGGATATCAAACATGACCTTAATGTCTTTTTGTATATACATATACATATATATTCAAAATTAACAAATGTATTGTAATGTATAGAAAAAGGCTTAAGATGTATCACCCGAAAAAAGAAAGTCAAAGATATATGTATATATATATTTGAAACTAACAATAAGGATATTCGGGGTATTATGGGCAGTTTATTACATACAATAAGGATAGTAAGGAGAATACGTACTTTTTACTTAAATTAAATGAAAGACTATCCAACAAGTCATTTTAGAAGCCACCCTAGCTAACTTATTGGAATTGGACTTCGTGACATATCACTTTTACTGGAATTCCTTCCTTTTAACCTCAAGTAATGCTAGGTGTATCTAATTTTTTATTTACTATTTTACTCCTCCTCTCACATGGGGTGTTGTGGGTCCCACACCCTACGTGAGAGGAGGAGTAAAATAGTAGATAAAAAATTAGGTACATCTAGCATTACCCTTTAAACTTGCCAAACATACAATAGTTTTTTTGAAGGAAATCTATGGCTAGGAAGGACTTTGAGAAGTCCTGCCAAACAACACCTATAAAAGTGGACACGTTTGGCACATGTTGTGGAGTGTCGGTGTCCAACATGGAGAAGAACATGACGTCTTCTTAGAAGTGTTCATGCATCTTAGGAAATTGGACTTTTCCATGTACAAGATACATCATACAAGTCTTTGGACCAATTTACACAACCATTTAAATTGATATGTATTAGATGGAGGAAGTAAAATTTTCATCTTAATTGCTATTTTGAGGATTTCATGACTTCAAATTGATGCCAAAAGTGACAATTACATTTTGAGCTATTGGTGGCTTATATTATTGTAGCATTTGAACAACTTTTAATGAGGGTTGTTTTGGGAATTGACTATTTTAATTGTTTTTTTGGCTTTTTATGAAAAGACTTGTAGAAAAGTAGAGAGAAGAGTTGACTTTTATGTAGTGGCTTTTTGGCTATTTTAGCCTATTGCCAAAACAGCCCTAAGTGTGAAAATTGTGTTAGTTTAGCACGGTATGAAGATGGTTTACCCTTTTTTGTGGAATAATGTACATGTAAAGAAAAGGTGAACACAATGTAATTGATTCCAAATCATGCAACCTGAGGATAAACCAAAGTAGTTTGGATCTTTAGGGTGTGTCAAACTTCATTTGTTTCAAGTGTCTGCTGATGAATACATTATATGATTTTTTACCTAGTAAGTTTGCATTATAAGCATAATCTTGGAATCAAGTTTCGCATCATCAATCCATATTCTATTTTTTTTGACTTGTTAATTTAAATGAATAAATTATGAGTTATAGGGTTTGTTGATAATTTGACAATTTATAAACAATAATAGGTATATTAGGAAACCAAAATTATATTTTAGGAAAGTAAAATTTAGTAATGATTAACTTGTTAATTGAAACGGATAGGTATATAAGCGTCATAGGTATATAAGCGTCACAGGTATATTTGGAAATCAAATCGCTTATTAAAAAAAAAAAAAAAGATTTGATGACCATTTGACAATAAATAAACAATAATAGCTATATAAATGGAAATCAAAATAGTAATGAAGAACTTGTTAATTGAAATGAATAAATTATGAATCATAAGATTTATTGACAATTTAAGTACAAAAAATAGATTTGCTAATAATTTGACAATAAATTATCAATAATAGCTATATATACAAAAATCAGAATTATATTGTAGCAAAGTATAGGTCCATCCATCTGATTTTGTTATCATGGTGGGCCATATCATGGACATTTATTTCCATGTGTTTGCGACTTCGACATAGTCAACGGTTTTGATCTATGTGTCTGCCTTGTGAGTTGACACATGAACCAATCCTACATCCCCACATGCTTCCCTCAGGGAGACATTCTGACCAGGGTATAGAGGGGCCATTGCCAAGTTATCTCTTAATCCTCTCAAAATAGATGTGCTCAAGCCACCGCCTGGCTGGGCTGAGTAGACTTTTGTCCAAGTGTGTCTCCCTCTCCACCTGAGGCCACGTTCAACATTCCTTGGCTTGGTGGAGTAGAGCCTCCCGCTCTCACTTCAGCTAAGTGAGCCCCTCTCCATAGCTCGTGCTTGAGGTTCCTTCATTTCTTCAAGCGACTCTCCAACTGAGTACATATCTCCTGTGGTCTATACTTGTTCTCTGAAGGCACCCTGATGTTACCAAACCAGCCTAGGTCAGGAATAAGGGGGTTGGTGCCAGGGTCATAGGCCAACCAAGCAACATATGACCCTTATGTGGGGCCTCCAGGATATGTGGCTTTGTAGTTATGAGAGTCATCGAGGTGTCTTGTCCCATTGTCCCTTGAAGAGACTTGCACCTTGACTAGTCTTACAGAAAGAAAATAGCCTCCATAAGAAAACAAATTCAAATGCTGACTGAGATTTGTGACAGTGTACTTTGTATTCTGAGCACACCCACCAACCCGTTGCAAGTGCTGGAGACTGAGATTTGCAGCTTTTTAAGTAGCTGCAACCTCCACTTTGTCAACCACTTGCCCCTAAGCATAGATTGTTATGCATAGGTGAGCTCGCCTTTGAGGCCCACCAACAGATTCCAAGGGGGCCTTTTGTCCAGCATGTGTGGAATTATTTTGCCCCCAGAGGGAAGGGTGGGATAACTTATCCCGTGACAACACTTTTGTCCCAAAAATCCAAAATGCCTTCCTTGGAATAACTTATCCCACTTAATCTTGTCTGCAAATCAAATGTTTGGCAACTTTCAATTTTGGCAAAAAAGTAAAAAAGTCACTATAAGTTGTCATATTACTTTATTTACTTTTCTGCACATCTTTTCGTAAAAAGCCAAAAAATTACTAAAATAACATGTTTCCAAACGAGGCCTAAAGGTATTGAAATTTGATAGTCATTAGATTCTAAGAATGACATTTCGGTATCTACATAAAGTAGGGGAGATTGAGGAGGATTTTTCTTATAAACATGGTTCAGGATGAATGAAATGGAGAATTTAGAAAGGTGTTGAAAACTTATGTAACAAAAGTTAAATGACTAGAGATGGTTAAGAAATATGCTTGCAAAAAAAAAAGGTGTTGTGGAAATGGCACCATGGAAGTTAGAAGTGGCATAACCAATTAAAATGGTTTCTCATACCTTGTGGTTGAATAATTGTGTTGTTGCGTAGAAGCAATTTGATCCATGTTGAATGGGCCAAAAGGACAAGAGGAACTCAAAAATTATGTTGATGGATGCCATGAGAACGAACATTATGATTGGCTTGGACTTAAACAGATGATATGGCTTTAGATAGAGCTTGCTAGAGAAGATGGAGGGATTTATGCAGTCAACCCCAAATACTTGTGATTAGGCTTGTTATGTTAATGTGATCATGAAAGTTTCATTTGACCTCTGGCATGCTATCAATTAGACATTTCATAAAGTTTTCTTGCATATGCTATGTATATGTATATGAGCACTTAGCACATAGGTCTCCTTGATATTGAAAGAAAAAACTTTGGCGTGCCATTCAAGAAACTTGTGTGTGCTCTGTATTACTATTAGTTATTTAATAGTTTTCGAGCCAACCTTCAAAATTTCAGTAAATTATTTGAAGAAGATTCTCGATTGGATACTAATATACAATCTCTGAATATGTACAATATTATCTTGAATATGTACAATATTATCTTGATGTATTACTAATATACAATCTCTGAATATGTACAATATTTTGTTGATGGCAGACTTAAATTTAAAAATGCCCAAAAAGGTAAATATATCTGTTCTTCTTTTCCAAGTAGGCGGGAAAGGGTGTCATAGAATCTGTTTTTTTCTTTCGTATTAAAGATTTTTTGCTTCTTTTTTCAGAGATATTATGTGTACATATATATATATATATTTTCTTTTCATTACTCTGTTGAAGTCCAATGCTTTTGCTCCATGCATATGATACCATCTTTTCCTTACATGGACATTGTTTTTTGAAGGTTACAGTGGGAAACTCGTTATAGAAAAGACATTATTATGATATAAAGCATCATTTTTGCATATTCTAGTTGTGTTTCTTTTTTACAAGCCAACTGGGTAATAATGATGATTGAGTTTTTGAGAGGTAAACTGGATATGGTATCTTAGAATCATAACGAGCTCTTGCTTTTATAATTAAATCACATAAAAGTATCAATACTCGTCAACATGATAGGGCCCATCAGATGTATTGTTAGTATTTTTGGACAGTCTAATTTTGTGTATATATACGTACTCTTTTTTGGCTTAAAGCTTATTCTAAAAATGTGATGAATATGATAATGCTTGATAGATAGCATACTGACTACATTTTATTCTATTTTCAGGATATTTGGTACTGATAAGGGATTCAGAAAATTGAAGGCATTGAAGAGCAGTGAACATGAGGGTGAGGGTAAGCAAATATAAGAAAGCAGACATAAAAAGAGAGATTATTATTTTTTTATTTACCTGCTAGAAAATGTGAAATTGCAGGATGGAGTTTTTAATCGAGGGCATTTTGGGAAAGGTCTCATTGATTCATTGCTCTTAATTAGGTTTTATTTATTGTGTTGTGGGGTGGTTATTATTTGTGTAATGTTGGAATATTTGCAAACCTTTGGATGGTTTGGCCCCAGCTTACAATGAAGCTGATGTCTTTTTCTTTGGTGTATCAGGCTCATTAGTTATTATCTCTTAGTAGGGTTGAACAGGGTTGGCATTGTTCTCATTTTTTTGTTGGTATTTTTGAAAACAAAAATAACGAAAAGTTTAAAACCACTCATAATTTTTGTTTTTTATGTGAAAACAATTCAGATGTGTATCCTAAAAAAAGGTGTTTTAAAAAGTGTCAAGTAAAATTTTTATCAGTTATTTATTTCTTTTTTCAAGAACAAAAAAAGAAACAAAAACGAACTATACAAAGGAGTGAATTGTACTGTAGGTAAGGGCTGTCAGGTCTCTCACCATCACCTAAACAAAAATTTGAGTATTAATGTTGTGTTTAAATCATGAATTTATATATGAATTTAGAAATAAAAAGAGAAATTTAATTCAAAATTTTTTTTTCCTTCTAAATTTATATCAAAATTCATGATCTAATCACATTCTTAAGAGCAATTTGAGGTTAGCTTCTTGTTTTTTTTTTTTCCTTTTTTTTTTTTTTTTTGTCCCTTTAATTTTGACTTTTTATAAGTAGTTGATGCCTTCATGTAAAGTTTAAAAAATTATTTTTGCGAGTGAAAAAATTATGTGATATTTGGACTTTTTTGTCAATGAAGTAACTAACTTTTGAATTTTTGATTTTTTTTTAGCAAACTAGCTTTTTTTTATCAAGTTTCCCAATACCCAACAATTATTTTCTGAGTAAGTGTGGATAGGATGATGGGTCTTACATATGGTGAATTTTACATATGAGACTTGCCATTTGTCCCATATATTAATATTCTATTATGTAAAAATCTTCCATGTACCTAGTGGAGTTCATATTTTTTACTTTTAAATATAGGAGCTTCTATTTATAAATCACACATTATCTCAGTTGACACAAATTTTTTTAATTACAATTTTGTTCTTTGAACAAATTATCATTAATGACAAGCACACCCCATCACAAAATGTCGCCATTTTGGGTTGTAGAAAACCCTAGTTATTGGTGCCCCATCAACCCCCAACATTGTGATGGAACCCCGTCAGCCTTGTAGCACCTCTCCTACCTTTTCCTATGTGACTGTGAGCCCTTTTTTTTGGGTCTTACATGTGGTTTTTTTTGTCTTCTTCTAAAAACCTTAGATTTGAGGTGGGAAAGGGCTGGAGAGATGATCTTAGTGGTGGTAGAAGGCAAGGGAGGGTCACATTGGTGGTGTTGATGAGTTTGTGGAGTTGGGGCTTAAAAAAGAAAGGAAAGGGAGTTGGAAAGGGAGTAACGGTGGGACGACTGGACTGAAGATGGGGCAACATGAGAGGGGTTGGAGTGGTAACTAGGAGGGAAAGAGGGACCCTAGTGATGGGGATAGTGGGTGGTGGCTTTATGCTGTGTTTGGTTGGGAGATTTGAATAGGGATTTGAAAAGAGAAATGAAAAAGGTAAGTAAAATGTGAATAAAACATACTTACATTTCACCTAATTTTACACAAATTTTCTCTTTTCATTTCTAAATCCCTCCCCAAATCTCGAAACTAAGCACAGCATTAGAGTTAAGGGAGAATGTGGAAGATGATAGTATTACAAAAAACTTGGTGTGTATGAAAAAAATAAAAATAAAAATAACAATTGTGTGGTGTGAACTTAATGATATGTGATGAGAAGAATTGTGATATGCAAATAAAAGCTTCTTTTTTACGTTTTGTTTGGATTGATGGTTTAGGAGGGGAAGTGTAATAACCCTCACCACTGATTACTGATTTAATCATTGTTTACTACTAAACTGAGATCAAGTATGATAATTAACTGACTGACTGAAATCTGGAATTGAACTGATTGAATATATTAGTTTAAATGCATATCTATCTGTTTGTCGTTTAAATGATCTGTTTGTGTTATATGCTTTAAACCGCAAATTGAAGGCTTTATCGGTGGCCGAATCTGAAATCGATTGATGTTTTATGATCATTAGAATTTATAAGATTTTATGGCATATTTATCTGAAATGTGATTTGGTATGATTAAATTGGATTAAAATAAGCTCGATTGCACTGTTGGCTTAAATTACCATTTTGCCACACTAGTGGCCCACTACCTAAACATATTTGAGCCTTTCTACATTCAAAACAAAACATTTCCTCAGCTAATTCCCTTGCTATAGCCGACTAGAGAGAGAGATAGAAGAGAGAGCTTGATTTCATCTCATATTTGCTTGGAGACTTGGTGAATTTGTAGGAAGATTGCAAGAATAGAACTTCCATACCTTGAATTGAAGACTTAGGTAAGGAATTCAACCTCTTAATTGTGTCTTTAAGTTCTATCTAGCATGGATCATGGTAGTTTAATGAGCTAAGTCATGAATTGGTTCTAGAATGTTAAATTGAAGCTCATTCCATGCATGCATGTTGCCATTCATGAGTTTTGAGGTGTTTGTTCATGAAATTGTACATGCATGTTCATATTATTGTTAGAGTCCATGTTTTCATCTTGGTTTTGAAAGAATTGGCTCACTTGAGCAAGTGTTTGAAGCTTTGAATTGGTTTAAATTCATGCATGCACATGTTTATCATGTTCTTGAAAGTTTGGTTTGAAATTGGATTTATTTGAACTACCTTTGGGCCTTGATTTTACAAATCGAGCTTTAAATCATGTTAAGCTATGTATTTACAAGTGTTTTCCAGGAAATGGGCCCAAGGGACTCGAATTTGTAGCATTTTAGACTTGGTTTTGAGCTTGAGGTTCGAATCTGGATATTCCAGATTTTGAACTCACGCTCGAGCGGGGTTACTGGCGCTCGAGCGTGAAATTCGTGCTCCCAGTACTTTGCACTGTTTTACAGTCCACTCGAGCGAGAGCTTGTGTCCTACGCTCGAGCGGGTATCGAGTGCCCATCGAGCGTGATTTTTGAGCATCCAGTACTTTTGTCATGTTTTGCAGTCCGCTCAAGCGTGGAAAGTGACGCTCGAGCAGTAACCTTTGTTTGCATGTTCGCTCGAGCAGAGTAACCTACGCTCGAGCGGGACCCCTGTTTTCTGAAAATTCTGAAAATGCTTTTAAAGTGCATATTTGCATCCTCATTCCATCCTAGGCATTCTTAGGCCTAGTTTAAGGCATCTTAATGAGGATATAGATGTAGAACCACACCGACTCTAAGTAGGGACTAAGTCTTTGATTCCCGAATGTGTAACTTAGTGTGTGTTCGTTCTGTCACTGTATAGGGTTGGCTTTCGGAGACGCGCTCTAACTACTTATAGCCCAGAACTCTGTGAGTAATGATGTCGTAAAGATATGTTCAAAGATGAATATTTTCTGACTGTTAACTGAACTGCTTTCTGAATTGTTACTGTTAACTGAATGAATGTATGTCCTCTATTCTGAACTATATTGTGGCATCCATAGCAACTACTGTTTACTGTTACTGCTACTGTTACAGAGATCTCTGTCAGTTCCTATCTTGGGACTTCTGTTTACTGTTATGATGGCTATCATTGACTGATCGGTCTTTTAAGACCTACTGTTTACTGTACTGTTATGCTAATGGATGTACCACATATGACTGTTATGATTGAATGACTGATATACTGAATCAATGAACTGTTTTCATTACTGTAAGGACATTCATTCTAAACCTCTTTACGCATTATGTTATTCACTGGGTTTTAGCTCACGGCTCATATATATATGTAGGTGTACAGGCACCGGACCGTTGCTAGAAGCGTCGGGGTAAACTCCAGTTTTGTCAAGCCAACCATTGTGCCTCACTGCGACGTTCCGAGCCTGTCAAGCTTTGGCTTAGGGGTGTTTTAATTTCCCCCGTCTGCCTCTGCCTCTGTTTTGTAATCTGTATAGGCTGTTACTGTACTGTTTAATAGGGATTAGGTCCCTGTTTTGAATGATCGTAAATATTGTGCATACTGTTTTGTCACTGACTGTATATATGTATGAAAAATCTTTTTGCATACAGACTATCACAGCTCGTTGGATATCTTTTAATTACTGTTTTGGCTTCCGCCATGCCCCTGTACTCTGTATTACTGTCTTACTGTTAAGCAGGCCTTCGGTAATCACGGGTTACTGGCCGGTTACGGTACTAAACCCATTGGGGCGGGTTTGGGTCGTGACAGGAAATGAAGGATTTAGCGGGTAAAGTTAGTTGAATCGTGTTTGGATTCTTTTATAAGAGGGAAAGAGAAATTCATGGAAGGATTATGGGAGAAAGATAATACAAGTATTTTAAACATTTCACTTCCTGTCCGAAATTGGGAGGAACCGGAAGAAAAAGTGAAGTTTCTCTAATAATATATTAAAAAATCTAATTAAATATATATCTTTTTAATCAACTATTGTCTAATCAAACAAGAGAGACGAGGCTTATCATGAATAATTCTACACAAACTAATAATTTTACTAAATTTTTTTATTAAAAATACAAAAGGCCAAATGTAATTGGTTGTAAAAAAAAAAAAAACCATCTAATGATGTTTGGACATCTATATTTTTAATAAGAGTTTGTGTAAATGTAGCGTTGCTTGCTTTTCATTCCCCTTCTTCTTCTTCTTCTTCTTCTTCTTCTTCTTCTTTCATTTATTTCCCCTCACAGCTAACTCTTTCCTTCACTTCCCCTGCCTTCATTTCAAATAGAGTGTTAAAGACAAATAATTTAGTGATTATATAATTTTTTGGAGAAATATTCTTGGGAAAATTTTTCTACAAATAAGTTTTCAAAAGTAATCAAACCAAACAAAATTTTCTAAAAAAATTTCCCAAAACTTGTTTGGTTTACAAGTTTTCCAAACAAATCTCTCTCTCATACACATCAAATCAATCACTTTTTTCAAAACTCTCTCTCAAAATAGTTTTCCAAAACATCTTTTGAAAAAAACCAAACCAAACAACTTTTCATACTTTTTATCTCTAAAACTCATCTCCCAAACTCAAACCAAACATACCCATTTGTCACCGATTTTATTTCACCTCTTTGTTTCATTTCTTAAGTGAATTAATGCAATGAAAACGTATGTGTAAGACCAATCATATTTTACAAATAATGAAACCTAGCATGTTATATAAAAATTCACATAAGATGTGAAGAGTTTTGACAAACTATATCGATAATATATAATTACTCTCATTTTTTTATGTCCGGCTAAAGAGAAATGTTATTTATCACAAATTTATTTCACTTTCTAAATGTGTTGATCAATAAAATTTATATCTCTCTATAGAATTGACCATATTTAATAATTAATGGAACCTATCATATTACATAAAAATCTACATAAAAAGTGATTTTATTTATAAATTTTACTAATATTTTATCCAACAAATCTCATGTGGATCCCATTTGAGAGATTTCTGATTTCACAATCAATGCTCCTATCTGTTCTTTTAAATTTTTTTTTTCAAATATATATTTTTTGAGAATATTTATTATGTGGAGTTTGAATCTTGAATGTCAAAAGTAATTTATAAAAGAAATAAAAGAGAAAATTAGTGAAAGTCATTTTTCAGAAAATCGGTTAATCATGGATACAGTTGGCACCATATTATTTTTATAATCATTAATGTAAGTAGGATACATGCCATACTTCTACACACTTGGAGGTTGATGAAAATTATGAAAAAGTATGGAACACATATAGAAAAGATAATAGAAAAGTGGAAGATCATCATGAAACATGAATTAGAGGAGTTGGGAAATCATGGAAGGATACATGTCCATACAAGAATTATGGGGACATATTTTTTGGGTAGTTCACGTGGCCGAGGTTGTAGTCGAGGTGCCACGTGGGCGAACCATGGTGCCGAGATATGGTGCGGGAATACTGGAATGTGAGATATTTGGATAGAGGACTAGAGTCCTAGATGACATCAAGTTATCTATTTGGATAAAGATGGAACTCTTGATGAAGTTTATCTTAATCTGAATAGTGTGAGTTGTGATAGATGCTATCCTTGTAAAGAAAAGAATCCCATTAAGTGAGACTTCTAGGGGAAGTTGGACACTGATCATTATAAATGTAAGGCATCCCCGTAGGTCTAAGGTATGTGATTTATTTTGTGAGCTCTTGATTTGAGTTAATGATATCTTGTGATATCAGTTGAATGACTTGATCGTCGAAGTGCTCCCGGGTGGACAAATCACCGTGGTATTTCTTGTCTTCTTGTGCATAGGTGCTGGCTTAATCTATTCTGCCACGTGCTCTCCAGCTAAGTTCCATGTTTTGTTGTGTGGTCAAAAATCAACACCCACAATTTGGCACCTCTGTAGAGACTTAATTAGAATAGATGGCCATCATCGTGCAAGATCAACGTGTCGGCGATGACGAGTTTAGTGAAGATGGAGAATGCATCAACATTGACGGGATGAAGACCCTTTCAAAAGAGATGAATGTAAAGATAAGGAGGCAAGAGTGCTATTGAAGAGATGAAGATGGCCTTCAAGTAGAAAAGACATTGGCCTAGTTGAAGTAGATTCAAGGCGGAAGAGCATGGCCTAGGCGGAGCAGATCCCAAATGGAAGAGCATGGCCTAGGTGAAGTAGATCCAAGATGGAAAAGTATTGCCTAGGTGGAGCAAATCCTAGATGGAAGAGTATGGCCTAGGTGAAGCAGAACCAAGATGGAAGAGCTTATCCTAAGTAAGTAGATCCAAGATCCTAGAAGACAAAATCTCGGCCTAGAAAAGTAGGTCTGAGAAGGCAAGAGCTCAACCTAAGTAAGCAGATCCCAGATCCAGAAGACAAGATCTCGGCCTAAATGATTAGGTCCGAGAAGACAAGAGCTCAACCTAAGTGAGCAGATCCCACATCTCAGAAGATAAGATCTCGGCTTAGATGAGTAGGTCCAAGAAGACAAAAGGTCAGCTTAAGTAAGTGGATCACAGATCCTAGATCCCAGAAGATAAGATCTCGGCCTAGATGAGTAGGTTTGAGAAGACAAGAGTTCAATGTAAGTGAGCAGATTCTAGATCCAGAAGATAAGATCTCAGCCTAGATAAGTAAGTCCAAGAAAACAAGAGCTCAGCCAATGTGAGCAGATTCCAAATCCTAGAAGACAAGATCTCGGTTTAGATGAGTAGGTCTGAGAAGACAAGAGCTCAGCCTAAGTGAGCGGATTCCAAATCCAGAAGACAAGATCTCGACATAGATGAATAGGATCGAGAAAACAAGAGCTCAGCCTAAGTGAGCAGATCCCAGATCCAGAAAATAAGATCTCAACCTAGATGATTAAGTCCGAGAAGACAAGAGCTAAGTTTAAGTAAGCAGATCCCAGATCCAAAAGACAAGATCTTGGCCTAGATGAGTAGGTTCGAGAAGACAGGAACTCAACCTATATGAGCAGATCCTAGATCCAGAAGACAAAATCTCGGCCTAAATGATTAGGTCCGAGAAGACAAGATCTCGGCCTAGATGATTAGGTCCGAGAAGACAAAAGCTCAGTCTAAGTGGGCAGATCCCAAATCCAGAAGACAAGATCTCAGCCTAGATGAGTAAGTCCGAGAAAACAAGAGTTTAGCTAATGTAAGCAAATCCCAGATCCCAGAAGACAAGATCTCGGCTAAGATGAGAAGGTCAGAGAAGACAAGAGCTCAGCCTAAGTGAACAGATCCCAGATCCAAAAGACAAGATCTCGGCCTAGATGAATAGGTTCGAGAAAACAGGAGCTCAGCCTAAGTGAGCATATCCCAGATCCAGAAGACAAGATCTCGACCTAGATGATTAGATCAGAGAAGACAAGAGCTCAGCCTAAGAAAGTAGATCCCAGATTCAGAAGACAAGATCTCAGCCTAGATGAGTAGGTTCGAGAAGACAGGAACTCAACCTATGTGAGCAGATCCCAGATCCAAAAGACAAGATCTCGGTCGAGATGATTAGGTCCGAGAAGACAAAAGCTCAGCCTAAGTGAGCAGATCCCAGATCCAGAAGACAAGATCTTGCCCTCGATGAGTAGGTCCGAGAAGATAAGAGCTCAGCCTAAGTAAGTAAATACCAGATCCCAGAAGACAAGATCTCGGCCTAAATGAGTAAGTCCGAGAAGATAAGAGCTCAGCCTAAGTGAGTAGATCCTAGATCCCAAAAGACAAGATCTTGGCCTAGATGAATAGGTCAGAGAAGACAAGAGCTCAACCTAAGTGAGCAGATCCTAGATCCTAGAAGACAAGATCTCGGCCTAGATGATTATGTCCTAGAAGACAAGAGCTCAGCCTAAGTGAGCAGATCCTAGATCCTAGAAGACAAGATCTCGGCCCAGATGAGCAGGTCCGAGAAGATAAGAGTTCAACCAAAGTGAGCAGATACCAGATCCCAGAAGACAAAATCTTGGCCTAGATGAGTAGGTTTGAGAAAACAAGAGCACAACCTAAGTGAGCAGATATGAGATCTAGAAGACAAGATTTCGGCTTAGATAAGTAGTTTCCAAAAGACTAGAGCTCAGCCTAAGTGAGCAGATCTCAAATCCTAAAAGACAAGATCTCGACCTAGATGAGTAGGTACAAGAAGACAAGTGCTCAGCCTAAGTGAGCAGATCCCAGAAGACAAGATCTCGGCCTAGATGAATAGGTTTGAGAAGACAATAGCTCAACCTAAGTGAGCAGATCCCACATGCAGAAGACAAGATCTCGGCCTAGATGATTAGGTCTGAGAAGACAAGAGCTCAGCCTAAGTAAACAGATCCCAAATCTAGAAGATAAGGTCTCGGCCTAGATGAGTAGGTGTAACGGCCCTAAAATACAAGTCATGATTATATTAATTGAATTATGTATTAATGAATGATTATATGTCTTAATTGTGCATATCTATCCAAATTGGGAAATTATCTATTGTGATTATGGCTAGATACTGAAATTGACGGCCTAAATAGATTCAGAAACTGAAATTGAATACATGGATATGCTAATTGGAATTTTTAGAGTCATTTGGGAAGTTTAATTGAAAATTGATTTTATCTGATTCGTTAAGGTGTGTTTGGATTTCATTATTGTATTAAGCCATCTAGATACTAAAATTGACGGCCTAAATGGATTCAGAAACTGAAATTGAATACATGGATATGCTAATTGAAATTTTTAGAGTCATTTGGGAATTTTAATTGAAAATTGATTTGATTTGATTCGTTAAGGTGTGTTTGGGTCTCATTATTGTATTAAGCCATCTAGATATGGATATATATATATATATGACATAAGCTTCTTTATGAGCTCAAACTCATCTTTTAGAGAGAAAATCTGAGAGATACATCTAAGAGAGAGAGAGAGAGAGAGAGAGAAACCAAGAGAGAAGTAAAGAAAGGGAAGAAGAAACTCAAATTTGGCTTGGATTTGTCAAGATTATGCAAGATTAAGTGTCTATGAAGACTCTAGGTAAGGATTTGCCTCTCAAACCTTGAAGATCATATGGTATAGAGTTGGATTTATGCGCTATTGCATGTATTTTGCTTGAGCATGTTAAGAAGAAGATGATTCCTTACATACATACATGAATATGTTGGATTTTGAAGTTATATGTTACATGCATTCTAGGATTGAGTTATATTGAAGTTCAATCTTATTATTCGAAAGCTATGGAAAGGAATTTAGACTAGATTGTTATATGCATGAAGCATTTATACATAAACATTGAAGAAAAATGATGAAAGTTATGAGTTCATGGAAGTTAAGAACTTGATTTGAAAAATTAAAAAGGAGTTTGATTTAATTGAGTTGAGAATTGAATTATAGTTCTTGAATATTTCCATGTTTTGAAAGTGTATTGCATGAGTTATCTAACTTGAGAAGGAAACCTTCATGAATTTCAACGATTGAAGCTCAAGATTATGATTTTGATATTTTAATGCAAGGATTAGAGCTTAACTTGTATGTTTAACGAACAAAAATTGTAAATTCAAGAACATGGGTTCATTGCATGGACTTTGGGTTTTAAATTAATCTTTGATTTCAAATGAAGTAAGACATTGTTTATTTACCATGATTGTGAAAGTCTTGAGTATTGAAGATTTGAAGTTCAAATGTACAAGTTCTATGAACTTTCATAACAACATGAAATTTGAAGCTTTTGCATGGAAAGTGTAGTTTTGATTTGAAGTTATAATTTTGTTAAAAATTAAATATGTAAAGTTCAATATGTTCATGAAAGGTTTTGGGTCTTGAATTGCATGAAATGGAGCTACAATTGAAAAATGAAGACTTCAATAATGAGGCAGATTTTTGAACCAAATAGACCCAGAACTCACATGTGTGGCCCTGTTTGGGAAGACCTGGCTTGTTTTTCGCTTCCCTTTTTCACGTACCGGGCTTTCATTTGCATGGTTTTAAAGTGTTTTCATAATCATTTTCATCTCATGAGTGCATTAGAATGAATAAATGAAAGATTAGAACCGAACGAGTAAAGACGAATGGTAATTGAATAAGTAAACAATCAAATCAATGGTGTTGGCCAAGGATTGAATGTAATTGTATCGTTGTGCTTGAATTTGTTTGTTTAGGTCGAACGCCGAACCAATAGTACGTGTCATATTACTTTCTGAAATGATACTTTTTATCGATTGAATGATGATCCTATTTTGAACTGTATTCGTGGCATCCATAGCGTATTGTGATTGTTATTGTTATTGTTGTTGTTATTGATATCGTTATTGTTACAGAGATCTTTGTTAGTTCCAAATCTTGGAACTATTGTTATTGTATGATGGTCATCAATGGATTGTTCGGTCTTTTAAGACCTAGTGTATTGTTGCTATTGGATATACCACGCATGACCCATATGACTATGATGGATCGAATTGAATGATTGATTGACAAATGATATTGATTGAAAATGTTCTAATGCTAATCAATTGTTTCAAAGACTGTAAGGACATCATTCTTAACCTTTTTACACATTTGTTATTCACTGAGCTTTAGCTCACAATTTATTATATATATGTAGGTGGTCAGGCACCGGATCAAAGTTAGAGACGTTGACTTGAACCCTTTGTTTTTTTTGTCAAGCCAATTATTGTGCCTTATTGCGAGGTTCCGAACCATTGCATGTCAGGGCTTATTGGGTGATTCAAATTCACCTTTTTGACATTATGTTTATGAGATAAGAATGTTTATTGAGTTTTGTTAATTGTTTTTGGCAATGGGATTTAATTCCCTAGCTTATGTTTTGTTATGTACACATGTGTTATAGACTTAAATGTTTGTATAATTCCAAGTGTATGAAATTTGATTTGTTCATTTAAGTCCTCACAGCTCATTGGAAGGTATTTTATATTATTGTTTGGCTTCCGCCAGCCCCTTTTATTGTAATTTTGTCATTATTGTTAATCAGGCCTTTGGTAATCACGGATTACTGGCCGGTTAAGGCACTAAACCTATAGGGGCGGGTTTGGGTCGTGACAGTAGGTCCAAGAAGACAAGAGCTCAGCCTAAATGAGCAGATCCCAGAAGACAAGATCTTGGCCTAGATCATTAGGTTTGAGAAGACAAGAGCTCAGCCTAAGTGAGCAGATCCCAAATTCTAGAAGACAAGATCTCGGCCTAGATGAGTAGGTCTAAGAAAACAAGAGCTTAACCTAAGTGAACAGATCCCAGATCCAGAAGACAAGATCTCGGCCTAGATGATTAGGTCTGAGAAGACAAGAGCTCAGCCTAAGTGTGCAGATCCCAGAAGACAAGATCTCGGCCTAGATAAGTTAGTCTGAGAAGATAAGAGCTTAGCCTATGTGAGCAGATCCCATATCCTAGTGGACAAGATCTTCACCTAGATGAGTAAGTTCGAGAAAACAAAAGTTCAACCTAGGTAAATAATTTTGAAAAGATCATAACTTACCGGAGGCAAATAGAGTTGAACTAAGTCTGTAATGTTTCAATATGAAACATGACGATTAATTTAGACTTGCCGTGATGACAGAATTGAACTAAGTCTGCGATGTTTTGACACGAAACAATGCGAAACTGGCCATGACCTAGTCAGTTTGTGAGGAAAGCCGAGGTGGTTAGTACTCTCACTGCACTAATGTTAAGCCTAAAATGCTTCGTTTGGGCGAGCCAAACATGATGATCTTGGTTGAGATGACGATCTCAGTTGAGATGTTGATCTTGGTTGAGATGATGATTTCAGTTGCGATGTTGATCTTGGTTGACATAATGATCTCGGTTGAGATGTTGTTCTTGGTTCCTGATGAGTTGATACGAGGGTCTTGATATTCTTGAACTAGCAAGTCATGATCTTTGCTAGTAGTGCGATCTCTGTCGAGATGTTAGATCTAGATGAGATAAAACATGATAGTTCTTGGTTCTTGATTCTTGACGAGTGGACATTTGAGTCCTTGTTTTTTTACGCCAGCGAGTCATGATTTTATTCGAAAGAGTATCTCTAGTATGTTGTTTAGTCGACATGTTGGAAAATAAAACGAAATAGGTTCCATTACCTCAGGTTGCCGAGGTAATAGAACCCCAGGGGGCAGTTGTGGGGACAATTTTTTGAGTAGTCCATGTGGCTGAGGTTGTTAGTCGTGGTGCCACGTGGGCGGACCGTGGTGCTCAGATATGGTGCGGGAATACCGGAATCCGAGATATTTGGATAGAGGACTAGAGTCCTAGATGACATCAAGCTACCTATTGGGATAGAGATGGGACTCTTGAAGAAGTGCATCTTAATGTGAATAGTGTGAATTGTGATAGATGTTATCCTTGTAAAGAATAGAGTCCCATGAAGTGAGACTTCTGGGGGAAGTTGGACACTGATCATTATAAAGGTAAGGCACCCCCGTGAGTCTAAGGTATGTGATTTATTTTGTGAGCTCTTGATTTGAGTTAATGATATCTTGTGAGAAGTTGACTGACTTGACCATTGGAGTGCCCTCAGGTGGACGAATCACCGTGGTACTTCTTGTTTTCTTGTGCACAGGTGCTGGCTTAATCTATTCTGCCACGTGCTCTCCAGCTAAGTTCCATGTTTAGTTGTGTGATTAAAAATCAACACCCACAATTTGGCACCATCTGCAGTCAAAGATCATCATGAAGCATGAATTGGAGGAGTTGGGAGATCATGGAAGGACACATGTCCATACAAGAATTGTGGAGACATATTTTTTGGGTAGTCTACGTGGCCGAGGTTGTTAGTCGAGGTGCCACATGGGCGGACCATAGTGTCGAGATATGGTGTAGAAATACCGGAATCCGAGATATTGGGATGGAGGACTAGAGTCCTAGATGACATCAAGCTACCTATTTAGATAGAGATGAGACTCTTGAGGAAGTTTATCTTAATCTGAATAGTGTGAGTTGTGATAGATGTTATCCTTGTAAACGATAGAGTCGCATAAAGTGAGACTTCTAGGAAAGTTGGACACTGATCATTATAAAAATAAGGCACTCCCGTGAGTTTAAGGTATGTGATTTATTCTATGAGCTCTTGATTTGAGTTGATGATATCTTGTGAGATAAGTTGACTAATTTGATTGTCGGAGTGTCCCTGGGTAGACGAACCACCGCGGTATTTCTTGTCTTCTTATGCACAAGTGCTGGCTTAATCTATTCTGCCACATGCTCTTTAACTAAGTTCCCTGTTTGGTTAATCATGGATATTGTTGGCACCATATTATTTTTATTATCATTAATGTAAGTAGGATACATGGCATACTCCTACATACTTGGAGGTTGATAGAAATTATGAAAAAACATGGAACACATGTAGAAAAGATAATAGAAAAATGGAAGGTCATCATGAAGCATGAATTGGAGGAGTTGGCAGATCATGGAAGGACACATGTCCATACAAGAATGAAAATGGAAGAATAGGGTAGTTATTAGATAGTTATTTTTTACAATTTTTCCTTACAAATAGCCATCATGGCTACATTTGTAAACCCTCGACCAAAATCTAGGTATGTCTTTGTCAATTTCATTTATTTTTAAAATTTTGCACTTATTTTTATGTACTACACTTACATTTCATAGGAGTAGATTAGCTTTGTAATCTCAGAACTCAGCAGTTTAAAACCTTTGAAGTTGCCCTTACTAAAGGTAATCTTTTGTAATTGTTTATTCAATTATTCAATTGTAATTTCTGCCCAATCTCTTTCTTCCATTCTGTTACGAATTTAAGTAAAAACTTTTGTTTATCTTCTCAACACAACATAGTAAAATTTTCTTAATTGAGGTTGGTTTATCTTTTCAACCAACACAGATAAATTCTCTTAATTAAGGTTAAGAGAATCTTAACACAATCGCTTGATAAAAATTAGAATTTATTATCTGTCATGACTTTTTAGATCCTTATTAACACGCTTGAATTACATTTCTAACTTTTGAAGTGTCAAAAATAGCCCGCAGATACTCTCGAAGTATTTGTGATCCCCAACAAGTTTTATATGTTTGGAATTGTATTTCATGAGATCATTTTTTTTTTTTGAAATTAGATGTTTTTCCATATTAATTTTATCCTTATTCTTAATATTTGAAAATTTTAAAATTTCAAGACTTTCAAAATATTTATCTATTTTTGATAAAATTTAAAATTTTAAAAACTACTCGACAAAATATATCTAGTAAGATTTTAATTGAATATAAAATTACGTAAAATGAAAAAAAAAAAATTTAACACTTTTTTATTTTGAAAGTACGAAAATTTTCCACTCCTAAAATTTCACTTTTAATTTTTTTTATTTTTTTTATTTGTCAGTATGGAGTAGTGGTGCAAGTTTCTTGTGTGTATGTGCAAGTTGATTTTTGTAATTGGTATAAGTCTTTTTTTTTGTGTCAGAATTGTACTAGAAAATATTTTCATATATAATACAATTATTTTTTGATTGTCTCATCTATTTGTAATTTATCCTAAAAATTATGAATATTTGGTGTGTTATAGTGTGCCTGTTTGGCAGAGCTTAATTACAGCTTATTTCAGCTTTCAGCTTAATTTAAGTTATTTTGATGTGTTTGGTTTAGCTTATAGATTATAGCTTATAGCTTTTTGGAAGTCAGAAATCAGCTTATTCTTTGAGTGGGGCATGAGATGCTTTAAGAATAAGCTGGAAATCAGCTTATGGTCATAGTTATAAGCTATAAGCTATTTAGGCATAAGCTATAAGCACTTTCCCACAGCTCTACCAAACAGGGCCAGTGAAAGGTAAACGTTACAAATACTATTTCTGATTTTAACTTTTGCAGTTAACATTAATAACGTTATGAAATTTATGATTATGTTATGAATGATGATATATAAATGTTACAAGCCTTTTGCAGTGAGTTATTTTATAAATTATTTCAGTGAAAAAATCACTTGTTTTTATTATAAAATGTTGTGGTTATTGCAGTAGGATGTATAAAATTGTAATTTAGTGGAAGTTTTCAAAAAAAAATAAAAATTTAAATTAATAGTAAATTTTATCAATTTTAATTTTAATAATTAAATTTAAAAAAAATTCCATGAATTTATAAATATTTTAAAAAACTGATTTGCATCTCTCTCTCTCTTTCTCTCTCTCTCTCCTTTTAAATGCATACCATATTTACACCTTGTAGAATTTTTAGCCATAATGATACTGTAATGGTATTTTATTATGAGTTATTTTGCTGGTTTCATTCTATAAGTAACATTATTTAATTTTGAAAAATATTTTTTTTTGGTGCAAGTTTTTGCTTCCAAATAATATAAGCTTAATTTGGACTACTTTAGTATCATAAGTTTGAAATAATTGAATTTAAAATTAAATATAATTACTAATTCATGACGTGACATGTACAGAATAAAAACTTCACTCATTCTCGATTCTACGAGAATTTTTATGAAAGATTTGTGTTATACAAACAAAATCTATGTACACCATGACATTTTTCTTTCATCTATGTACACCATGACATTGGCTACATCTCATTCATTTCAATTTATTTTACTTCTAAAGGATGAAAACTAAGATGCTAGAATGGGTCCCAGAGTGCTTGTAAAGGGGAGAAGTGAAGAGCATATTTTGGTACAATAATACTAGATATCATCAAAAAAATTTTATGAAAATAATCATAAAAGTTTTGTAACTCTTGGATTACATTTAGAATAAAACACCACACACTAATCAAGGTAATCCAAGGATTATAACTCTTTCATGATTATTTTTATGAAAAAAATTTCATGATCCCTAACTTTTTTCATTTTGGTAGGGTGAGGTTAAATGCACTCATTAAATTTCTTTTTTCACTTATTACATTACTCTTTTAATTAGGATAAATTTTTATGTCAATAAAATATTACATGACATTATTTTTTGTTAATCACAAATATATATATATATATATTTTTATTGTTTCTCAAATATCGAACACAAATATAATAGATTCTAGTATTAAAATCAATCACAATAATAAAAAAATATCACATAATATACTCCTATATACATATAAAAATTACTACAACAGTGCTACAGAGAACCAGTAGAGCTGCTCTGGCACCACACTTACAAAAAAAAAAAAAAAAAAAAAAAGATAAAAGACAAAACAAGAAGAAAAAAAAAGAAAATTTAATACTCATTTAGAGCTCCTCTCTTAAAGGTCTAAACTATTTTTGAAATTACTAAAAGATTAGTTCTTAACCATTGCATCATGCCACGCACTTTGCAACCAAGTTTCACAGCCATTAACCACTTTCCACCAAAATGGCAAAAGAAAAAAAAAAAATATATATATATATATATATTGGCATATGGAAGGTAGGTCAACCATCTGTTTAGTTGAAAATTTTGAAGAGAAATTACAAAAAAAAAAAAAAAAAAAAAAAAATACGCTCACTTTTTTATTTTTATTTTTAAATTTCTCTTCAAATTTTTAATCACACACAACATAAATACGTAATAAAAAAAAAAAATACAACCTAGAAAATTATTATAAATAAAATTATAAATACTTTTTAGAATATTTATCAATAAATTCCATCTCATAAATAAGTACTCCAATTAGTTCTAATTTTTTTTTATTGATTTATTAAGTCTTATTAATAGAGGGTTTCTTTTCTTGTAGTCTTATTTTTTATTTTGGTAGTGCTTTGGTAAATAACTATACTTTTTTATTAATATGACAGGTATGATGTAATATTTCAATATGATAGATATTAATGTGACATTTCAACAATGTGACACTTCAAAAAAATTAAAAATTCTTTTGTGTACTTTTCCTAAATATGACAACATGACAAGTATGATATGACACTCCAAAACTTTTATTTCAAGAAAAAAAAAAAATTTAGTGTATTTTTTCTAAATGTGACAACGTGATGGGTATGATATAACACTTCAAAAAAAAATAAAAACTCCTTAATGTATTTTTCTTAAATATAACAACGTGATGATGTGACACTCTAAAAAAAATTAAAAACTCTTTACTATACTTTTTCTAAATATGACAACATGATGAATACGTTGTGATACTTTAAAAAAAATTAAAAACTCCTTAATATATGATATGACACTCCAAAACTTTTATTTCAAAAAAAAAAAAAAACTTCTTAGTGTATTTTTTTTAAATGTGACAACGTGGTGGGTATGATGTAACACTTCAAAAAATAAAAATAAAAACTCCTTAATGTATTTTTCTTAAATATAACAGCGTGATGATGTGACACTTTAAAAAAAATTAAAAACTCTTTACTGTACTTTTTCTAAATATGACAACATGATGAATACGTTGTGACACTCTAAAAAAAATTAAAAACTCCTTAATATATTTTTCTCAAACATGACATATAACATTCTAACGTAACGAGTATGATGTGACATTCTAAAAAAAAAAATTAAATCTCTTTAATATTTTTTTTTCAAATGTGACACTTTAATATGACAGGTATAATGTGACACTAAAAAACTCTTTAGAATACTTTTTCTAAATGTATCACTCAAATGTGACGAACAAATGAGTCCATCCAAAAGAACTAAATGGATTACAAGAAAAAATATAAAATTATATAAATTACAAATTCAAAATATGAGACTTATTGATCAATCTCCCATATTTTTTTTACTGTCTCAAATATTTTCTTTAAAATCTATGTACAAAACTTCCTACTGCAATTGCAAATGAATGGAGCTTACCCAAGTTATGTCATAAATTTTTTAAATTTGATTTAAAACCTAATGAGCTTAAAACATGTTTTTATTTAAATTTAGGCCAAGTTTAACAATTCAAAAATAATCCATCTTTTTATTTTTTTTTCCATCACATCACCTCTCTATTTTTCTGCACATCTTTCGTAAAAAGACAAAAAGTACATTTATTTAGGTCATCCCAAACAACCCTTTAACTTATTTAAATAATTAATTATTTTTAAACGAGCTTTAATGAAACTAAACTAAACTAATTTATTTTTTTTATAATTTTTATTTTCTTATCCACAAAGTTGTCGAAATTTAATTTCAAAACTTATATTCAACTTTTAACATACATAACCAGTCAATCTGAAACAAAATGAAACACGAAAGCATCATCTTGCGTTGGTTTTACAACTCTAATTCACAATTGAAAACAACAAAAAAATAAAATAAAAACAAACAAAATGGAACACAAACGCATCAACCTGGGTTCGTTTTACGACGCTACTTCACAATTGAAAACAGCAAAAATAAAATAAAAACAAACAAAATAGAACACGAACGCATCAACTTGGGTTCGTTTTACAACTCTACTTCACAATTGAAAACAACAAAAATAAAATAAAATAAAAACAAATTATTGTCGTACCGCTATGTATCCCGCCGGAGATCGATTACAACCACGCTTACATTGTCAGCACTCCGCCTGGCCAACGCCAATTTCGTCAACAGCATAGACGCGTCCGAGCATGCCTTGTCGCCATGTTCTCCCCCGGCGGCCTCACTCACCAGCGAGCACATCTTGCTTGTCGACTCCCCCGCCGCTGGTGCCTTCCCTCTGAGACACATTCGCGCCACCCCACAAGCCATGTCGTTCGACACCACGTCCCATAGACCGTCGCTCGCCAGTATCAGGCAGTCGTCCTCTGCCGTCCGATCTGTGATCGTCACTTCAGGATCACAGCTCACGTATGGCTTCAAATAGTTATCTCCTGAATACACACACAAGCATAACAGTAGCTAGCGTAAGCATATGAAATGATGCATGGTGCTATTCTGCACAGCTGGTGATAAAGATCATGGTTTTTATCCAAAAATATGTATTTTAAATAATAATATCAAAATAAATATTAGTATCGACGATAAATCAAATATTAATTCATAATGAAGATGCTTATAACTTGTTTTATTTTGAACAAATATTGTTTCAGTATATAAGTGTAATTTTTACTTACGCCGCGATTTGAGATATAAATAATTTAAATAGGTTAATTATTAAGAAACAAAAAAAAACAGTAAAAAATAAAAAATAAAAAATAAAATCAGAAAAGTGAGGTGCTTTGCTTCTGCTTCTAATTATTAAGTTTTTAGTTTGTATAAAAGTTAGCCCTGCTCAATAATATCGCAGACACAACAGTAAGTTGGTTTGGCACCTCTTAAAATAATTTATCTTTTTATTTTTTTAATTTTTATTTAAATCACATCGCTTATTTAATTTTTTATATGTTTTTTCATAAAAAATCAAAAAATATACCTCCTTAAATCATTTCAAACGCCTTATAACAACATAAGAAGTGTGAAACATCAATTGTATCAATCGTAATGGCGATATTTAAAATCATATTCGTACATGAATCAATATTGAATAATATTAGAGAATAATGATCAACAATTTTTCTTACCAATGGCTCTTGACATAGCGAGAACACCGAGAACCCGTGGGCCGTCCCAGTATATAACCCGCCCCCCGGCGGCTTGGATTCTGCTCAGCTCATCTGGCCGATCCGGCTTCAATACAAACAACAGATTTAAAAAAACAAGAAAAGGAAAAAAAAGGGGACAAAACCGTAATTTCGTATAAACAAACGAAAATCATACTAACAACAAATCAGGACCGTTGATATAGCGATCAACGAGAGCTAACCTTGTGATCGGTTGAGAGAGGGATGGCCTTGCCGTTGCGGCACAATACAGCTCTAGAATCTCCGCAGTTGGCGACAATGATCTTATCCGGAGTCACGACTGCGACTACCGCCGTTGATCCAACTGTGTTGCACTCCGGCGTTTGGAGCTCGCACCGACAATCGGCACGCAGAACGCTTTCGTTCCATGCAATCACCTCATTGTCCATGCGATTGAAGCTTCTCTCCATCGCGACCTTCCACTCCTCCGTACTCGAATCCTTCTTCTCTATCTCTTCCTTTACAAGTTCATGTAACCGATCTCTACACTTCATCGCCACCTACAAAGAAATCAAACGAAAAAACTCGGATCAATTCGAAACCCTAGAAATTGAACAACTATGTGATTTTTATGTGTGATAATACGTACATGAGAGCAGCCATGGCCGTCGTAAACGGCGTAGTAATGCAATTTAGTTGCGGTTTCGTGTTTCATTCTGCAAAAGGAGGGGTGGATCGCCACCGCGTCTTCCATGTCTCTCCGCCTTCCACAAACCGAGGCTACACCGAACTTCGGATACACCTCCTGAACAACCAGAGCAGTCAATAGCGATTGACTCAGAATCGGATTCACCAGAATCGCTTGGCCACCTGAGATCATCATCTCTTTCGTCTCCGGTGCTCTTTCGTTTCCCGAATCCAAAAGTTGTTCTCCACTGTTCTCGACGGCGTTATCGCACTCCCGCGAAACCGATGAGGCCGTACGGAGATCAAGTTTCTGACGCTTCTTCTGTCCGTTTACAGGCTCAGACGACGCCATATCGCCGACGAACTTGAACGGCCGGACCTCCGCGCTCCGCCGCTTCACACCTCGGGAACTCGTATTGCAAGCCGCCGACACCTCGCTCTCACGCTCTACTCCGCAGCATATCTCCGCCATAACAAATCTGCACCACCACCAGCACCGGGTACGCTGCTCTAAAATCCAGTGTTTAATTCGTGTATTTATTGTCAGAACTCCATAGATATCAAATTTCAAACCACTTGAAACCCTAGAAATCTGATATTTCACAACACTTGAATCAAAATTCAAACTAGAAGAATGAGAGAGACAGGGGGAATAGTCGCGTTAAATTGACCACCATGGCAAGGAGAGAGAAAGAGAGAGAGCGCTTTTCTGGTAAAGAAATTGACAAGGTACTTCTCGGCCAGAAACCAAAACCGATCTCCACCGTTCATGTGTCGTCTACAGCTCTCCACCCGTCCGTCCAAATGAAGCACGTGTACACAATCTTCGCTTATCTGTACGTGGCCCAATCAAAGATCAACAGCGAGATGATAAGGAAGCTTCAATTCACGACACGCATGTGGTCCTTGGGACGACATCGCGAGAGATATTAAAAAAGATTTTGATTTTGGAAAAGAGGGGAGACACGTGTCGGGATCGTGGGGTAGGGGAGAATGCTGTGGGATTATAAAATTCCGTAGTTTGGGTGGTGTGGGCCTCTATGGTCCAATCAGAGACGTCTACGTAGCGGGTTGTGATGGTGACGTGTGGGCCATGATGTCTACGTCCGCTGACGCCTAGTAAGAAGAATCTCTGATGTAGCTGTTTTGCTTCACGCTTTGACACCTGTTCTAATCAGGAGGCCCCACGTCGTCGGTAGAGCGGGACACGTTTCAAAAAATTTCGGTTACAACCCAATGGAATTTTGAATTAGCCGTTTGCCCACAGATTTGGGGTGTATGCGTTTTTGGAAATGAAAATATTTATGAATCATAAATATTATTTCAAAATTTATTTTGAAATGAATTATATGATATAAATTTAAAGTTGAATAAGATATAAGTTATACTTAAACTAATTATGATTTATAATTATTAAATATTTTACCAAATATGATTGCTTTGCCAATTTTATAACAAATTAATTTTATGTTTTGTTAAAATTCTTTATATATTCCCACTTAATTCCAACCAAATCAGCCCTCCCTATCTCCATACTTATTCATTACCACAAATCTCTTACTCTTAAGCCTCATTTGAGAACTATGTGTTTTAGTTTAAAAGTAAAAAAATCATTATAAGTTGTCACATAATTCTATCTACTTTTATGCATATCTTTTTGTAAAAAGTCAAAAAATTACAAAAAAAACTTGTTTCCAAATGAGGCCTTAGTCTCTTACCGTCATCTCTTACTCTTAGTCTCTTTCCCACCTCGTACGTAGCCATTCTCACCCTACTCTCTTACCGTCATCTTACTCTTAGTTTTTCCTCCACCTTATATGTAGCCATTTCCGCCACTCTTTTCCGCTACCCTCATTTGATACAACTTCCTCAATAATTTTCGTTATCCTTAATATTTATGTTTTCAATAAGTCGAATTCTTCACTAGAACGATTGTGATCTAGATTTGGCAATGAGAGTTGTAAGGAGTCATTGTAATGAGAGGGGATATTAAAAAAGGTGAAGAAGCGTTGTGGATGGCACTACAATTTAAAGTAGGATCTGTGGAAGGGGTTGGGAGTGCCTCTAAAGGGTAAGGATGGACAACGAATGGTGGTGATGGTAATTATAATGGTAGTAGTAGAGAGAATTAAGATTTGAATTTAAGATGTTAAGAATAAAAGTAAAATTTAAAATCCACGATAGGTTAAAATTAAAACTCCATAATAAAGTAAAATTGTAATAAAAAATGTTATCAATGTATGGGGTCTAAATAATAATTTAAGGTGGTATCAGGTACTTTTAGGCTTCGTTTGGAAAGTAAAAGTTGGGACTTTTTTGGTTATTTTAGCCACAAAAAATAAAATAAGTTTTTTAGCCCTATAAGACAAAACATCACATTTAATTCATAATCATTATATTATTTCTTTCACAAAAAGGCAAAAAAGCATAAAGTCTTTCACAAACCAAGCTTTGTAGCCTTAAGCTAAAATAACCAAAAAAGTCAAAAAGCCAAAAAGTCAACCCACTTCCCAAACGAACCCTTGAAGTACCACATGACATTATTTACATACTAATCCAAATCAATGGACAATTTTAAAAAAATATATAATTGAATTTTTTTTAAAAAAATTAAAATTATATAATTATGAATGATTTGTTCAAACAAAAGCAAATTATACTATTAGAAGAAAGCTCTTCAAAATTCTTAAGTTAGGGGGTTTAATTTTATCCTTATTTCAAGTAACACTCCGTTTGTTTGCGTAGAAAATACTTTTTGGATTTTTTTATAATATTTTCTGGTGTTTGGTACAAAAGAAAATGAAAATCAATAAAAAATATTCATAGTCAACAGAAAACAAATCTATATAGGTAGAAAATATTTTCTACTTTTAAAAGGTAGAATGCATTTTTCGGACTAAAATTTTACTAATGACATCACACGACCACTACCATTCTCACATGTACTATCACGTCACCATCACCACGGTCACTATAACTATCACTATCGTCGTTGCCACCACCCCACCATCATGCCACTACCTCCACCTTCAATCCACTACCACTACTACCAACAAACATAGAAAAATATTTTTCCTAGGAAATTTTTTTTTTTTTTTAAATTCTATAAATTTTTTTTAATTAAAAATATTTTCTACCTAAACAAATGACACGTAAGTCTTAGGCCAAGTTTGGCAACTCAAAAATAATCTATCTTTTTATCTTTTTTCCATCATATCACCTCTCTACTTTTCTGCACACCTTTTTCGTAAAAAGACAAAAAGTGCACTTATTTAGATCATTCCAAACAACCCTTTAGTTTACTATATAGGAAAATTGTAACAACCCGAAAATTTAAGTTGTCCCTTAAATTTTATAGTAGTATTATTTAATTATAAATGAGAAAAATATAATTTTATGTATAATTAATTAAGCTAATATATATATATATATAGATCAAGATGCTTATCCGTAGCAAGGAAGGGCCACGTAGTGAATACACATGGTTCCTTGGGGAGGGAGATAAATGGCTTGGAGAAGAAGAAAGGCACCTATATAAAGGTGCCTCGAGTAGGAAAAGTGGAGGAAGGAAAGAGCAGTCAATCAGTAAATGAGGATGTTTCGGTAAATGATTAATATTTAGGTGTGTTATACCTTGAGTCACCATAATATATTTGATATATGTTTTGAGTTATCATAATTTATTTTACGTAAATTGTGTATTATATGTTATGTTAGCATTTTTAATTATGTTATTTATTTATGAACCTTATTTGATATACTAAAGAAAACCTATGGATATAACTGTTTATTAAAATGTGTTTTGAGTAATTATTTTATAAGTACCACTACGGAGGTCCCATGTCTTGGGGGACTTAAATAAATCATTGGTTTCTGATTTTACGTAAATTGTGTTTTATATATTATATTAACATTTTTAATTATATTATTTATTTATGAACCTTATTTGATATACTAAAGAAAACTCATGGATATAACTGTTTATTAAAATGGGTTTTGAGTAATTATTTTATAAGTACCACCATGGAGGTCTAATTCCTTGGGAGACTTAAATAACCATTGGTCATCTGATTAGTCACTTTGTAATCCTCTGTCTGTCATGGATCTATTGATACTCTGATTTCTGGTGTGGAGCAAAATGTTATACGGAGCAAAGTGTTACACTATTATGGGAGCCACCTCTAGAGTTCATACGAGCCATCTCTTGAGTTTATATATCTGTTTTGTACCGTGGTTATAATTTCTGGTGTGGAGTAAAGTGTTGTACGAAGCTAAGTGCTATACTATGGTGGGAGCCATCTCTAGAGTTCGTATAAGCCACCTTTTGAGTCCATACATCTGTTCTATTCCGTTCTGTACCGTGGTTATGATTATTTTGTTTATATGATTTCTGTATTATATGTCAAATGATCTCTGTATTATATACTTTGTATTTTAATATCAAGCTCTATTTAGCTCCATAATTATTCATGGTGAATTTTATACCCTTATGCTCTTAGTATAATATTTCTCACTCTGCCATGTGCTTATAGCTGCTTACCAATTTTCAGGAAACAATGTAATTCAAAAATAGTGTTTGGAGAGTCTTAAACGCAAGGCTGCGTAATAGACACACACAATACTTTTATAGTATTTATAATTCTATTGTTCATATGTAAATATCGGCTTTTTTGATTAATAAATTTTGTTATAAAAATAGAAGCTCCAATGATTATTTTGGGGAATAACAACCCCCTAACGTAAGTAATTTTAACTAAGGTTTCGTTTGGTAATATTATTTTTTAATTTAAAAGTCAAAAAATTACTAAAAAAATAAAAAATTAACAATTTATATCAAAAAATTAAAGATTCTATTTTCTCTCTACTTTTTGTACATCTTTTCGTAAAAAATCAAAAAGTCATTACAAACATACTAGTTTTTTTTTATATCATATTTCAGCCAAAAAGTTAAAAAGTTATTAAAAAAGTCTATTCTCAAGCGAGGTCTAAATAAAATAAAGAGTAGTTTTATTGACAATGAAGTTTTACCTAAATTTCAGAAGAAAAAAAAAAATCATTTGAAAATTACTAGATAAATAAATTGACTTGAAGGACAATTTTGTCAATTCACCAATGTTTTTCCGAACAAAACTCCACTACAGTGGCTACCTAAAACAATTCTTCAATTTAAATTTTATCTTAAAAGCGACCCAGTTGCTTATAATATAAAAACTTCTTTAAAATGATCGCAAAGGTAAATTAGTCAAATAAATTAAGAAAAAATTGTGCAATATTCTGTGAATTTCATGATTTGGACTTTCATTTTTTTTCATGTGTCCTTTTTACATTTTTTTATAAGAAAAAGTTAAAAAAGCAATTAAATAGTCAATTCCTAAACGAGCTCATTAGTCCAATTTTATTACGAAAAATAATACATAACAATTATGAAAAGTCTAGTTTTTATTCATATTATTATTTATAAATATTTCTATTCAGATTCATTATTTTAAATGATCTGCTTTTTAAAACAATCAATAAGAGAGAAGAATGTTCACCAGCTGTAGAGTGAGTGAACAAATTTTCACTCGGATAGGTTTAGGGTTATAAATTGAATCAAACTACTTGAGGTTGATGTTAGGATTAATCCATCCATATAATAAAGGTATATCTTATTAATTATTATGTTAATTTATACATGTATTTGGGTTAAGATAGTAGAATCCGTAATCTACTGGGAAAACTAATATGTGTAGGATTTAGTTATCTAATTATATGAAATTAGGATTCTTATGGGTAGACTATTATAAATAATCATGTAAACTATAGGGTTTCTTTGAATAATATTGAGAGAGTAATAAGGAAAAAAATAGAGATGTAAGGGTAAGAGAAAAAATAATGTGCCCACCAGGTGAGCAAGGGCTCAACTACTGTTGAGCATAGGATTCGAGTAGTAGTGTGGGTTTTGAGTGTTTTGACTATCGCACATGTATTCTTTATTTTATTCATAGTAGAAACTGTCTCTCCCATAAATATAGGCAATTTGGGTCAAACAACATATATTTGTGATTATTTTTTTCTTTGGTGTGTGCATAAGTGTACTTCCGTTTGTGTTGGCGGGATATGATATAAATCTAAGGGTGAGCATGGTCCGGATTGGAATAAAATCAGAATCAATCCATTAGCTACAGTTCCTGAAAAGTTAGAACCAATCCAATCTGAACCAATCCGTTTAAACACGGATTGGATCGGTTTAGGACCACGGATTCAAGAGCATGGTGTCTGAAACCCAGATTCAAGAGTTTATAACATTTCTAAAAATTAAAAACACTTTCTACTACTAATTTTGGCAACAAAACCTCCAAAATTTCTTACTCGAATTCAATGTTTCAATGAGAATGGGAAAATAGCACAACAAATAAATACCCAAAACTGACTAAATAAAGAATGGGAAAATAGCACAACAATAAATCTAATGGTTACCTCTTGCAACGTTTGTGTACGGAAGTTACTCCTACTCCAAACTCTTTGCTACTGCCACACCCTTCAAACCCCATCTCTGAAAACCAAAACCCTAAATGCTTCAGCAAGATTTACCTCTAACAATGGAAGGGAAGAAAAACTAGAGAAAATAGAGTACTCATTGGGAGCAAACAAAAGAGTACCTAGATGGGATGTGTGAGAGGAAGATGAACCAGAAAAGACCCAATAGACCAGATGGATCCTCAATCAAAACCCCAACTTTGTCTTTTTGCAATGCAAAACAACAACATACCAGGTACTAGTAATCAATTGATGGTTCACTTGTGTTAAAAAAAATAGAAAATAACAGAGTGTTAGAAAGAAAATCTAAGTCTGAGTCAAAATCAACAAAAACAGTAACAGAGTGCTAGAGAAGAGAGCTCATCGAGAGAGAGAGAGCTCAGTCTAAGAAAGAGGAGAGAGAGAGAGAGAGAGAGAGTACCAAGAGAGAAAGATGAGAGGCGTGTGATATGTTGAATTAGGGTTAGGGTTTACCTTTTATATGGAATAAGAAATGATATTATATGGGAGGGTGTATAGTATAAATATAGACTATTTGTATACGGTCCAGATTGGTTCCAATCTGGAACCAATTTGTGAACTACGAATTTTTAAATTTCCAATCTGGAACCGAACCATGGATTCAAAAAACCAATCCAAACCTACCGGACTGGACTGGACCGGATCGAATTACAGATTATACTAATTCCTTGCTCAGCCCTATATAAATCCTAATAAATGGTATTAGAGTTAAAGGTCGTCGATCCTAGTTGATAGAAGCACGATCATAGCATTGGAGTTCACAACAAAGAAAAAAAATGGGGAAAAAAACGGTTGGTTACATTGTGTGTGGCCTTTATTGGAAAACAAGAACATTGATTTGGTTTTGGCTTGCAAAAAGAAGTAATCTAGTGAAGCAAGCTCACAAAAATCAACAATTTTTTTTTTGGGTAGATTGGTGTTTGTGTGTCAGAAAATTCAAGGTGACAGTGGTTCTTAAGGTTTTCAGTGTTGGGATTTATTCCATATCCCCTAATGTGAACGGAAGCACACCTATGTGATTCGGTTTATGTGATTTATTCCATATCCTACACAGGTTTATATGATTTGGTTCAAATTGTCTACATCCACGAAAGAGAGAGTTTCCACTATGAATAAAATAGAAAATACATGTGAGATGGCTAAAATACTCAAAACTCACATCACTACCCGAATCCCATGCTCAAGGTTAGTTGAGCCCTTGCTCATTAGGTGCTTTCACGGTATTTTTTCTTTCAGCCTTTATATCTCTCTTTTTTCCCTTCTTAATTTCTAAATCTCTCTTAGAGAAACCTTATAGTCCACATGACTATTTATAATAGTTTACCCATGAAAATTCTAATTCTATACAATTAGGTAACCAAATGCTACACATACTAGGTTTTCTAGTAGATTTCGAACTTTACTATCTTAACCCAAATATTAACCAACCTATAGTGATTCCGGTTTTGACCCGTCACTTGTTGTATTCCGGACTCGAGTCCGTATGGTTTTGAATGGTTATTCATATCTTGTTTCCCTTGTCTCCCCTTTATTTTGGCTATCGGGTTGTAATTGTGCGTTTGGAACAAGTTGATTACTTGTTTTTCCAAACCTGTGATACCTAGATTTTGGCTATTCTGCTCGAGTGACCATTCTTGTACTTGAACGAGATTTGTCAACTCTCAGTATTTTTGCAGATCTGCAAATACTGGGAGAGTGTATTGGGTGCTCAAGCATCTAGTCTCACGCTCGAGCGGAGTCCTTCGTCTGCAAAACTTCTGAAATTGTGTATTCCACGCTCGAGCGTAACTTTCCACGCTTGAGCGGACCTTTGTGTCTGACGCTCAAGTGTCACTTTCCACGCTTAAGCGAACTACGTATATAACAGTCTGTGAAGATGATATTTTTGTTCACTTTTTCACTTCTCTCTCTCTCTAAAACTTTCCAAAAGCCTAGATCTACACATTCTCTCTCTAAAATATCCTTTCTCTCTACTATTTCACCTAAATTTGTTGATATCTTCACCCTAGTACCTTTGAGAAAAAGGTAGAGTACCTTGAGAGCTCCATTTTGATCCGATTGGAGTTTGATTTTATCTTCATTGAAACTTTGTTCTCACTCCATTGATCGCCTAACTTGAGGTACGGATTTTTCTATATCTTCATATGGTGTTTAGCTTAGTTATTTATCTCTTGTGTAACAATGGTGTGATTTGGGAGTGTTTTAAGTAAAACTAGGGTTTGGGTTCAAATTGAAAAAAAAATGGGGGTTTTCAATGAATAGGAGATAAATGATTGTGGTGTTTGAAAATGATGTTTTATTGTGTCCAAGTTAATGATTTTGGCATTTGATTAACATTTGGAAAAAAGGGGGGATTTTGCCTTAATTGGATCAAATTATTATTTTGTATAAATAATTGAAATGGACATTGAAAATGTGAGATTGGAAGGTTATTGATATGAATAATGGGGATGGTTATGTATTATCTCACTCTTTGGAAATTTTGAATAAATTATCTGTCATAAGATTATATATCTGTTTAGAGATAATTGTATTGGGTTATCGGTGGAGGATAGCACGGTTGTTGTCGAAATTGCATGAGGATTAGGTAAATTGAAACTAATCTCTTATTGGTTGTTATTGAATATGACTATATTTAAATACATTGTATGTGTATGATTGTTTGGAAGTAGAAAGGGGATGTACTTCATTATTTGATTATGTGTTTAAATATATTGCATATGTATAAATGATTGTTTGGGAGAAGAAAGGGAATGGACTCCATTATAATTAAGTTGGCCGGAGTGTCCTGGGTGAAAGTTTTGAAATTATACATGGGTGCCGATCCCGCAAACAAAATATCCGTAAAATGGTAAATTGAAATTATACATGGGTGCCGATCCTGCAAGCGAAAAATTTGTAAAATGGCAGTTTGAAGTGTTTGTGTATGTTTTGTATGATTGGAAAACTATTGAGTTGTAGTCTTAGTTTGGTTGTTGAAAAATAATGAAATTGACTCATGAATTGAGATAATAAATGAATTAGAAATGAATTGGAGGAAACCCAGATTATGATTTGAGATTTGATGTCTTATGAGTATGTAAATTGTGGATGTTTTATCACAGGCATTATTTATACACATTGTACTTATACCTTTGTTAAATTTCATATACTTAGATGATTCCTACTGGGTTGTGACTCACCCTATTTGGGAATAACACTTTCAAGTGTTGGTGACATGCCTTTGCCAAAACAATAGATTGGCGGGACTTTTGAGAGCAAGAGCTTCACTACTTTTGATTGTTCTTTTTGTAAAGCCAAGGGCTTAAAATGTATTGAGCGGAGCTTATTTTTGTGTAACCAAGTCATGACTTGGAAATGTGTAAGCCTAAAGGGACATTTAATTATGTTAAACTCTTTTGTACTATTATTGTTATGAAATGAAAGGACTTCACACTCTGATTTATGCAGTTGTTATTTATATTTTGGGTTGTATTTATTGTAAGTTTTGGGGGCGTGTAGACACCCCCATTTTTGACCGACCTTAAGACTCAGACGTCACCGATAGAGCGCTCGGTGATGTTGCATATTGTGCTCGTTCAGAAGTCTCAGAGTTGCGGCCGTGAGCCCTGCCTCCGGACTTCCGAACCCTCTTCTGTGCCTTGCCTCGGTTTGCGAACCAGGCTCGGTTTTCTCTGTTTTCTCTTCCTGAGGGGGGAGAGGTCTGGTAGACCATCTCTCAGTAGCCGTGGGCTACATTTCGTGGCCGTAGGCCATTTTGCCCATTTCGGAGCCCGGTTCCCGGTTTTCGGAGCCGTCAGGCCGTGTGCCTCGGTTCGGGGACCGTCTAACCATCTCTGATTCCTCCGGTTTTTTGGCATGCATCTCATTTACTCCCTTTCGAGGGACACTGGTGCCTGAGAGACCCACTTCGTGGCTGAATGCCACTTTCGGTGCTTAACGGCCTATTTTTCGGGACCCCGAACTGCGTGTTTTGGCCCCCGAGCATTCGTTTTGCATCGGTTTTTGTTCATTTTTGGCAGGTACCTCTATTTTATCACCAGGAAGGTCACTGAAGGGTGGGAGGCCATCAATTATCTCAGCAACCAGTTATGCTTCTCCGGCGCCCTCCGACGCCCGTTTTTTCTCACTTCCCGGGCTAATGTTGAACACCCTAGGGCCATTTTTCTTCAAGCCCAAACCACATATTTGTGTTGTACACACATGGGAGGACCCTAAAAACATATGGCCAGCCAGTAACTCCAATTGAACCTTTTGAACCCCTCCTAAAAGTGGCTTGTTCTCTCTCCTGTTTTACATTTTCCAAATTTGAACCACATGGTTGTGTTGAGGACACCTGGGAGGACACCAATATCTGGTGGACGGCCATTAAGTCAATTTGAACCTTTTGAACCCTAGCCGACCGGCCATAGGGGGTGGCCGGCCGGCCACCTGCAGCAAGAGTACCTGGCCGGCCATACTCCCCTCAGTGCATACTTTACAGCTGTATAGCTGTTTATCCCAAAAGATCTTTGTATCCGGGGGATATTTTGGAGGGAAGCACTTGGGTGCATTTCCCTCCACCTTTACACCCCTCTCTTGGTCCATATAAGGAGCCTCCCAGCTCTGTCCCTAGGGTTAGAAAAAATTTCTTGAGCATACACATTCACATCTCTCTCAAATTCTCAAGTTTTGGTTCCATTTCTTCATCATCATCAAGTACCACCACCACTACTCTATTTCCAGTAGCTAGGAGAGCTTCCCAGCAGCTAGGAGGCATCCATTCTTCAAGCAAAAGGCAGCCAAGACTTGTCTACAAGGGTAAGTTGCCATTTCCCCCTTTTGTGGTTCATTTTTGCACCATTCTTCTAGCCTATTTGCTTGCTGTTTTGGGCTCCGACCCTAACTGAAACTAGGCCTTTTTTGAGCCATTCTTCATGTTTGTTTAAGGGCTCAACCCTGTTTGAGCCCTCTATTTGGTACTTGCTTCAATATCATCTTGTATGCTATTATTTTGCATGAAATTTCTAGCCTATGTGTGATCTGTTTTCGAGCATAATGTAAACTGTGAGTGGGTCTATTTTGAGCCCCTCTTCAATATTGAAGAAGGGCTCAGCCCTGTTTGGGCCCTCTATCTTGCACTTACTTCATAATCTCTCCTATTTACCGTAAATTTGCATGATTTGTTTAGCCTATGTGTGATCTGTTTTGGAGCATTTCATGAACTGAGATTGTGCTTATTTTGAGCCCCTCTTCAACATTGAAGAAGGTATTAACACTATTTTCATACTCCAGGTGTCACTTGCTTTGAATCCATGTTTTACCCCTGTTTTTGCATGCTTTGCTAGCCCATTTTGCTTCTGTTTTTGGACCATGATCAGAGCTGAAAGTGGTCATTTTTTGACCTTCTTAACATGTTTCATTAAGGATCCTTGTTGGTTTGATGAATTTTTGGGGTACCTCATGTTATAGCCTTTGTTAGCTTCAATCTTGCATGGCATTTCTAGCATGTTTGCATACTGTTTTTGGGGTTGTCATATACTGTAAATGTGCATATTTTTGGCCCCTATTCAGTGTTGTAGAAGGGTATTTTTCCATTTGGGCTTTGCATTTACCATCTACTTCAATACCCCTCTCTTGGCCCCTATTTTTGCATACCATTGTTGCCCTATCTATGATTGCTATTTGGCCTTGTTTTCTACTGCAAAAATGCTTTTCTTGGGGCTGCCTTGCTACTGTATTTTCATTCCATGTCCATATTGTGCATGCATTGCATAGCTATAGGCCATTTCGGGTGCCTAATTTCGCATTTCGGGACCATTCCTTGCATTTGGTGTCATTTCGCCATCTTTCGGGACTGTTTTCCCCCATATTTTAGTGCTAAAATTCATTTGCATGTTTGCATATCATATTTCCATGCCATTTCATGCCTTAGGGCCATTGCCTCGGTTGGCGTGCCCGTGTGCACGCATTTCGAGGCATCTCTTTTTTTCATCTCACGGCCTCTTATGTGAGTGTGGCTGAGGTCCACTCATGTTAGTGTAAGTCCATTTTGCATTCTGTATGCCATTTTTAATCTCACGGCATTGCGTATGCCATTTTCTCGTTTTGCGTGCCCGTGTGCACGCATTTCGAGACATCTCTTTTTTATCTCACGGCTTCTTATGTGAGTGTGGCTGAGGCTCTCTCATGTTGGTATAAGTCCAATTTGCATTGCGTATGCCATTTCATGCCTTAGGATCATTTCCTCAGTTTGCGTGCACGTCTGCACGTATTTCGAGGCATTTCATTTTCATAGCATTGCGCATGTTAGGATTGTATATTAGTTACATTTCATGCATATCATGCATATCGCATCGTGTTCGGGATAGGAGTTGGCCCGGGCACGGGAAACGAGGCGCGTTTCGTACTCCGAGTGACGAAACGTGTCTCAATTCCCAAGTCACCGACGCTCCGGATTACCCGTGATGGAGTTAGGTTTTGTTGTAGCATTCATATGCATTCATCCTATATTGAGTTGTGCAATTCGGCCCCTCGGCCATCATGCATCGAGATGCGTGATTGGTGACACGAGGATCGAGGCATGCATATATTTGTGAAATGCATTGCTATGCTCCTTTCCTGCTCTCTGTTGCAGCAAAATCAAGGATCAGCAGTCTTCCGGGACTTGGCGCGCTTTTCAAGAAATATTGCGAAACAGAGGCTAATTGGGGCATTCTAGTGGATTTCTGCGCAAAGTAGCCCAAACATACATCGTTCATCAGAAGCAAGGCAGCCCCTGGCTTGCATGCCAGTTTACAGTTTTCTTAGTTAATTTGTTAATTAATTAAGAATTTGTATATTATTCGGACTGTAATATTTGGACTGTATTATTCTTTCATTTGGGACTGTATATTTATTTGGACCTTCTGCGCGAGGGGCATAACTTTAATAAGTGTGGGTGTGTGTGATGTATGTCTTCCAACCCCACGTCTTTCTTCCCTTTTATTTACCAGCTTATGATGGTTAGATATAGGGCATATTTCAATTAGCATACAGTATGACAGCATGTTTGCATCATTCATCTGTTTTGCACGCACCGGGCTCGGCGCATCATACAAACTGCATTCGTATTTCAATTCCTAATTGAATACGTGTTAGTTGTAGCATTCCATATGCCATGTTTAGAATAGCCGAGCCTGCTATAGTTGCATCTTTGCATGTGTTGCATTAGGCATTTCAGCATATTTAGGATCATGCATGATTTCTAATGAGCTTTTGTTTTGGCTTGGAGTACTCGGTAAGTTTTATGCTTTAGCATCCTTGCATGCGTGTGAGTGTTGCCATGAATAACATGCTTACCATGAGGCTATATGCTTATGTGATATAACTGCCTTGAATGCCTGTGGGTGGAGGGTGAGTTATTTGGATTGGAACAAATCATTGACTGTTTGTTTTTAAGCCCACTAGATAGTGGCAAAATCATGTTTTCTTAAACCCACCCGAAGGTGGAAAAAATCTGCATCTTAAGCCTACTTGCGGGTAGCACCAGCAAACCATTTTCAAACAAACAAACATGAAATGTTTTGTTCCAATTCAGGCGACTCAGTCTATACTTGTATGCTGTGCGCATCACATAGTAACCTAGGCTAATAAACCGGAATAAGAACACACAATGTTTTCAAAAACAGATATCATGGTTAGTAGAGGTCGGTCTTTGGCCGGGCGAGCGGGGGTGCTCACGAAGTGACCTTCCCCAATCGTACCCAAGTTCCCGAGCCGAGGCAACTTTGGCGATGACGGACACGTGGCCTTTGGCACCGAGTCAGGGTTTCCTAAATTTCCCCATTAAAAAAAATATTTAGGTGGCGACTCTATATCTGGCAAAGCAGTCCATGTTTGGTACTTCTTTCAAAAAAATATGTTTTCAAAACGATTTGCCGGATTTGGACTCTTTGATTCGAGATTTAGAACCGTGACATTTGAGTCCTTCGAACTGTAGTGACCCAATATCGAACCAGAACGGGGGGGACTCGCACTCCTTCCCCGGGATGCGTTCGGGGACGTCTACAGGGCGTTACAAACCTAGTAACTATATGGGACCCACCTTTATCACATGGTTTGACTAATCATAATAATCACCCTCACCATCTATGTGGGGTAAATGTTACATGCATCCTTTAACCTAGATGTCCTAATTTGCGTAATACACTCCACATTCACCTAGAAGATGTAGTACCCCTTGGACTGAGTGCCCACGTTATTTGCACCTTACACAATAATGCTCAAACGTGTCCTTTGTGGCTTCTTTTGTCTTCATGCTCAAGCTAATAAGATCCGCTATACCTCCATGAGATATCTCTACTACCACGAACCAAAACCTTCATAGAAAAGAAACCCAACTTCCTTCGATGTACACCGTTTTTGTTACGAAAACCATCTTAAGTTCTATACCCGAAGCTTCATTTTTAGTGAACAATCTACAATCCGTTGTCTTCATCTTGGTAGTCACCAAATATCTTTACAACTATGCTTGCCAATTCTCATCCACGACTCGTAATGCTCATTCGATGCTTGACAGTAACTTTTCTCTTATCACAACATACTCCACGAGCCTGTACATATTGCTCAGCAACTACCTATCAATCGTTGGCCTTCCACCATTGATAGAATCAGATTATTTCTAGATCACCCTTGATCACTTGCGATCAAATTCGATCACCTAGATCACTGCCAAATCTGTCAAATCCCTTTAAACCTATTCAGAATTTGAAAATTCTGACCATACCACTAAATCCACAACGATTGAAAACCTTAGAGATCATCTTTACCTTGAATTTTTCTATTATATATACACCGATATAATAGAAATATTCAAAACTGATGATTTTATATTTTTTTGTCACATAAGATCATAATCCTTTGACAAGCCAAAACCACAAAACCAAACCCTGAATTGTGCACTCCAGTATGCCTTATGTTCCAATTAATCGATACCTCTACCGTATTACCTTCATCGGATTTTGATTTTTTTTTTTTCTCTGTCACTGGGATTTCTTTCTTTTCTATGCAAGTCCTCCGTTTACAATAACCACACCTTCTGCCAACCACACCTAAGATCGACAACCATAAGCTCTGATACCACTTGTTTGGATTATACCACATCCCGCCAACGCAAATGTAAGCACAACCACATACACACCAAAGAGAAAAACAATCACACCCAGGTTTACGTGATTCAGCCCAAATTACCTACATCCACAGGAGAAAGATGTTCCATTATGAATAAAATATAGAATACATGTGAATGGCCAAAATACTCAAAACTCACACCATTACTTGAACCTCATGCTTAAGGGTAGTTGAGCTCTTGCTCACCTAGTGCCCTCAAGGTAATTTTTTCTCTCTCCTTTTATATCTCTATTTTTTCTTTTGAATCTCTCAATCTCTCTCAGAGAAACCCTATAGTCCATATGACTATTCATAATAATCTACCCATGAGAATCTTAATTCCATACAATTAGGTAACAAAATCCTACACATACTAGGTTTTATAGTAGATTTCAAACTCTATTATCTTAACAAACCAACTTAATAACTGTATGAGACCCATCTTTATCACATGGGTGGAATAATCTTAACTTTTAGATGTTAGGGTTTCATTAGTACGATAAACATTTTTAAATTCTAAATAAGTTTAAAAGGATTAGACCAATTTGGCGGTGATCGGGTTTAATTGCCGATGATCTAGAAGTAAGTTGATTTAATCAACAAGGAAGTCTAGTCATTGCTAGGTTAATCAGACAATGTTTGTTTGATTGGACATCATGATTGGCAACTTATACATGATTGTGCAGTATGTTTTGACAAGAAGGGAGCTACTGTCAATCATCAGATGAGTAGTATAAGTCGTGGGTGAACATTGGTGGGCAACAGTTACAAGGATATTTGGTAGCCACCAAAAGGAAAACAACGGGTTACTAGATTTTCACAAAAGAAAGTTTAATGCATAGAACTTGAGACAATTTTGTGGCGAAAAGGTTTATACCAAAGGAAGTCAGGTCGAAAATCAGATCTCTTTTTATGAAGATTTTGGTTCGTGGTAGTGGAGACAGCTCAGGGAGGTGCGACAGATCCCATGGGCTCAAGCATGAGGACAAATGAAGCCACGAATGATGCTTTTGAGCATCATTGCGTAAGGTGCAAATAATGTGGGCACTCGGTTCAAAGAGGTGGAACATCTTCTAGGTAAACATGAAGTGTGTCACAGAAACCAGGATATCTAGATTAGAGGGTGCATATAACATTTACCCACATGGGTGGAAAGAATGATTATTAGGATTAATCTACCCATTTGATAAAGGTGGGTCCCATTAATTACCAGGTTGGTTTATATATGTATTTGGATTAGGATAGTAGAATTCATAATCTATTGGAAAACCTAATATGTGTAGGATTTAGTTACCTAATTACATGAAATTAGGATTCTCATAATAGTCATGTGGACTATAGGGTTTCTCTAATAGAGATTGAGAAAGTAGTGAAGGAACAAATAGAGATGTAAGAGTGAGAGCAAAAATACCGTGGACACTGGGTGAGTAAGGGTCCAACTACCTTTGAGCATGGGATTTGGGCAGTGGTGCGGGTTTTGAGTGTTTTAGCCATCTCACATGTATTCTTTATTTCATTTATAGTGAAAAACTCTCTCTCCCATATATGTAAGCAATTTGGGTCAAATCACGTAAATCTATGCAATTATTTTTCTCTTTGGTGTGTGCGTGTATGCATTCTCATTTGCGTTGGCGGGATACGGTATAAATCTCAACAGTTGGCTTGTGTTCAATAAAAGTTCATTTGAAATCGACTCGTTACGAAAACTAGTAAAAAATTGGACAAATTTTGAAATTTATTTGAACACTTAGGATTGGTTTGGGAATATGTTATTTTAATAATTTTTTGACGTTTTAGCTAAAATGTGAGGTGAAAAAATTTAGTAAATTTGGAATGATTTTTTTATTTTTAAAGAAAAAAACATATAAAAAATAGAGATGAAAGATAATTTTTGATTTTTTTATATAGTGCTTTGACTTTTTAACATTTTTTTTTATTGACGTATTAGCTATTATTCGACCTTCCCAAACTTACACTCAATACTTAAAAATCCAAGCAAATTGAGTTTGGAATGTGATTTATCTGATTAAAACTTTTGTGATATCAACTTAAAAGGTAAACGTGGCAAATTTAAACATATTTTGAACCTCTTTAAGTTTATAAATTAAGTTAATTTTGAAACAAGTTTTTTTTTCTTTTTTATATTTACAAAAAAATAAAAAGAAAATTGAAAGTTACTTTAAATTTAAATTTCATTAAAATTTGCACGTTCACCTTTTGTCCCTCACATCTTAGTATCTATTAATTTATATTGTATAATTCATAGTGATCTTTCACTTCCAGATAAAACACTAATTAAATTAGATTTATTTATATTAATATTATTATTACATTGTCTTTATCAAATTTTTTATATGAATTTTATATTTGAATAGAATTTTCGTTTTATGGTACTCCCTCTATATTATTTGTCAATCTTTTTTTTTAGATGTCCTAAAATATTTGTCCACTTTGAAAAATCAAAACATAAGACTAGAGAATTTTAAAATTACCTAGAATTTCAAAATTACCTTTTAAAAATAATTATAAATATATTTAATAATAAGAATAAAAAAAATAATATAATAAATGAATATATTTTGATTTGATTTTAAAATATAATTACATATCCTATTAAAAAATTAAAATTTAAAAAAGAAATTATCATTGTCAAAGTGATGGAGTATTAAAAAAGTAGCATTAAAAGTTCGTCCCGGGTGGGTGGGTAGGTAGGGACCGCGCACCTGTAGAGTATTTCCGTGATCAACCAAACCGAGGGAAGGGTTCCACGTGTAAATTAATCCGGCTGGCGAGCAATTGTTTGTCTCACTGCATGAAAGCGACAGCAGAGCCCAAAGTAATGCAACGCGACTTGTAAGTACTCGTCATCCCTTTTTTTTAACAAAATAATGGTTAGTAGGTTAATTATTAAATTATAATAATTATTCATTCCGTCTCAAAATGTTAGGTTACGTTTGGTAGAGTTTTATAAATATAATTTGAGAGTATAAATTATATTTTGAGTTTATGAGTTGTGGAATTATGATTTGATTGTAGAAATTTGTTTGGTTATGATTTTTTAATAGAGTTTTGAATTGAGTGTAGAATTGAGTTTTGAAAGTTTGATTTGACATGTGAAATAAGAAAATTTGTTTGGTTATGAATTTTAGAAAGAATTTTTAAAACTTAATTCAAATTGTTATAACTCATAATAAAACACACTACTTTTACACTATTAAAAATTCTAATCAACACTCATAGCCAAATTCTTTTTAAAATTCAATTAAAAAAATTTATTATTAACAAAAAAATAACAGTAATCAATTTTTTAATTGAAAATACTGCAAAGGAAATAATTTTTTTTCAAAATAAATATTCAAAAATTTAAATCATAAATATTTAAATAATTTAAATAATCTAAAAAATTTAATAAGTAAAAAATTAAAATAAATATTCAAAGAATTTAAATCGTAAAAATTTAATAATTTAAATATTCAAAAAATTTAAATAATTTAAAATGTTAATATTTTAAATTTAAAAACAACTCTACACTCAAATCGTAACTAAACACGTAAAACAAAACTCAATTAAGAAATTATTTTTAAAACTCATAACCAAACACATAACTCGAAACTCCATATTACTTTCACAACTCTACACTCAAATAGTAACCAAATACATAACAAAAAAATTAAAATATTTAAAAATATTTTTATAAAATAGAGTTTGAATTTATTTTTATAAAATATTTTAAAATTTTAAAAATTAAAATCGTAATATTTTGAAATTAAAATATTCAAAAAATTAAAAAATTAAAAAATCATAACATATTTAAATATTAAAATATTTAAAATCTTTACAAAATTAAAATATTTTTAAAATATTTAAAAATATTTTTGTAAAATAGAGTTTGAATTTATTTTTATAAAATATTTTAAAATTTTAAAAATTAAAATCGTAATATTTTGAAATTAAAATATTTAAAAATATTCAAAAAATTAAAAAAATCGTAACATATTTAAATATTAAAATATTTAAAATCTTAACAAAATTAAAATATTGATTTGAATTGAGTTTTGAAAAAAGTTTTGAATTATGTATTTGGTTGAGTTTTGAAAAGTAATGATTATGTTTTGAATTGAGTTTTGAAAAATGGGTGTAGAATTATTATTTGAAAGCTCAAAATAAACAACACACTCAAATCAATGGGTGAAACTATAATTCAAAACGCTTACCAAACGGAGCCTTAATCTTTTTTAAAAAATTTAATTTTTTTTAATAGTATAATTATTACATTTTAAAAGTATTAAATTTTCAAAACTACCTTTGACTTTTTCTTAAGAACATCAATTGTCATAATTAATGAATTTAAAAAAAGAATAAAATATAAAATTTATATTATTTTAGTCATTGATTTTTAAAAATTGACTAATATTTTGGGCAACAGTGCTAGGTGGCCCGAAAAATCATGGCTCGATTAGTTCAAAACACTCAAAACAACGTCGTTTTGGGTGTAAAACAACGTCGTTTTGATACATTCGAGCCATAAAAATTTAGGCCACCAAACATTTTTCTATTTTGAGACAATGAAAAATGGAATAAGAGACTAATATTTTGGGGCAGATGAAGTATAATATAAGTCAATACCTTCTTATAAGTTTACGAAAAATACTTGGATTTTTTTTTTTTTTTTTTGGACCTCACAATTTTTTGTGAATCTCAATTATTAATGTATGTATGACACTTACATATATATATATATATATATACAAAATCCACATCATTGATAGTTGAGTTCCAAAGAGAATTACAAAGGTTAAAAAAAAAACAAACAAAAAAAAAAAAATCTCCATCATTATTGTAAATTTAAACTTGAAATTTCATTTATCTTTACATTTAAATATTTTCTCCACTATTGATTGAGCAATTACTCAAGATCACTTTGTCACCTTTCTCTAAAGAATATTTAGATACGAGCACTGATCTATACCCCCAGTGGGGGTCACGCCCCCAGTGAGGTGGCGTGCCCCCACTGGCTGCCCACCAAAAAAAAAAAAAAAAAAAAACTGTTTTTTGGCCAACCCCGGGGTGACACCTCACTGGGGGTCACCCCCAGCTGGGGGTATAACGCATTCCGCATTTAGATACGTATTTAGGCTTACTTTGGGAAGCTAGCAAAAAGTTAACTTTTAACTTTTTTAATTAAAAAAGTTAGTTTTTTTTTTTTTTTATCTAAGTCACAACCCAAAAAGTTAATTTTTTTGACTAAAAAAATTAAAAATTAATTTTTTACCAACTTCTCAAAACACCACATAGTGTCTGCATTGATTATCTCAAAATATTGTTATGATAGGACGAACTCCATCCCACACGAGCCCAGCAAGTTAGGGTATATATATAGAAATTAATTATAGAATTAGTTAAACCAAATATATATATATATATATGTTTATAAATTCAAAATATAGGATTTATTGATCAATCTCCTCAAAATTAAAAGGAAATATAGGATTTATTGATCAATCTCCTTAAAATTAAAAGGAACATGAACAAAACATATATATATATATATTTAGATTAATTTAGTTATTTTGGAAGTGTAATGACTCATTTGCCTGTCACACTGGAGTATCACATTTGAAAAAAATGTACTAAAGAATTTTTTAGTGTCACATAATACTTGCCATATTAGAATATCACATTTGAGAAAAGTACAGTAAAGAATTTTTAATTTTTTTTAAAGCATCACATCATACCCGCCACGTTGTAGTGTCACATGTTACGTTTGGAAAAAGTACACAAAGGGGTTTTTAATTTTTTTGGAGTGTCACATCATACCCGCCATACATTGTTACTTTGAGAAAAGTACACTAAGGATGTGTTTGTTTAGACAATCTGAATAAGGGAAGATTGTAATCCATTGGACTGTTAGCCCTGAGATACATTGTCTATGAACTATTTGGTCGGATTGGATTTGTATTCTATGTTTGTTTAGTCATGAGATTAGATGTTCGAATTAGACTATTCTATTAAATCCTATGTTTGTTTGGGATATTATAGAAAAAGATAAATACTTAAAAGACTATTTTGCCCTTTTGAATTATTTACTAAATAATAAGAATATTAAATCTGAATTATAAATTTTATTTAATTTTTTTACTAGAAATTTTAAAAAATTAAATAAATAGAGTATTAATAAAAATTACATAAATTTATTTTAATTTGTAATTGAGATTTTTAAATTTTATTTTACTTTACTAAGTATAATTAATACCATATGATTATTAAAATAAATAATTTAATAAAGTATAAATAATTTAATAAATAAAATTTATTAAGTAGAAATAATTTAATAAGTATAATATATTAAACAATTTAATAAATAAATTTATTAAGTATAAATAATTTAATAAATAAATTTTATTTTTAAAAAGATATTAAATAGTAGAGGGTCAAAAATATAATTTTACTACATAATCCCATGGGATGAGTTATCCTATGAATTATGTCTCACCCTCATGGGATAGAACAATCCCATAGATTTAGGATTCATAGTTCGGTGCAAAATTTTTGAATCAAACAACGGACTATTAGTTTGGATGGACTATTAGTTCTATCACATGCTTCAATCCTTCCAAACAAACACTGCCTAAGGAGTTTTTAATTTTTTTGGAGTGTTACATCATACTCTTCACATTGTCACATTTGGAAAAAGTATACTAAAAAGATTTTTTTTTTTTTTGGAGTAAAAGTTTTAGAGTGTCATATTATACTCGCCACGTTGTCACATTTAAGAAAAACACACTAAGGAGTTTTTTTTCATTTTTTGGAGTGTCACATCATTGGAGTGTGATATTAATACCTGCCACATTGGAGTATTACATTGTAGACACCCTATTTTTTACCGCCCTTAAAACTTAGGTGCCTTAGGTCGATCATTCGATGATGAAAGTTATGCTGTATAAACATTTGATTTCTTTAGTAAAAAGAGCTTCTAAATCTCAACCTTACACCTTATTTTGGACCAAAACTATTTTAGACCAAAACTATTTTAGACCTTAAAATCCTTTTTTTAAAAATATTTTTCCAAATGTTTCTACGATATTCTGAGGTACGCATTTCGTTTAAAATATTACACTTTTCCATAAACCGAATAAGGACACAGTGGAAATAAATGAAAGGAATGCGAACTCTTTGAAAAAATATTTAAAACATCTTATTTATAGGTTTGGAGTTGAAGAAAAGAGGAGGCGAGGGAAGAAAACTAGTTGGGGAGAAAGTTGGGCATCAATCTGTTAGGATGGAAATGAGCAGCCTTCACTAAAATAGGCATATCTCTTTGCACACTTAGAATTTAGATGTAAGGCCACCACCATTGGAAAGTAAACTTTCGGGGATTCAATTTAGACTCAAGAATGACCTAAAACCCAGTTCGGATGAAGGAGATATGTTCGCTTAAAGTCGAGTCTGGAAGTAAATTTTTGTCTGGCCGACCACTAGTGTCAAAAACCAGATATTTTTGCCAGCTGTTTTCACAGATGCATGCACCACTCTAGTTGTCTATATACAGATATTTTCAAGATAGACACATGTTTTTCTATATATACTTAACCTCCTGTAGCTTGACTTTTCGTGCTCTTTTCGGATACGACTAGCCCTACAATTCGGACTCCCGCAGTTCTGAATCTGATCTTACAAGTGCAATGTGAAATAGATAAATATCAAAGAGTCCAAATTCGACAAATCTTTTGAAAAATCGATTTTGAATCAAATGCCAAAAATGGGCTGCTATGCCAAATACAGAGTCGCCACCTAAATATTTTTGCAAAATTTAGGAAACCCATGACTCGTGTCAAAGGCCACATGTCCGTCATCACAAAGATTGTCTCGACTTGAGAACTTAGGTACGAGAGGGGAAAGTCATAAATTGAGCACCCCACTCACCCGATCAAAGATCGGCCTTTATTAATCATGATGCAAATCTTATTTACATTATATGCACTTGTTCCGATTTGTAGGCTATTGTTATTACGTGATGCGCACACAGGTATAGACTAAATTGCAAAAATTGGAACGCTTTGATTCGTGTTTGTTTTGAAAATTATTTCGAATATATACCACTTGAAAAAGTGATCTCATATGCACATTACTCAAATTATCCAAATTCAAGCAATTAGCCTTCATCCACAAGCATTCAAGCAGATATATCGATGAAGCAATTAGTCTCATGGCAAGCATGCTAGACATGGTAACAATCACACGCATGCAATATACTAAAGCAAATAAAAGCTCACATAGTACTCCAAGGCAAGCCAAACAAAGCAAAACAATTAGAAAAATGTATGTTCTTAACTAATGCGATATGACTAATGCAACACATGCGATATGTAACTAATAAGCTCGGCTACTAGTTATGTCATTTTAAACAACTTGATAGCATATGATTTAAACACGTATTCAACGAAATATGTAAACTACAATGCTTTGTTTAGAATGATAAACTGAGCCTCGATGCATGCAAGACAAGTGAATGCAAACATGGGAAATGCTAAAAGAAACATGATGTTCTAACTACCCATTATAAGCAAGTAAATAAAAGGGAGAAGGACGTAGAGTTGGAGGACATACACATTATTACAACTGTACCCTCGCGCAGGAGGGTCCGAATAAACTAACTAGCTAGACTAATTAACTAGTTATTACAAAACGAATTAACTAATTATTATAAACCGAATAAACTAACTATGCTAGCTAGTTATTACAAAACCAATTAATTAATTTACTAACCTGTGGAACTAACTAATTAATTAATTACGAATTAGAATTAGCTAATTAATTACAACATAAATACAACATGAAAAAAGTAACTAAACTAACTAATCAGCCCCAGGAAGCGAGGAGTGCGCATGCATACGCAGATTTCCACCCGAAAAGCCCACTGTTCTACTGCCAGAATGCCTTTGTTGCACAGTTAGAACATCTTTTCACCTCAGTCTCTGCTCTGTTCTATTCCAAAAAGTTGCTGCTCAATTTGACAAAAGTGGTCGGCAGGTCAGAAGTAGTGGCTAGCCGGCCATAAAAGGTAGCCTGCCGTCCAGAAGAAGTGGCCCCTTCTGCTGCAACAGAAAGCATACAGAGCACAAACAGGGTATTCTCAAGATATGTTTGTCCACCCTGTCTCTCCTTATTATCAAACAGCTTAAAGGAGTGGTAAGCTCAATTCGCAAGCCATCAATCGATGCAATTTCATTGCATGATGACCTATGAATTAAGGGATACAATTCAATAAATGCACCATAAAAGACTCTCAAAATCCCCTCCCTATCATAGGTTGATCAAGAGAAGTGGTTGACATTGACTCTTGAACCGTTTACATCACTAGCAAGTATGAAACGACTCAAGACTCAATGAGTTCAATTAACGTTCAATTGAACCCAAGTTGGTTATTATCTTGCATCATTTTTTAGTCCCAATTTTATTACTTTATTTTAATTACCAACCATTCCTTAGTCATTTAAGTCCAAAAATGAGCTTTAAGTCCTTTAATGGAAAGGAGTACCAAACTAAGAGTTGTTTTAGGCATGAGAGAAGTGTCATGCCGTTGGTAATGAATCCCCAAAGGGATTACACCATTAAGCACAATACCTCAATCTCATGCTTAAATAAACAACTAGTTTGAAACAACTTTCAAAGCAAAGAAAGAAGCTAAGAAAGGAGAGAAGTTGCAAAGGTGATTAAGGGTGATCACAAACATGGAAAATAAGAAATAAATACTATCAATTCAAATAGGTTGGTGGTTAAGGCCTAATCACCAAGCCTATGAGGATAATTACACTGCAATCATGCTATACAAAGCTCAAATGCAATGAACAACTAAAAACAGTCCTAAAATAGCCCTAAAACATGCTGGAATTAAGACAAAAATAGCTAAAATAATAGGTTACAATATGGAGCAAGTTAAGCTAGTAAACAAGTACAAGGAAGGAAGGCTACCCCTTCCATTTTTGAACTTCAAAACATGATTTTGGCCACTGAAAAACCTTTGAGATTCAGTATTTAAAAGCTCAAAAAAAAAGTTGACAATGAGGTGGGAAACATAAGAGCAAAGACCTAAGAAATAAGGTACAAAGAAAGGGTGATCCACCCATCCACGCCTAATGGCCTTAAACTACAAGTCTCAGCCCAAAAATACAGAGTATAAATAGCCCAAAAACAGTCTAAAACTAATAGGCAAAATAGCAAATAAAGTAAAACAATAAGCCAAGACTTATACCTTTTGAAGAGGAGAACCCTTTCTAAGTGCTAAACCAACACTTACACACCCTCAAGAGCTCAAAGTAAGCCCAAAAGTACCTTAGCTGAAATACCACAAGGTTTGGTTTAGAGTGTATAGACAAAGGCTTAAGAATTTGCAAGAGAGAGAGAGAGAATTGTAGAGAGAGAAAAATAATTTTGCTCCAAAATGTTTAACCCTCAAAAATGGAAGGGGAGGTCCTCTATACATAAAAAACATGAAACTCCCTAAAAAGTATCAATACATACACATGTAGGCAGGTGTAAGCGTCAGTAGAAACAGCTGGTACAGTTGGCCAAAATATCTGCAAAAATACACAAGTGGCCAACAACCTACATTGGTGGCCGGCAGCCTACATTAGGGGGCCGGCAGGTCCCTGGGTTTTCAGGCTTGAAAAACTATGGTTTTGGTCCAAAATAAGACAAAAGGTGTGTAGGGTTTGAAGGCTCAAAGTTATGGTATTCTGCTGAGGACTTCGAACACTTGACAAACATATACAATTTCATCATTGGGTGCGCAAACGGTGGCATCCAAGTCGTAAGGGCGGTCAAAATGGGGTGTCTACAGTTGCCCCTCTTTGACAGAACTCGGAGTCATGAAATGATGTGAATGAATGTCAAAGCCCGAAGACGACCCATTTTGACAATGCCGTAAAACTTGGGCAAACAATCAAGAAATAAATTAAATGGTTGAGCTCGCAAGCTGCCTACGTATCCTTTTGCAAGGAATCAAACCGCCGTAGTTCAGGGGCAGAATGCAAAATAATACACAATACAACAAAACAATGTAAATGATATATAATGTAATGAAAATAATTAAACCACAAACAGTGCAAAACACACGAATACCATAAAGAAATGGGAATGCAAAAACAAACTACGTTTTATATAGAAAAGATATGGGCATCGCCAAACAACGCCTAACATAGGCTAAGTGCCTACATCCTCAATACTGGCCTCAGCGTAACATGGATGCTTACACATAACAGAACCATGTTTCAACATGAAAAGGGTGTGAGCACATGCAAAACTATGTTTTTTTGTAGAAAGAGAAAGAGAAAGAGAACAAGTAATTGGGTGGTATGAAATAAGTGAGGAATGATCTGCTCGGGAAAGGTAATGATCTTAAATGCTGAATGCAACAAAACAAAGTACAATGCAATGGATGCAATGAATGTAGGTGATAAAATGGTATGATGTAATGGATGCGATGAATAATGTAGTAGATGAATAGGGTGATATACTCCAACCACGCTGGAATCGTGAGAGTAGGAAGAATAAATCCTAAACACGTTGAAATTGTGTGAGGAAAGGAACACTCTAACCACGCTGAAATCGTAAGAAGAGGAAGAATAAATCCCAAACACGTTGAAACCGTGTGAGGAAGGGAACACTTAAACCCGCTAAAATCGTGAGAAGAGGAAGAATAAATCTTAAACACGCTAAAATCGTGTGAGGAAAGGAACACTCTAATCACGTTGAAATCGTGAGAAAAGGAAGAATAAATCCCAAACACGCTGAAATCGTGTGAGGAAAAGAACACTCTAACCACGCTGAAATTGTAAGAAGAGGAAGAATAAATCCCAAACACATTGACAGTTTGTGCTTCGCACTTGATTCGATACCTCACTGTTTGGAGGATGAGAGAGTTTTTTGGCCTCTACTGTTAGCTTCAGTTGTGCCTTTTCTGGCGAGTATGTTGACAATGGGGAAAAGATAGAAAACCTGACTCGACTGTGCCCCTAGTTCATCATTTTGACCATTTTTTGTTTTTGGCTTTCTGCTAAAACAATTTTGACCAATATGAGAGTTAAATTAACATGCTTGTTCGACTTTCTGATTTGAAATCATGTAAGTCAGGCAGTGAGCACTAAAAATTTTCCTTTTTTTGGGTCCAAGAAATGGTCCAGTTTTGGAAAAATGGAATAATTTTCGAGAAAATTAGTCAGATTCATTAAAAATCCTCAAAACTGTTTTTGCAAATGGCCACTGCTCAACCAACGAGGAATTAACTTTTGAGATGCACAACCTTAGATCTGAACTTGAATTGTCTTATAGCTGAATCTTTTTAACGGAATAGGACACCCGAGTTTTAATGAAGATGAGCCAATTGGACATGGATAGGATAGCCAAGTTGAACAAGGATAAGCCAATTAACATGGATGAGACAAGCAGGTTGAAAATGTTGGGACCAAACTTCAGGATGAAGTTGCATATGTATCCCAAAGACGGGAATCAGGCCTTACATAGTTATGGGGTTAAGGTGCACTTGGATATTAACACTCTCCTTTTGCGCTCTAATTTTTGCCAAAGCTGTCTTTCCGGGTTTTCAACCTTGCGAGCTCTATTTTTCTTTTTCTTTCATTTTTCCTTTCTTTTTTTCTCTTTCTTTTCTATTTTTTTTCTTTTTTCCTTTGTTTCCATTTTTTCATTTTTGTTCTTTTTTTTTTCCTTTTATCTCTGTTTCCATTTTTGCATTTTTGTTCTTTTTCTTTTTTTCTTTTTCTTTTTCTTACTCTAACTTTTGTCTGGGTCGTCCTTCCGGATTTTCGACCTGGCGATCCTCTCAATGATAGAAAAGTTTAACTTGTCCATGCTGATTGGCCGTAGGATCTCTAAGCAACCTGAATCCACGAGAATGGCTGCTGTTCCGAACTAAATAGTCTTGATGATGTAAGAGCCCATCCAATTGGGTCTGAATTGCCTCTAGTGTTGTGGATAGGAACTCGATTGTCCTTTCAGTAATAAACTTTCTTCTCTCCAGATTCTGGGATTTGGATTTCTTGTTGATTTTCAATGGCTTGAGAAATGACCCAGTTTTGAATCTTCGATCACATCTGACGTTTCTTGCCCCTAGTTCAAGGGTTGCTTCTCGTCCAGCTATGCAAGCTTCGTTTGATAACATCTGACCTTTTTGTCCCTAGTTCAAGAGCTGCTGCTGTAACGACCCCACCACATATAATGATTATCACTTAATTAAGAAGATTTGAAATTTAATTGCCAATTATTCTAAATTAATCTGGGATTTATGAAAATTATGGAGATTGATTCATATATGATTCTATTCATGATTTATTTTGAAATTGAAAGCCTAAATGGCTCAAGAGGGTATAATTGGTGATAATTGGTGAATTAAATTATTTTAATTTCAAGTATCGGATCATATGGGAGTTTAATTGAATATTCAATTCAGATTTATAAAATTGAGATTTGGTTAATTGGGTCCGAACTGGAGATAATTCAGTTATCAGGATTGGGATTTAAAGATTATTGTGAATTAAATTTATTTATGAGATATTCAAATGAATATGTAATTTGTTGACGGAAATCTTGGGTTAATCTGAAATTGAAGGCCTTAATAATGTGAGAAGCCAAAATTGATGATGAAAATAATTTAATTTGATATTTGGAGCCTTTTGGAAGTTTGATTAAAAATCTGATTCAGATTGATAGATTTAAATATAATTAATTGGGCTCTAATGGAAGTCAAATTAGACTAATTAAATTATGTAGGATTTGTGATTAGTTATAATTAACTTAATTATATGTTAATCAAGATTTATTTAGATTAAATGATGCTTAATTAAAGTAATCCTAGACATAAATTAAATTATGGAACAAACTAGAATTGTGGGTGTGGGTGTGCTAAGAATTCTGTGGGTGTACTGAGCAAGTGGGTGTGCACGTGTCTTTGTGTGGGTCAAGAAATGAAGGTATATATGTGTGTGTAATATTTTGAGGGTTGACCTCAACTTCTTTGTTGGAAGAAAAAGAGGAGAAAAAAGAAAAGAAAAGATAGGGAAACCGAGAGAGAGAGAAACAGAGAGAGAGAGGGAGAGCCCACTTCATTCTTGTTGTTGGAAAAGAAGGAAATTTCAGCTCAAGAAGAAGAAGAAAAAACTAAGGAACGAAAAGCTAGTAAAGAAGAGAAATTAAAAGAGGAGCTCTAGTTTTTGAGGAAGAAGAAGAACTAGTTTTTGAGGAAGAAGAAGAACTAACAAACTTAAGGTATGGAATTTATGTTTAATTTGTGTAGAATCCATACATTACACTTACAATTAAAGATGAAATTGAAATCAAAATCATGTGATTAAAAGGAATTAGCAAAAAGATAAAGAAAATTAAGGTAAGTTCATGTTTATGGAAACTAATTATTTTGAGTTTGATTTTTATAATCTTGCATGAAATTAAGTTCCATTGTTACATGCATGAGGGAATTATATGAATATTTGAGTCCATATTTACATGCATCTTGGATTTTGAAGAAATTGAGCCATTCAAATTCATATTTTGAAGAGAAAATGAAATGTTTTATGAAAATCAAGATTATAGAAATTTGGAATTAATCCTAAAGTTAGATAAAGTTTGGTTTTATAATTAGATTTTTAATCTATGCATGTAATGTAATTTAAGATTTTATTCAAATTAAATATATTTTGGAACATCTATGATTATGAATTAAGTTGAGGTTACAAATTAAGTTAAGTTTAAGATTATGGAAATAAGTTGGAAAATAATTAGTTTGAGACTTTAATTCATGTTTTAAAAATTTGTGGGTTTGAAATTGAGTTTGATATGGAGAAAATAAATTAAATCTAAATTTGGACAAATTTGGAAATAAATTATAATTTATATTTGAGAATAAAAAATTAGTTTGATTTTGATTTAAATTTCTTACATGTAAATATTTTGAAAGGACTTTATAACTTTAATTTATGTTTTATAAAACAAAGAAGAAGAATGTTGGAATTATTATATCTATGAAATTATTAGTTTTAATCTTAATGATCAAAGAGATTTTTGTATTAGAAATTGGAAAATTAGTCATGGGTTCATCTTTATTAATAAAATTACATGTTTAAATTAGTTCATGCAAGAGTTTAAGTTTTGAAAATGTGTTTGGAAATTATTTTGTTGATTTTGAAAGCACAAAAAATTTGCTGGCCGCTCGAGCGAACATTAAGGCCAATCGGTATTTTTACAGAGCCTTGTAGACCACTCGAGCGACCAAAGGTCTGCTCGAGCGAAGACCCTATTTTCAGCATATTTTGAAAAATTGCATTTAGTTCACATTTTTATTCTCATCTCTTTCCAAAGCATTCTAGACATGATTTATGGCTCAATAAAGATTAATAAACTAACAATCAACATTAATTAGTTGATTAAAGAATAAGTCATTAACTTAGAAGTACTTGATTAAGAAGCCAAGTAAGGAATTGATTTATTCAGAAAAGAGTGACTTAGTAATGAAAAAATATGTGAAATGATAACGCGATTCATTTGAATAAGAAAAAATAAGCATAGTAGAACTTCGGACTATTTAGACAGAAAAAGACAAGAAAAGTCAAGTTTGATCAAAGAATTGATATTATGTTTCAATGTGTTTGTGTAGGTCCCGCTTTATTGTCTGCTTGATCTGTCTAATCTACCTTTGCAGCTATCTGTGAGTAATAACTTAGTAAAGCTATGTTCGATATGAAATACTTTTTGAGCATTATGATATGATATGAACTGTTTTTGAATGATACAAAAGGCTATTTTGTGATTACATGGATGATGATCCAATTCTTTGAAATGTCTTTTTGGTATCCTTAGCGAAGGCCCTCGCCCAGGAGAAATAATACTGTGGCTTATGGTCATGAGGCCCTCACACAGGGGAAATAATACCGTGGCACAGGCCATCGCCCGGGGTAAATAATACTGTGGCCTACATATAAGATATGTTACTCAGTACCGCAGGTTTTATTATGGAACTTAATATGCTTGACCAACACGATATGTTACGCTAAAGGAAGTACCACACATGATTTGAATATGAATATGATACGAATACGAACATGACTATGTTTCTGATTTGATAAGAGATTTGAAATCTGATTTCTGAATTTGATATGGACATCATTCATTAAAATCTTTACTCTGTTATTATTCACTGAGCTCCAGCTCACTATATTATTTATGTATGTAGGTGATCAGGCGTGTGACCAAGCCTAGAGCTTCTGCCTAGATTCTGTTTTGTCAGCCAACCTATATGCCTCCCGTGGAGGTTCCGAATATGTCTAGTGGTTATGGCTAAGTGCATAAAGTTCAAGTTTTGTTTTCTTGTTTGGTTAAACAAGTCTTTGATTATTTTGTAAATAGGGTTAAATCCTTTTTTGTCTAATCTGTATATATATGATGACGTAAGGGTGATGTGTAAATATGTATATAAAAAGTTTTAAAATATTTCCATCTCATATAAGTCTGCACAGCTCAATCGATGTTATATATTTGTTATTTGCTTCCACTAGCCCCTAATATTAAGCTAATCTATCTCAGAAGCCTTCGGTAATCCTAGGATTATTGGCCGGTTACGATGCTAGACCTATAGGGCGGGTTTGGGTCGTAACAGCTTCCAATCTGGCCATGTAAGCCTCATATTTTGGTTGATTGTTGAACATTTTGAATCAAAGTTCAAGGTTTGAAAGCAAAAGGGGTCGATTATTAAGGCCGAGAGTGATCCTATGCTGTACAATCTCAAGATCAATTCCAGGTATGTCTTCATGGGACCACGCAAAAATATTTTTGAAATATTTTAATAAAGTGACTAGTCGCTCATGCTCCTTTGAAGACAATGTAGAACCAATTTAGATCAAGCCAGGGTCCTTCTCAGTACTCATATTAACAGACATGATCTCATTTATTAAGGACTTAGCATGACTTTCTTCCTCTTAGTTGATCAAATTTTTACAAATCCCGAGGAATTCCTTCCTCTTTGTTTTCATCATAGTGTTTAGATAAGCTTTGAAAAATTTTGGTCAATGCAATGATTTAAAGGCACAGTAGAAGTAGATGAAAATAACTGTCGTTTTATTCAGATCTTCTGGTACAATTGGCTCAATAATGGAAACAGACTCAAAGAGTGAAAAAGACAAACAAAACAAGACAGTGATGTCCGAGGTAACACCCTCGAAATCACCGAACTTTGACACCACAAGACTGACTCAACACGATTCAACACCCAGTTCAGAAAGTAAAATAAACAACATTTTCCATTTGCCACAAAACAGTGCGTGCCATTCACCATGCCTGGAGCAAAATGAGTGCCATCAGCAGGTGGTTCATCCCTCGATCATAAAACTAGCCACATTGTCCCCCTAATTCATTGATCCAGCACCGATAGACTTTATAGGACCCCGGTGGAGTGATGACCTTATTGTCAATCAGATCTTGAACTTCACAGCGAAGGTAAAAACAACTATCAGTGTCATGATCGGATTATTGATGGAAGGCATAGTACTTGGCAATTTTATACCTGGTTGGAAGGGGATTAGAAAGATGCCGAGGGTCAAGGGGTTTAAGATGGCCTTGTCCTATGAAGATTTGGAGAGCTTTGGACAAGGTCATGTAAAGAGGATTGAAGGTGCTATTACCAGTCCTGACAGGATTGACGGAGGGCTTGGCAGGCATTGATTAGGTTTGGAGGAGACCTCCTACAGGTGTAGGATTGGAGTTGGAGTGGGTGTTTCTGGCAAGGCATCCCTTTCCATGGCCTATTTCCGGATTCAAACTGCTCCCAATTGGAGTGACAAAAGTGTCATCTACATTTTTTGCAACAACTGCAAGCACTTGCTGTTTGTTCAGCCCGTTGACCTTGAAAGCCTCTATAGCCCACCGGAGATATGCATCAGGATCGACACTTGCCTCGGCCATGTTCTTGCCACTTACTTAAGCTTTGCCAAGGGATTAGGTGACTATATCAGGGCGAGGCCCATTTATTGTTAACATGTGATCACCCAGATTCGAGATAGCTTTGGGTTAGCCCTTTCTAACTGTAGCTCGGCCCAAGATTGGGGAGCCTTTTGGCATGAAATTCCTAGCATATGATGTGGTCGATGATGGAGCCAAGATCCCAAAAGTTAAATCTGCCACAGCTCTCTACAGATATTTAATCATGCTCATTAGCTCAGAAGTAATGGGTTCATGGGTTTGAGATGATTGGGGTTTAAGTGCATCAATCATATACAAATTTGTGTTTTTTGGAATGAACACCTCAGACTTGGGTAAACGAGCCGGGGTGATGTATATGCTAGGGTTGTAGGTGGATGACAATGTATGGATTAGGTTGAGGTGTGAAGGTAATGAGTTAGAGGTGGCTCGAGGTCTTTTTGGTGGAGCTATGATCTCTTCATCAATAAGATCTTGAATCTTATGATGGAGGCGGATGCAACGGTTTGTATCATGACCATGTTGTTGATGATAGACACAGTATTTAGTGGGGTCATGTCTTGGTGGAAAAGGAGTTGGGAGGGGTCGGGGTTCTAGGAGCTCTAGGCGCCCTTTTTCTAGCAGCGTCTTCAAAGCTTGAAAGAGACTCATGTAAAGAGGATGGAAATTTCGGGCTTGGGGCCGAGTTGAAGTGGTTGGTTTTGGCTATTGATGGGAGTGGTAACAGTGTTTACTTCTTAGTATTTTGCAGTTGTGCTACCACTGGTAGTAGCATTGGAACTGCGAACAACATTCTTCTTCAAAGGCTTATTATCTTCCATAATGATCTCTTGTCTGATGGCATCCTCGATTTGAACCCTCATTTCATGAAGCTTTGTAAAGGTAAATAGAGGTAGAACAATCATTTTCTACAGCAACTTGCCATGCAGATTCCAAACAACCATTCTTATTTGATCCTTCTCGGAAGGTCTTGTGGTCATCATCGAGGCTTTGGCCTTCCATCTAGTCACAAACTCAGAGAAACTCTCCTTTGGCTCTTGATGGGTTGCCTTAAGATCACGAGTTGTGACCTCAATTTGTGTATTGTAAAAGTGAGCAATGAAGGCTTCAACCATCTCCTCCCAATTCTATTGGACGAAATCTTCCAACTTATCATACCAAATGGCCGTTATACCCGACATGGTGCTACCAAAGAGAGACAACTTCTGTGGTCTAGTTAAGCCCATCGGCTGCAAAATATCATAAAACAATCGCAAGTGGACTGTTGGATCCCCAGAGCCGTCAAAACTGTAACGCCCCAAATTTCTAGCCCAAATGATAATACAACAATCATGGCTCTTTTAAGAAAAACCGAATGTAAATCTCCAAACTTACATTACATGATACAATAATTCTTCATGCAACAATATATTAATCCAATAACAAGTAAATAAACAAATAAATACCCCCAAGGGGTTTACAAGTTTCCAAGGCTTGAGCTTGGTTACACAAAACGATTATTCAAACCCACCCATATACAGCCCTTGGCTTACACACAGAGTCACAGCAAAATGAGAGTCTCATACCCTCAACACACATTTCCTCGCCGCTAGTTAGGCGGTATCACCACATATTTTCCTGCACAAAAATCCCCGTAGGATGAGCATAAAGCTCAGTAGGAAATCCTTAACAAAGTATATACATTTTATACAAGTCTCAAAAGATGAAATGCACATGCCATGCTATGCCCTTTTGAAAGAAAATCACATCTTCATCTTTGAAAACCATCATGCTCAATAATGTCATGCAATTTCAATTCTTCAAAACTTAACAATTCATTTCAAGAGCGGTAAATACGACTGTGGTAATCCCTAAGTTGGTGTCTGCAAGTAGACTATACAAGTACTACCAATTTGTCATTTTTACCAGCATTGACTAGAAGGCTCGACATCCATAATTTGTCATTTTTACCAGTATTAACTGGAAGGCTTGATACCTTTTCAATTTCACCTACACCACTTGTCAAGACTAACACCCATATTTACCCCAAAACCAATTCATGGAAACTTGTTTCTCAACATTCTTTTCTCAATGCAAGTTTTTAAATAAACTTTCAAAGTTTAATATAATCAAATGAATTGATATGCCAATAACACAAAATGAATATAAATACTTTTATTTCAATTCATCATCCACGGAATAACACAATTCCCTCTTCTCAAGTATCCTCAACAATTAGTCATTTCAGGACCATTTCAACGTTTTAAACAATAATTTTCAAAATGAACAACAATTCTCATATTCCCTGAAATTCATCATTTATATAAATATAAATAAGAAATTTTCCAAACATCCATTTATTTTGACAAAAAAAATAAATATAATAATATCATTCATCAATTTTCAGTCTCTTTAAAAAAAAAAATCCCCAAATTCTAGGTTTTCTCACCAAAACTATACAACTCAAATCTTGAAAGAAAACTTTCCAAAATCATCTTTTCTTCAATCAACGAAGATCAAAACTCATAAGATTAGTTTAAAAGAACAAGAGACAAACTCACTTTCAAAATCGCTCAACTTCTTGAATTAACAATCAATTTTCAAAGCTATCGAATGATGATTTCAAAAATTATCTAGATCTTGCAAAAATATATATATAACTCTAAGAAAATCCCTACCTAAAGTTTTAAAGAAGAAATGAGATGAAACTGTCACGACCCAAACCCGGCCCTATGGGTTTAGCACCATAACCGGCCAGTAATCCGAGATTACCGAAGGCCTGCTTAACAGTAATACAGTAAAACAGAGTACAGGGCCTGGCGGAAGCCAACACAGTAATAAAATAATGTCCAATGAGCTGTGACAGTCTGTATGCCAAGAAGATTTTTCATACATATTTACAGAACAGTACATATACATACATGTCATTCAGTGAAACAGGGACTTAATCCCCAATATACAGTACAGTAAACATTCAGTCTATACAATCCACTCGGTTATTACAAAGCAGTGAGACAGTGCAAAAAAAGGAGAAAATACTAAAACACCCCTAAGCCTTAGCATGATAGGCTCGGGACCTCGTAGTGAGGCACATTGGTTGGCTTGACAAAACTGGAGTTTACTCTGACGCTTCTAGCTTTGATCCGGTGCCTGTACACCTACATATATATATGAGCAGTGAGCTAAAGCCCAGTGAATAACACAATGCGTAAAGGGGTTTAGAATGAATGTCCTTACAGTATGAAAACAGTTCATTTCAACCAGTATATTAGTTGCTCAGTACAGTAAATGGTCGTATGTAGTACATCCCTTAGCAAGACAATACAGTAAACAGTAGGTCTTAAAGACCGCACAGTAATGATGGCCATCAATCAGTAAACAGTAGTGGTTCCGTCAGGGGAACCGAATCGATTAGACAAATCCACCCGTTCATAGACCGTCGGTGGGGCCATCCGTTCACAGACCGTCGATGGCAGAGATTTCTCAAACGGTAGCAGTAACAGTAAACAGTAGTTGCTAAGGATGCCACAATACAGTTCAGAATATGGGACATGCACTCATTCAATAAACAATATCAGTTCAGTAACAGTTCAGAAGATAATCATTTGAATATATCTTTACACAATTGTTACTCACAGAGTGTTCTGGGCTACAGTAGGCTAGAGCGTCTCCTCGGAATGCCAACCCTATACAGTTAACAGATTGAACACACTCTAAGTTTCACAATTGGGAAAGATAATCATTAAATCCCTAAGTTTGCCTCGGTGTGTTCTACATCTATATCCTCATTAAGATGTCTTAAACTAGGCCTAGAAATGCCTAGGATGGAATGAGGATGCAAAGATGTATTCAGAAAACATTTTCAGAAATTTCAGTGAAACAGAGTCCCGCTCGAGCGCAGGTTTACCCGCTCGAGCGTACAAGCAAACAAAGGTACCCGCTCGAGCGTTAACTTCCCCGCTCGAGCGTTTCACTCAATACTTCGCTCGAGCGTACATTTCTCCGCTCGAGCGGACTGATGAACAGTGCAAAGTACTGGATGCTCGATTTCCCCGCTCGAGCGGCACTTCCCTCGCTCGAGCGGACTGAATCACAGTGTAAGGTACTGGGAGCTTGATTTTCCCGCTCGAGCGGCACTTCCCCCGCTCGAGCGGACTGAATCACAGTGTAAGGTACTGGGAGCTTGATTTTCCCGCTCGAGCGGACAACCAAAATCTGGAAATTCCAGATTTGTGTTCTAAGTTCAAAACTCAAATTTGATGCTCCCAATTCGATCCTCTTGGGCCCATTTTCTGGAAAACTCTTTTAAACACATAAAATAACATGTTTCAAAACTCAATTTAAGAAATCAAAGCCCAAGGGTGTTTAATTCAAACCCAATCTCAAACCATTTTCAAGAATAATTTTCAAACATGCCATGCATGAACTTTAAACCAAATTAAAGCTTCACGGCTTGCTCAAATGAGCTCATTCTTTTCAAAACAAGATGAAAACATGGACTCTAACAATAATATGAACATGCATGTGCCAAATTCCATGTAATCAACCTCAAAATGCAAGGATATAGCCATGCATGCAACATCTAAGCTTCAATTCGACACTTTGAGCCATAGATTGGCTCTTGACCTCAATTTAGCTCAAAACCATGCAAGAACAACTCAAAGACACAATTAGGAAGATGAATGATCTACCTTAGGTGTGGAATTAGAAGTGTAGGAGCTCAAATATGTAATTACTCTTCCAAATTTCCAAGTCTCCAAGCAATTCTTCAAGACAAACTCAATCTCTCTCTCACTAGCTCTCTTGGTCGGCAAGAACAATGAAATAGGGCTGAGGAAATGTTTTAACAAATACAATACAAGGCTTAAACAAAAGGCTAGCAAAGCCCACTAAGTGGCAAAGTTGTAAATAACTCGAACTCATGTAATTTAGCCTATTTTAATCTAATTTAATCATACTAAATCAACTCTCAGATAGTTACACCATAAAATTACATAAATTATGATGATCCTAAAACATCAATCAGTTTACGGTTCGGCCGCCGATAAGATCTTCAATTAGCAGTTTAAACATAAAACATGAACAGATAAATAATCGGTCAAACAGATAGAATATGCAATACAATAGGTATACTTGATCAATTCAGTTCCAGTTTCAGTCAGTCAGTTCAGTAATTTATTCAGTTCACTTATCAGTCATAATTAGCTCGGTTTATCGGTAATCAGTGCTTATTCGGTAAACAGTGACGAGGGTTGTTACAGAAACCCCCAAAATCAACGGTGTCGAAACTCGATCTTCACCGCATATAACGAAGCCCTCGAGAAGTTAACCAACTTTGATAAAGAACCTATGGCAAAACTCTAATGGATCTTGAGAAATCAAGGTTTTGATCCAATTTGGCGTAGGAAAAAGTAGAGAGAAGGGAGAGAAAATGTTTTTAGAGAGAGAGAGATATACAAAAGTGATTTGAAATATCAGATTCATGAACTGATATAACATGGTCTGCTCGATCGTGGAAAGCCCCGCTCGAGCGTCGAATACACCTTCCCAGTACTTTTGCAGACAGGTCAAATTTTTGGAACCAAACATTCTCTGCTCGAGCGGACAAGCAACTTCAAATGTATTTTGCATTTTTGCTTTAGGGGTGCTGCCTCTCAACCTCGCCAGGGCGCTGCCCTAGGACCTGCCAAGGGGTGCTGCCCCTTGAACCCTCGCGAGCTAACCGGGCAACTCGATCCTCGCCAAGGCACTGCCCCCTGGAGCCCTGTGAGCTGACAGGGCAGCTCGATCCCCGACATACTCAGCGAAGTGGCAAAACTGGGATCGCTACAAAAACGATCAATGTGTGGCATTTTAAACCAATCCGGTAATATAACTGCAGAATCAGTGTATCCATTCTCTATGTTCGGGATGGAGTAACCCCTTGTGCTCTTTTGAAAAACTTCTCTAATTTGTTGACTTTGAGCGTAGTTGGATCGACTTCGAATTCAAATGGTGCCTCGGTCTGATAAACCGGTGCTTTGGAAGCTTGTGCTGGGATTGGCTCTATTGGATTGCCCTGGTTTTCTTGGACATTGGCAGTATTAGTAGTGGCACCGGGCACAGGATAGTTGCAGTGGGTACATGTGATGCAGAGACCGCTGTTGGCTGCAGTTGTTATTGTTGTAGCCTGGTTATAACCTTGGCCTGATGGGCCGTGACCTCGGCCTGACGGACTGCGTCATGTTGTAGTGTCTCAATTGTCTGTTGTAGATGGTGTATCGGTTCTTCCATACTGGCTGGAGGATACTGTGCCATTGGAATAGGTGATTGGTCTTGTGCTAGGCTAGAAGTAGATGACCATTCCTAAACCAAACTAGACACAGGTGAGTTGAGGGGTGACTGCTGTAAAAACTAAATTGGTGAACCCTGCCTGATTCTCCTCCGTCTTGTAACCGGTAGGAGTGAAGCAAACACTGGTTGCCCCTGAACTAGGTCTGGCCTTTCATTGGTGTCACTTTCACAAACACGTGGTCACCCACTTCATATTCTCGGTCTCGTTTTCTAAGATCTGCATAACTTTTCTGTCTGCTCTGTGCAGTTTTCAACCTCTGCTGTATCAATTTCACTTTCTCAGTCGTTTCATAAACAATCTCGGGCCCAAGCAAAGGCCCATCTCCGACTTCAGCCCAGCAAATCGGAGATCTACACTTTCTGCCATACAATGCCTCGAAAGGCGCTATACCGATACTCGAATGATAGCTGTTGTTGTAGGCGAATTCAGCTAAGGGCAAATGGCTTTCCCAGTTTCCCTGAAAATCAAGGACACACATTCTCAATAAATCCTCCAGAGTTTGGATGGTCCTTTCTGACTGGCCATCTGTCTGAGGATGATAGGCACTACTCAGCCTCAATTCAGTACCCAGTGCGGTTTGTAGGCTCTGCCAAAACCTCGATGTAAACTTCGAATCCCTGTCAGAAACAATGGATACAGGCACTCCATGCAGTCTAACAATTTCATCAATATAAATTACAGCCAACTTGTCAGCATTATAAATTGTCTTAACATGTAAGAAGTGAGCAGATTTGGTCAGTCTATCAACAATAACCCAAATTGAGTCCATACCTTTATTGGAGCGAGGCAATCCAACGATAAAATCCATCGTGATATGCTCCCATTTCCACTCCGGTATGGGTAGGGATTGCAGTAAGCCTACGGGTCGCTGATGTTCCGCTTTGACTTGTTGGCAATGAAGACATTTTGACACAAAGTCGGCAATTTCTTTCTTCATTCCCGGCCACCAAAAGTTCTGTTTCAAATCTTGGTACATTTTCGTATTCCCTGGGTGGATAGAAAATTTTGAGTTGTGGCCCTCTTGCAGAACTCTTCTTTTCAGTTCAGTGTCATTCGGTACACACAGTCTTTCCTGAAATTTCAGTACATTATTTTCAAATTGGAAGCCCGGTCTCGGTTTAATTTCCCTTTCTTCGATGATCTTCTTCAAGAAGTCATCCTGTTGCTGTTTCTCTTTAATCTCTTCGATCAATGCCGGTTGAGCAGAAATAGCAGCTATTGTTCCACCTTGTTCTCTCAAAAGAACTTCAATTTCAGATTTTTCAAGGTCACAAAGCAACTCTCTCTGCCCGGTGAGCAAACAAGCTAGGTTTCCAATCGATTTCCGACTCAAAGCATGGGCAACGGTGTTGGCTTTTCCTGGGTGATACAGAATCTGTAGGTCATAGTCTTTAATCAGTTCTAGCCATCTTCGCTGTCTCATGTTCAGCTCTTTTTGTGTGAAGAAATATTTCAGACTTTTGTGGTCAGTGTATACTTCACATGTCGCCCCATACAAATAGTGACGCTAGATTTTCAATGCAAATACCACTGCAGCAAGTTCCAGATCATGGGTTGGGTAGTTCTTTTCATGTGGTCTCAGTTGTCGGGAAGCATAGGCAATTACTCTCCCATTCTGCATTAAAACACATCCCAAACCCTTGTAAGAAGCATCACTAAATACAGTATAACCATCCGTACCTGAAGGTAAGGTAAGCACAGGTGCAGTCATAAGTCGAGTTTTCAACTCTTGGAACGCTGATTCCCTTTGGTCCATCCAGTCAAATGATATCCCCTTCTGTGTCAGCTGAGTCAATGGTAAGGCAATTTTGGAGAAATCTTTGACAAATCGTCTGTAATATCCAGCCAATCCCAAAAAGCTTCGGACTTCTGTCATATTTGTTGGTCTAGGCCAGTTTACTACAGCTTCAATTTTCTGCGGATCAACAGAAATTCCATCTTTGCTAACAACATGCCCCAAAAACATAACATGATCAAGCCAAAACTCACATTTAGACAGTTTAGCATACAGTTTCTGTTCTCTTAGGGTCTGTAGGGCAAGTCTCAAATGATGTTCATGTTCTTCTACGCTTTTGGAATAAATTAATATGTCATCAATAAATACCACAATGAAGTCATCAAGGTACGGTTTGAAGATTCTATTCATGAGGTCCATAAATGCTGCAGGTGCATTGGTAACTCCAAAAGGCATAACTAAAAATTCGTAATGTCCATACCTTGTTTTAAAAGCAGTTTTATCAATGTCTTCTGGTTTAACTTTCAATTGATGGTACCCCGATCTGAGATCAATCTTTGAAAATACCTGAGCTCCCTGTAACTAATCAAACAGGTCATCAATACGCGGTAATGGGTATTTATTCTTTACAGTTACCTTATTCAGTTCGCGGTAATCAATGCACAGTCTCAGTGAGCCATCTTTCTTCTTTACAAACAGAACAGGTGCGCCCCACGGTGAAGTACTGGGCCTAATGAACTTCTTGTCTAACAGTTCTTGCAATTGTACTTTCAATTCTTTCAGTTCAGTCGGAGCCATTCTGTAGGGAGCTTTAGATATTGGCTGTGTACCAGGAATCACATCAATGGTGAACTCAATCTCCCTGTCAATCAAATCCCCTGGCAGATCATCTGGAAATACATCTGGGAATTCTCTGACTATAGGAATACAGTTCACATCAGTTTTAACATTATCATCAGTAGATACAGTCAGTACAGAACACAGATATCCTTTACACCCTTTTCTAATCAATTTAACAGCTTTCACAGAAGAAATCAAATACGGAGGAGGCACTACTCCACTCCCATTAAACACAAATTCGGGCAAACCCGGTGGACGGAAAACTACTTGTTTCGTTCCACAGTCAATGGTGGCATGATATTTCGTTAACCAGTCCATCCCCAATATAACATCAAAATGGTCTATGTTCAATGGCAGTAAATCAACAAACAGATGCATATCCCCAACAATAATTTCACAAGCAGGATACATATATGCACATGTCATGGATCCCCCAACAGGTGTTGATACAGCTAACAGATAGTTCATGGGTTCTAAGGGTCTATTCAATTTCCGTGAAAAAGCATGCGATACATATGAGTGTGTAGACCCCGAATCAATCAGTACATATGCATTTTGAGCACAGATAGAGAGGATACCTGACACAACGGTCTCAGTATTTTGCACGTCTCCTGGTACTAGGGCAAACACTCGGCCCTGCCTCATAGGCTCCTTCCCGGTAGCTTTGGGGTTAGGCTTTGGTGCTACTGTTGATGCTGCTGCGCTTGGTGCAGCTTTACTACTGGCTTGCGGAGCAGAGGGGCAGTCTTTAACCATGTGGCCCACCTTGCCACACCTATAACAGGCTCCAGATATTTTGTAACAAACCCCTTTGTGCTTCCTGCCACATTTAGAACAAGTCGGAATGAAACCACTCCCTTGGCTGGGGCTAGTTGTTGACCCCGTGTTTTGCTTTTTGTTCGATGGGTTATGCTTGCCTTTCTTAAACTTGAAACCCTGCCTTTTACCACGCCATTCAGACGCCGGTGATTCAGATTGTTTCACTGCTTCGATGTTCGACTCAGCCATCAATGCTCGGTCGAGAACACCTACATAGGTCGGGAGTTTCAGAACATTAATTCTGTCCAGTGTCGCAACATTAAGGCCGCCTTCAAATTTCCTGGCCTTCTTATATTCAGTGTCCACCATATGTGGCGCATATCTAGCAAGCTCGGTAAATTTCGTTTCATATTCAGCAACAGACATTGTGCCCTGTCTTAGCTGTTCAAATTCAGTCACTTTTCTATCCCTGACACATTGAGGAAAGTACTTCTCAAAGAAGGCTCCTTTGAATTGAGCCCAAGTCATAACAGTATTTTCATCTCGGATAAGCATCCACCACCTTCTAGCTTCTTCTTGCAGAGTAAAGGTGGCCAACAGTACTTTATGTGCCTCGGAACACGGAAACACTTCAAATAGCTTTTCAGTTTCAAGTACCCAAGCTTCAGCTTTCAATGGTTCAAGGCCTCCCTGAAAGGATAGCGGTTTCATCTTGCTGAACTTATGGGTGAGAGCAATTATGTCCCCATCATCAACATTTACATTCTGTTCCGGCTGTACCGGAGGGGGAGGTGGGGGTTGTTGGTTCTGTTGTTGGTCCAGTCTAGCAGTTATCAGTTCCATCATTCTTTCCATCCTGGCCATTCTGGCCTCAGTTGCTGAGGATTCAGATTCATTTGCAGTGTTTGCATTATCCATTTCACTATAAGCAGTTATAACAGTTATAACAGTCATCAATATAAACAGTCATTTCTTTAAACAGGTTAACACATTGGCATATAATCAGTCATGTCATAATCATACACATTTCATGCTCATGAATGCCCTAATCACTTTTCTAGGACACCCTATAGCTCATTTGGACACGTGTGTGTGGTATAACTCGTGGTTAAGTATCGCTCTGATACCACTCTGTCACGACCCAAACCCGGCCCTATGGGTTTAGCACCGTAACCGGCCAGTAATCCGAGATTACCGAAGGCCTGCTTAACAGTAATACAGTAAAACAGAGTACAGGGCCTGGCGGAAGCCAACACAGTAATAAAATAATGTCCAATGAGCTGTGACAGTCTGTATGCCAAGAAGATTTTTCATACATATTTACAGAACAGTACATATACATACATGTCATTCAGTGAAACAGGGACTTAATCCCCAATATACAGTACAGTAAACATTCAGTCTATACAATCCACTCGGTTATTACAAAGTAGTGAGACAGTGCAAAAAAAGGGGAAAATACTAAAACACCCCTAAGCCTTAGCATGATAGGCTCGGGACCTCGCAGTGAGGCACATTGGTTGGCTTGACAAAACTGGAGTTTACTCTGACGCTTCTAGCTTTGATCCGGTGCCTGTACACCTACATATATATATGAGCAGTGAGCTAAAGCCCAGTGATAACACAATGCGTAAAGGGGGTTTAGAATGAATGTCCTTACAGTATGAAAACAGTTCATTTCAACCAGTATATTAGTTGCTCAGTACAGTAAATGGTCGTATGTAGTACATCCCTTAGCAAGACAGTACAGTAAACAGTAGGTCTTAAAGACCGCACAGTAATGATGGCCATCAATCAGTAAACAGTAGTGGTTCCGTCAGGGGAACCGAATCGATTAGACAAATCCACCCGTTCATAGACCGTCGGTGGGGCCATCCGTTCACAGACCGTCGATGGCAGAGATTTCTCAAACGGTAGCAGTAACAGTAAACAGTAGTTGCTAAGGATGCCACAATACAGTTCAGAATATGGGACATGCACTCATTCAATAAATAATATCAGTTCAGTAACAGTTCAGAAGATAATCATTTGAACATATCTTTACACAATTGTTACTCACAGAGTGTTCTGGGCTACAGTAGGCTAGAGCGTCTCCTCGGAATGCCAACCCTATACAGTTAACAGATTGAACACACTCTAAGTTTCACAGTTGGGAAAGATAATCATTAAATCCCTAAGTTTGCCTCGGTGTGTTCTACATCTATATCCTCATTAAGATGTCTTAAACTAGGCCTAGGAATGCCTAGGATGGAATGAGGATGCAAAGATGTATTCAGAAAACATTTTTAGAAATTTCAGTGAAACAGAGTCCCGCTCGAGCGCAGGTTTACCCGCTCGAGCGTACAAGCAAACAAAGGTACCCCGCTCGAGCGTTAACTTCCCCCGCTCGAGCGTTTCACTCAATACTTCGCTCGAGCGTACATTTCTCCGCTCGAGCGGACTGATGAACAGTGCAAAGTACTGGATGCTCGATTTCCCCCGCTCGAGCGGCACTTCCCCCGCTCGAGCGGACTGAATCACAGTGTAAGGTACTGGGAGCTTGATTTTTCCCGCTCGAGCGGACTGAATCACAGTGTAAGGTACTGGGAGCTTGATTTTCCCGCTCGAGCGGACAACCAAAATCTGGAAATTCCAGATTTGTGTTCTAAGTTCAAAACTCAAATTTGATGCTCCCAATTCAATCCTCTTGGGCCCATTTTCTGGAAAACTCTTTTAAACACATAAAATAACATGTTTCAAAACTCAATTTAAGAAATCAAAGCCCAAGGGTGTTTAATTCAAACCCAATCTCAAACCATTTTCAAGAATAATTTTCAAACATGCCATGCATGAACTTTAAACCAAATTAAAGCTTCACGGCTTGCTCAAATGAGCTCATTCTTTTCAAAACAAGATGAAAACATGGACTCTAACAATAATATGAACATGCATGTGCCAAATTCCATGTAATCAACCTCAAAATGCAAGGATATAGCCATGCATGCAACATCTAAGCTTCAATTCGACACTTTGAGCCATAGATTGGCTCTTGACCTCAATTTAGCTCAAAACCATGCAAGAACAACTCAAAGACACAATTAGGAAGATGAATGATCTACCTTAGGTGTGGAATTAGAAGTGTAGGAGCTCAAATATGTAATTACTCTTCCAAATTTCCAAGTCTCCAAGCAATTCTTCAAGACAAACTCAATCTCTCTCTCACTAGCTCTCTTGGTCGGCAAGAACAATGAAATAGGGCTGAGGAAATGTTTTAACAAATACAATACAAGGCTTAAACAAAAGGCTAGCAAAGCCCACTAAGTGGCAAAGTTGTAAATAACTCGAACTCATGTAATTTAGCCTATTTTAATCTAATTTAATCATACTAAATCAACTCTCAGATAGTTACACCATAAAATTACATAAATTATGATGATCCTAAAACATCAATCAGTTTACGGTTCGGCCGCCGATAAGGTCTTCAATTAGCAGTTTAAACATAAAACATGAACAGATAAATAATCGGTCAAACAGATAGAATATGCAATACAATAGGTATACTTGATCAATTCAGTTCCAGTTTCAGTCAGTCAGTTCAGTAATTTATTCAGTTCACTTATCAGTCATAATTAGCTCGGTTTATCGGTAATCAGTGCTTATTCGGTAAACAGTGACGAGGGTTGTTACAGAAACCCCCAAAATCAACGGTGTCGAAACTCGATCTTCACCGCATATAACGAAGCCCTCGAGAAGTTAACCAACTTTGATAAAGAACCTATGGCAAAACTCTAATGGATCTTGAGAAATCAAGGTTTTGATCCAATTTGGCGTAGGAAAAAGTAGAGAGAAGGGAGAGAAAATGTTTTTAGAGAGAGAGATATACAAAAGTGATTTGAAATATCAGATTCATGAACTGATATAACATGGTCTGCTCGATCGTGGAAAGCCCCGCTCGAGCGTCGAATACACCTTCCCAGTACTTTTGCAGACAGGTCAAATTTTTGGAACCAAACATTCTCTGCTCGAGCGGACAAGCAACTTCAAATGTATTTTGCATTTTTGCTTCAGGGGTGCTGCCTCTCAACCTCGCCAGGGCGCTGCCCTAGGACCTGCCAAGGGGCGCTGCCCCTTGAACACCTCGCGAGCTAACCGGGCAACTCGATCCTCGCCAAGGCACTGCCCCCTGGAGCCCTGTGAGCTGACAGGGCAGCTCGATCCCCGACATACTCAGCGAAGTGGCAAAACTGGGGTCGCTACAAAAACGATCAATGTGTGGCATTTTAAACCAATCCGGTAATATAACTGCAGAATCAGTGTATCCATTCTCTATGTTCGGGATGGAGTAACCCCTTGTGCTCTTTTGAAAAACTTCTCTAATTTGTTGACTTTGAGCGTAGTTGGATCGACTTCGAATTCAAATGGTGCCTCGGTCTGATAAACCGGTGCTTTGGAAGCTTGTGCTGGGATTGGCTCTATTGGATTGCCCTGGTTTTCTTGGACATTGGCAGTATTAGTAGTGGCACCGGGCACAGGATAGTTGCAGTGGGTACATGTGATGCAGAGACCGCTGTTGGCTGCAGTTGTTATTGTTGTAGCCTGGTTATAACCTTGGCCTGATGGGCCGTGACCTCGGCCTGACGGACTGCGTCATGTTGTAGTGTCTCAATTGTCTGTTGTAGATGGTGTATCAGTTCTTCCATACTGGCTGGAGGATACTGTGCCATTGGAATAGGTGATTGGTCTTGTGCTAGGCTAGAAGTAGATGACCATTCCTAAACCAAACTAGACACAGGTGAGTTGAGGGGTGACTGCTGTAAAAACTAAACTGGTGAACCCTGCCTGATTCTCCTCCGTCTTGTAACCGGTGGGAGTGAAGCAAACACTGGTTGCCCCTGAACTAGGTCCCCGACCTTACAAAGTCTATCAACACGAGTCCAAAGTACCCGAGGGATATCGGAGCCTTCTAAAGCTATGGTTCCAAGACTACTTAGCAAAAGTGAAAACAGACAGCACCTCAGCCCAATTTCACGAGAACAGATATGATCACAGCTAAGTGAATGTACTCCTCGGTGAATTTTTCCCTAAAACAGATACCAACTGTACCACTGATATGAACATTCCTGTACAGTTTCACTGTAAAGCACATACCAAGTAAAGAGAGTCAAAACACCCCTATGAGAGGGTATGGTTACCTTGTCCTAGTTTCGTTAGGAACTAGGGTTTCACTATTTTAAACAAAGCGGTTTCACGCAATCCTGTATTTTAGATGAGCATCCTGTCCTAGTTTGGAACAGTCACTAAGGCTTTACTATATGTAGCTAGGCCAAATGGTCAAAAGGGGTACCTCAGCAAAACTACTTAATATACCTCTCACACCTAACACCGAGAAGTGAAAGGAGGATCAAACAGTACAGTGGTAATCTAGATACAAGGGTTGTGTTCCCAATATGGTAGAGCCCAGGATCGGTCAGCCTTTTGGCAAACTTTTAGGCAAGCCTCCGACAAACTGTCCAGGAATAACAGATGGCAAACACAATAACTTAAGCGCACCAATGCAAATGCAATGTAAAGAACACATAAGTGTAGATAAAATTTCACATCATGAATTTCAAGTCAAGTTCTCTAATTTCCCCAGCAGAGTCGCCAGAAACTGTAACTCGTCTTTTTGTGCTACTTTCGGATACGACTAGCCCTACAGTTCGGACTCCCGCGGTTCTGAATCTGATCTCACAAGTGCAATGTGAAATAGATAAACACCAAAGAGTCCAAATTCGACAAATCTTTTGAAAAATTGATTTTGAATCAAAATGTCAAAAATGGACTGCTTTATCGGATACAGAGTCGCCACTTAAATATTTTTGAAAAATTTAGGAAAACCATGACTCGTGCCAAAGGCCACGTGTCCGTCATCACTAAGATTGTCTCGGCTCAAGAACTTAGGTAAACGAGGGGAAGGTCATGACTTGAGCACCCCACTCACTCGATCAAAGTTCGGCCTCTACTCATCATGATGCAAATCTTATTTACATTATATGCTCTTGTTCCGGTTTTTAACCTATTGTTACTATGTAATGCGCACACAAGTATAGACTAAATTGCAAAAATTGAAACGCGTTGATTCATGTTTGTTTTGAAAATTGTTTCGAATATGTACCACTTGAAAAAGTGATCTCATATGCACATTACTCAAATTGTCCCAATTCAAGCAATTAGCTTTCATCCACATGCATTCATGCAGATATATGGATTAAGCAATTAGCCTTATGGCAAGCATCCTAGACATAACAACAATCATACGCATGCAATATGCTAAAACAAATAAAAGCTCACCTAGTACTCCAAGGCAAGCCAAACAAACCAAAACAATTAGAAAAATGCATGTTCCTAACTAATGTGATATGACTAATGCAACATATACGATATGCAACTAATAAGCTCGGCTACTAGTTATGTCATTTTAAACAACTTGATAGCATGCGATTTAAACATGTATTCAACGAAGTATGTAAACTACAATGCTTTGTTTAGAATGATGAACCGAGCCTCGATGCATGCAAGACAAGTGAATGCAAACATGGGAAATGCTAAAAGAAACATGATGTTCTAATTACCCATTATAAACAAGTAAATAAAAGGGAGAAAGACGTGGAGTTGGAGGACATACACATTATTACAACTGTGCCCTTGCACAGGAGGGTCCGAATAAACTAACTAGCTAGGCTAATTAACTAGCTATTGGAAAACGAATTAACTAATTATTACAAACCGAATAAACTAACTATGCTAGCTAGTTATTACAAAACCAATTAATTAATTAATTAACTAACCTATGAAACTAACTAATTAATTACACTAATTAATTAATTACAAATTAGAATTAACTAATTAATTACAACATGAATACAACATGAAAGAAGTAGCTAAGCTAACTAATTATCCCCAGGAAGCGAGGAATGCTCATGCATACGCGGATTTTCATCCGAAAAGCCCATTGTTCTGTTGCCAGAATACCTCTGTTGCACAGTTAGAACATCTTTTCACCTTAGTCTCTGCTCTATTCTGTTCCAAAAAGTTGCTGCTCAATTTGACAAAAGTGGCAGATAGGCCAGAAGTAGTGGCCGGCTAGCCACAAAATGTAGCCTGCCATCCAAAAGAAGTGGCCCTGGTTCCTCCTATTGCAACAGAAAACATACAGAGCACAAACAGGGTATTCTTAAGGTATGTTTGTCCACCCTGCCTTTCCTTATCATGAAACAGCTCAAAGGAGTGGCAAACTCAATTCGCAAGCCATCAATCGATGTAACTTCATTGCATGATGGCCTATGAATCAAGGGGTACAATTCAATAAATGCACTATAAAAGACTCTCAAAATCTCTTCCCTATCATGGGTTGATCAAAGGAAGTGGTTGACATTGACTCTTGAACCGTTTACATCACTAGCAAGTATTAAACGACTCAAGACTCAATGGGTTCAATTAACGTCCGATTGAACCCAAGTTGGTTATTATCTTGCATCATTTTTTAGTCCCAGTTTTATTACTCCATTTTAATTACCAACCATTCCTTAGTCAATTAAGTCCAAAAATGAGCTTTAAGTCTTCTAATGGAAATGAGTAACAAACCAAGAGTTGTTTTAGGCATGAGAGAAGTGCCATGCCGTTGGTAATGAACCCTCAAAGGGATTAAACCATTAAGAACAATACCTCAATCTCATGCTTAAACAAACAACTTGTTTGAAACAACTTTCAAAGCAAAAAAGAAGCCGAGAAAGGAGAGAGGTTGTAGAAGTGATTAAGGGTGATTATAAGTATGGAAAACAAGAAATAAACACTATCAACTCAAATAGGTTGGTGGTTAAGGCCTAATCACCAAGCCTATGAGGAAAATTACACTACAATCATGCTATACAAAGCTCAAATGCAATGAACAATTAAAAACAGTCCTAAAACAACCCTAAAATATGCTGGAATTAAGACGAAAATAGCTAAAACAATAAGCTACAATATGGAGCAAGTTAAGCTAATAAACAAGCACAAGAAGAGGAGGCTACCTCCTCCATTTTTGAGACTTCAAAACATGGTTTTAGCCACTGAAAAATCGCTGAGATTCAATATTTAAAAGTTGAAAAAAAGTTGACAAAGAAGTAGGAAACACAAAGGCAAAGACCTAAGAAATGAGGTACAAAGAAAGGGAGATCCACCCCTCCACTCCTCATGGCTTTAAACCATAAGTTTCAGCCCAAAAATACAGAGTATAAACAGCCCAAAAATAGTAGGCAAAATAGCAAATAAAGCAAAGCTATAAACCAAACCTCCTGAAGAGGAGAACCCTTTCTAAGTGCTAAACCAACACTTACACACCCTCAAGAGCTCAAAGTAAGCCCAAAAGTACCTCAGCTCAAATACCACATGGTTTGGTTTAGAGTGTATAGAGAAAGGCTTAAGAATTTGCAAGATAGAGAGAATTGTAGAAATAGAGAAATAATTTTGCTCCAAAATGTTCAACCCTAAAAAAAGGAAGGAGAGGTCCTTTATATATATAAAAACGTGAAACTCCCTTAGAAATATCTATACATACACGTGTAGACAGATGCAAGCATCAGTGGAAACAGTTGGCACAGCTGGCCAAAACATCTGCAAAATTACACAAGTGGCCGGCAGCCTACATTGGTGGCCAGCAACCCACATTAGGGGGCCGGCAGGTCCCAAGGTTTTCAGGCTTGAAAAAATATGGTTTTGGTCCAAAACAAGACAAAAGTTATGTAGGGTTTGAAGGCTCAAAGTTGTGGCATTCTGTTGAGGACTTCAAGCACTTGACAAGCATATACAATTTCATCATTGGGTGCGCAAGTGGTGGCGTTCAAGTCGTAAGGGCGGTCAAATATGACGTGTCTACACCTCTCTTCTTGGTTTTAAGGTTACAAAAAATTCCAAAAGCTCCAAAACTTGAAATTCTCTCTCTATCTCTATCTTGTAACACACACACACCTTACCTAAACACTTCCTAAACCAATATTGGAGCTCCCCTTGAGATTATTGAGTCCAAATTTCAGCCATTGAGAGTGAGAAATTGTGGGTTTGTTAACAAAAGAGTTGCCTTGCTTCAAAAAGTATAATTTTGAGCATCTCTACACTACTTCTACCCTATATTTTATTGCTATTTTTGAACTATTTTTACACTGTTTTTATGGGTTGAAGCTTGTGATTTAAGGCTATTAAAGGTAGAGGGGTTAATCACCCTTCTTTAAACCTTGTCTCCTAAGCCTTTACACTTGTGTTTTCCATTTCTTCCTCAAATTTTTTCCAACTTTTTTACCACTGAATTTCAGATTTTTTCAGAGGCTAAAAATCATGTTTTGAGATCCCAAAAATGGAAGGGTTAACCACCCTTCCCTTGACTTGTTTACTAGCTTAAATTCTCCATTGTTGTAGCTTACTCCTTTAGCTCTTTTGACTTCAATTCCAGTACTGTTTTAGCCTATTTTAGGATTGTTTTTATGTTTTAGTTTCATTTATGCTTTGTATAGCATGCTTGTAGTGTAATGGTCCTCATAGGTTTGGTGGTTTAGCCACCAACCTATTTGAGTTGATAGCATTTATTTCTTGCTTTCTATACTTGTGTTCACCTCTAAGCATCTCTGCAACCTCCCTTATTTTTTGATTTTCCATTTGCTTTGAGAGTTGTTTCAACTGATGGATTGTTTAAGCTTAAGATTGAGGTCATTGTGCTTAATGGTTTAATCTCTTCGAAGATTCATTACTAACGGCATGACATCTCTCTCATGCCTGAAACAACCTTTTGTTTGACACTTCTTTCCATTAGAGGACTTAATCTTTATTTTTGGACTAAATGAATTAAGGAATGGAAAGGTAATTAAAAGAGGTAATTAAAATTGGGGATAAAATAGACCAAGATAACAAAATAATTTGATGTTCAATCGGACATTAATTAAACACATAGAGACTTGAGTAGTTTTATACCTGTTAGTGATGAAATGGTTTAACTTTCCAAGGTCAACCGCTTCCGTTAATCAAATCATGATAGAGAGGAGGTTTACGAGTCTTTCATTATGCATTTATTGAAATTGTATCCCTTGGTTCATAAGTCATCACGCAATGAATTTGCGCCGATTGATGGCTTGCGAATCAAGCCTACCACTCCTTTAAGATGTTTGATGATAAGGAAGGGTTGGGTGGACAAACATCCCCTGAGAATGCTCTGTTTGTGCTCTGTTTATTGTCTGTTGTAGCAGGAGAAACCCAATATTAGTGGCCGGCCAAGCCGCCTTTACTGGGCGGCAAGCCACCATTAGTAGGCGGCTAGCCACCACTTGTGGCCTACCGGCCACTTTTGTACACAAGGTAGCACCTTTTTTTTTTTTTTTTTTTTTTTTTTTTTTTTAAAAGAACAGAGCAAAGGCTGAGGCAAAACAGTGCAATTCCCTGATTGCAAAACAGAAGCATTTTGGCAGCCAAATAGAGGCATTTTCGGGTGGAAATCCGCTTGCATGCATAGGCCACCCATTAGATTTGTGTTATTAATAGTAGTATGTTGTTAGTGAACTTATAATTAATTACTTAGTTAATTAATTAATTCTATAATGTAATTAATTAGTTTAATTAGTTTATTTGTACTAATTAGTTAGAGTAACTAGTTAATTTTGTGTTGTAATTATTTAATTAGCTAGAGTAGTTACATAAATGCAACGTTGTAATAATTAGTTAAGTAGCTTAGCTAGTTCATTCATTCGGACCCTCCTGCGCGAGGGCAAAATTGTAATAAACGTGTATGTTTCCAACCCCACCTCTTTCTCCTTTTTATTTATCTACTTATGATGGATAGCTTAGAACATCATGTTTATTTTAGCATATTCCATGTATAAAGCACCCATTAGTCTTGCACGCATGAGGTTCGACCATCATATTAATCAAATGTCAATTTCAAATTCTTTACTTGGGTACGTGCTTTATTATATGCCTTGAATTGACTCACATGCCATGTTAGTAGTCGAGTCTCGTAGTTGCATTGTGTATGTGTTTCATTAGTCATTTATATAGTTAGGATCATGCATTTTTCTAACTATTTTCTCTCTTTTTGCTCGCCTCGGGAATTGGGGTAAGCTTTATTGCTTTCGCATATCGCATGAGTGTGATTGTTGCCAGGTCAAGCATGATACCATGATGCTAATTGCTTAATTGATATAACTCTTGAATGCTTGTAGATGAAGGCTAATTGCTTGAATTGGAATACATTGATTAATGTACATACAAACTCAGTTTTTTCAAGTAGCGCGTAGTCAAAATAATTTTCAAAACAAACATGAAATCAAATGTTTCAATTTTTGCAAATTAGTCTATACTTGTGTGCAACACATAGTAATGTTAGCCTAATAAACCGGAACGAGAGGGTTTGAAAAGAAGGGCTCACAGTTCGGACTCCTGCAGTTCTGAATCTAGTCTCACAAAGTGCAATGTGAAACTGATAATCACTAAGGAGTCCAATCCAGCAAATCATTTTAGAAAATTGATTTTCAATCAAATAATGCCAAAATTGGACTGCTTTGCTAAATTACAAAGTCGCCACCTAAATATTTTATTTTGAAAAAATTTAGGAAACTCTGACTTGTGCCAAAGGCCACATGTCCGTCGTCACCAAAGTTGCTGCGGCTTGGGAACTTGGGTACGAAGGGGGAATGTCCTGAAATGAGCACCCCCGCTGGCCCGATCAAAGGATCGGCATCTACTAATCATGATATGTTGTTTTATAAACCTTATATGCTTTTATTCCGATTATTAGCTAACTTTACTATGTGACGCACACAAGCAAGTATAAACTATGTCACGAGAATTGGAACAAATTAACTCATGTTTGTTTTTGAAAATGGTTTGAATTTGCCACCCTCAAGTAGGCTTAAAAGATGCGGATTTGCCACCTCAAGTGGGCTTAAAACATGACTTGCCACTTCGCAAAATGGGCTTAAAACATACATTCGTTGAACTGTTCCAATTCAAACAATAAGCCTTTATCCACAGGCATTCATGCAGTTTAGCAATTAAGTACATAGTCTCATGGCAAGCATGCGAATCATGGCAATATAGCAATCACACTCATGCAGGTATGCTAAAGTATAAAACTCACCGAATACTCCAAGCCAAAACAAAAAATTAGTTAGAAATATGCATTATCCTAACTATACAAGATGCCTAATGCAACACATGCAATATGAAATTAATAGGCTCAGCTACTAATATGGCATTTGCAACACTTTGATAGCATGCTTTGAAACACGTATTCAAGTAAGTATTGAAATTGACAATGCAGTTTAAATGATACGCCGAGCTTCGATGCATGCAAGACAAAATAAATGGATACAAACATGCAAGTATAAGGTATGCTAATTGAAAATGTCCCTAAGGTAACCATAAAAAACGGATAAATAAAAGGGAGAAAGGCGTGGGGTTGGAAGACATGCACACACGCACACACACTTATTACAACATTATGCCCTCACAAATGAGGGTCCGAATGAATAAGAGCTAAACTAACTAGCTACGCTATTACAAAACAATTAATTAACTATTCTAGCTAATCAAATATTACAAACCAAATTAAGCTAATTAATTACAACACTTGTATGAATGAATTAGCCACGACTAACTAATTAAACAAAACAAGTAAATGGTCTCGAGGGCGAGGGACGCATGCATGCATGCCTGGTTGGTTTCCTCTTGAAAATCCACTGCCTTGCCATCGGACACCTCTGTTTGCACTTGCTTGAACACCAACAGTGCTGCCAACTTCCAGAACATCTCTGCCCCAACTCAAGAACACACTTGGGCAAAATTTTATTTCTGGCCGATTGGCTACCAATGGTGGCTGTCAGCTACCATTGGTGGCCGATCGGTTGCTACTGGTGGCCAGTCAGCCACTACTGGTGGCCGGTCGGCCACCCCTTTCCTGAACTTCTTTTTTTACTACAACAGAGAGCAAACAGAGACAAAGCAATGTATTCTCAAGGAGTGTGTGTACTGCTATCCTCCTTATCATCACACAAGCTCAAAGGAGTGTAGCTCTTGGCCCTCAAACCATCAACCAAGCATTTTCATGCATGATGGACAAAGAACTAAGCTTGTACAAGCTTAATGAGTGCAAAAACAAGACTCAATCAAAACCACAACCCTATCATGTATGATCAAGGGTGGTGGTAACTAAGAAAAGTGGCACGTTTCATCACTTTGAGTATGAAACGTCCCATTTTTCTCGTGTTCGAATTAATGTCCGATCCGAAAACATGCAATGCAACATGAAAGATGCTTATCTTGCCTCTTTTACTTGTTATGTTTTATTTACTCATTTTAGATTACCAATCCATTCTTTAATTGATTAGTCCAAGAGATGAGTGTCCTCTAATGGAAAGAGGGCTTAAACCACAAGTACCTTGAGCATGAGAGAGGCCTCATGCTGTTGGTAATGAACTCTCGAAGGAATTAAACCATTAGGCATGGGCGTCTCAATTCCACACTCAAGCTAACAAGGGGTTCAAAGTCAGTTTCAAAACAAATGAAAGAGTGAATAATAGAGGGAGATTGCAGAGATTTTAGTGCTGAAATGGAGTGCAAAATGATACTAAAACATGCAAACAACTCATGCAATTCATGCTAAAAAGCTTAAAACATTAAGCTAGTGAAGGAAATTGCACTACAACCACACAATACAAGCCTCAAAGAACTAAACCAGTGCAAAACAGAGCTAAAACTAGTCAAAATAGTAGCAAAAACATGCTGAGATTAAGGTACAAAATGCTAGAAAATCATGCTTCATTGTTAAGCTATCTAGCCTTGCAAACAAGACACAAGGAGGGGAGGCTACCCCCTTCAATTTTAGACTTCAAAACCAAATTTTTATCACTGAAATAACTCTGAATTTCAGTGGTTTAAAGGGCAAAAAAGTTTGATGTGAATATGTTAAAAGATGGTATAAAAGCTTACACAATAAAGCAACAAGAATGGTGGACTACCCCTTTACATAAAATGACCTCAAACCATCATGTTAAGGCTAAAAAATCAGAGTTTTTTGTACTTGAAAACCAGCTCAAAAACAGTATAAAAAGATGGCAAAACAAGTAGCCAAAACAAAGCCTACAAGGTGAGTCTTATACCTCTTGAAGCACAACACTAAACAGCCACAATTTCAGGGTCAAACCTCCTTCCAAAGCTCAAATTAGACCTAAAGAACCTCAGCTCAAAGATGAGAGTGTTTGGTTAAGGCTTGATATACAAAGGTGTAGAGAGACAAGGCTTTAAGGCACAAAACAAGAGGGGAGAGAGAGAGAGAGAGAGAGAGAATTCTAGAGAGAGAGAGAAATTTGATCCAAATTTTCTAACCCTCCGAAATGGGGGAGGACACCCCCTATATATAGAAAGTCAAGATTAAAGCTTGAATTCATCCTTCCATACACGTGTATGGAGATGCACTTCAGTGAACAACAACTGGCACAGCTGGCAAACAAATATCTGAAAAAAGAGAAAAATAGCTGTCGGCCACCACTAGTGGCCGATTGGCCATCAATGTGGCCGATAGGCACAAGCCATGGCCGATGGACTGTGAGGATGGCTGACAGGCCACCCTCTCCTCCAGACTTGAAACAACAAGCTCTTGGTCCGCAACTAAGCACAAAACAAATAAGTTTAGAGGCTCAAAGACAAGGCGCTCGGCCGAGAATTTCAGGCACCCAAAACGAACACGAGCATACAAAACCATCGAGTGTTCAAACGATGACGTCCTAGTCTTGAGGACGGCCAAAAATGGAGTGTCTACAAATGTAAAGAAGAATCACATCATGATTAGTAGAGGCCAATCTTTGATCAGCCGAGTTAGATGCTCAATTCATGACCTTCCCTTCTCGTACCTAAGTTCCTGAGCCGAGACAATTTGGTGATGACGAATAATTGGCCTTTGGCACGAATCTCGGGTTTCCTAAATTTTTCAAAAATATTTAGGTGGCGACTCTGTATTTGGCAAAGCAGTTCATTTTTGACATTTTGATTCAAAATCGATTTTTCAAAAAATTTGTCAGATTTAGACTCTTTTGTGTTTATTTATTTCACATTGCACTTGTGAGATCAGATTCAAAACCACAGGAGTCTGAACTGTAGGGCTATCGTATCTGAAAGGAGTACGAAAAGCAAGCTACACACATCATACTTGTCACATTAATAAAATGGTATAGTTGTCCACCAAAATACTACCAAAATTAAAAATTAGACCACACGGAAAGAAACTCTTCACTAAGAGGACTTAACAGATTAATAGAAAAAATTTGGAACTAATTAAAGTACTTGTTTGTGATATGAGATTTATTGGTAGATGTCCTAAATAGGGAGATTGACCAATAACTTCATATTATTTATATTAATTTTAATTTATTTAACCTTATCAAAACTGAATCGGTGTAATTATAAGATAATTATGAAATTTATTTTTTAAAACTTTAGAAAAAGATTAGTATAATTTGGCCAATACTGCATCTTGATACTGAAATCAAACTCTAGTTTCCACTCCCCATTGTGCTTAGGTAACACCTTTTACCCGCCCCGCGAGGAAGCAAGGATGAATTTTTTTCTAATATATTTTTATAAATAGTATATATAATTTAAATTTTATTAAATATAATAAAATTAAATTATTAAATTATTTTTTTCATAAGCTTATATTTTTTAAATATCATCATTTATAAATTATTATCCAAAAAAAATCATATCATTTCTTATTTTTATTTACATCGCCTCATCGTCTAGTTGAAAATTAATTTTGTTCACATTTTGAAAGTAATGTAAACATTTTATTGATTCAAAATTATGGACCTCTCATCCAAAAGCATATTAATTTCAGTTTCTAATGTTCTGTATTAATCAAAACTTATGATTTATTTGCATAGTATGGATATAAAATAATAAAAAAAAAAAGAAAAAAGAAAAAAAAAATGTTAGAAATGTATAATTTAGATACCTAAATTCACTCCCAATGAAATTCTTTTTAGAGATCTCAAATATTTTTCAAAAAAAAAAATCTCTTCACATTTTAATATCACATTATCAGTTACACATAATATTATCAAGATAAAACTACCAATGGGATAGTATACCCCACTCTTAATGTGTAAGTATTTGTTCAAAGAAATTTTGTAAGCACTGTGGGTGTGTTTGATTGGACGGACTGGAAAAGAGGAGATTAGAATCCATCGAACTTGAGTCCTGGGACTGTGAATCTCCCGGACTATTTGGTTGGATTGGATATGTATCCTGTGTTTGTTTTTTCATGGGATTAGATGTCTGGATAGGACTATTTTGAGTGAATCCAACGTTTGGTTGGACGGACTGGATAGGATAAATGAACAAAAGACTATTTTACCCTTTTTCAATTGTTTACTAAGCAATAGTAATATTAAACATATCTTTAATATTTTAATTATTTTTAGTAAACATTAAACATACTAATGGTTAAATTTTGTTTAAAGATATTTAAACATACTAATATTGATAAAATTTTTTGACTGGTACAGATTATTTTTATTTAAACAAATAAAATTTTTTAGTAAACATTAAACATACTAATGGTTAAATGTTTAAATTTTTATTTAAACAATTAACATTGAAATTATTTTGATGTACAGATTATGTTTAAACAATTAACAAATGTTGATGTAATTAACAATTAACAAATGTTGATGTAATCAAATGTTGATGTATTAAAACATAATTTAATAGATGTTAAATAAATATACATCTTGATGTACAGATGTTGAAATAATTTAATAAACATGTTGATGTACAGATATTTAAATGTTTAAATAAAACATAATTTAAATAAATGAAATTATTTATTGTTGAAATTAAACATTTAATTGTTTAAATAAAACATCTATTAAATTTAAATAATGAAATTAAATAAAACATAAACAAAATTTTAAAATAAAACATCAATAAAATATCTATAAAAAATTATTTTAAAAAATTAAATATATAAAACATTAATAAAAAGTTAAATAAAATTATTTTATTTTTAAATTGAGACATTTAAATTTTATTAAATATAATACATAATTAAATAGTAGAGGGTCAAAATTGTCATTTTCGCATCTAATCCAAACAGTGATTAGTCCCCCCCAAAACAATCCCACCCCCCAGGACAGGATAGTCCCCCATATGGGGGACATGGAGTCCAGCCGGACATGGAGTCCGGCGGACTAAAAAAAAATCAAACGATGGATGAGGAGGGAGGCCGGACATGGAGTCTAAATAGTGGATAGTCCCCCCCTTATCCCCCAATCAAACACACCCTATATATATATATATATAATTTCTTATGTTTCCATGATAAATTGTAATAAAGTTGATAATGCCACACGTCGGTAATGACAAAATAGCATGTATTTTATTTTATTTATTTATTTTTTTAAAGCCTAGTCCGATACCGGACATTTCGGTGGTCAGTTAGGTATATAAAGTAAAAAAATTAAAATTATATATGCCAATTGGTATACTAATTAATATATTAACGAATGATGTGTTATAATTTTAGAGGATTTCAATTCTTGTAATTTGTATAATGACGGTGGTTCTTAGTTTTAAAATGACAATATCATAACATATGTGGATAAACTAATTAATATACCAATTGATACATATAGCATCACCCTATTTTATTAGCAAACAAACTATTATAAAGGTAGAAAAATGCTTGGTAGCTTGAATTTATGTGATTCAAATGACTCAAATGTATTAAAACGACGTCATTTTACCTCCAAAATTCTCATTTTAAGACATTCAAGTTATTTGAATCATGAAAATTGAATTACCAAACATTATTGTATAAAAGTAGAACCGCCTCTCGAGCAAACATAGGGTGGGGTTTGAGCCAAGGCAAGCAAGGCCGCTGTCTTGGCTTCTCAAATTCTGTTTAAAAATTAAGGTGTTGAATAAATTTTTTTTTATTTTAAATTATGTTTGGCTTATTAAAATAAAATAGAATGAAATAATCATTTTATCATAATATTCATCATTACATTTGAGTTACTGAAAATTAATAAAAAATATTACAAATGAAATTATCATTTACTATTATGAGAAAATAATTATTTTATAAAGAGATCAAAAATTATCATTTCGTTTAATTCAATTTCAATAAACAAAACAATATATTAGTAGGTTAAAAAAAAATCTTACAATTTTTTTTAAATAATTAAATTGTTGAATTATTTAAAAATATTAGATGGTTGTTTGCCAAATATATGAATTATTTATATAATATTATTGCCTATACCAGTTATAATTGTCTTCAAAGGAATAATTATTTTTTAAAATTAATATTTATTATATTTTACAATGTAATCTACTATGTCACAAAAAAATATAAATAAGCTAATAATATTAACAATTAAAAATATTTAAAATTTATTTTAATACCAAAATATGTAATAAAATATAGGGCATTTTTTAAGTTCGCCTTGTCCCAAAAAAGTAAAGGACCGTCCCAGAGCAAACATGATGGGCTTGTTTGGTTTGTGTTTCAGAAACATGTTTTGGAAAAAAAAAGTACGAAAACATGTTTGGTTTGGTGTTTTGGGAAATTTGTTTTGGAAAATTGTTTTGAGAGAGAGTTTTGGAAAAAGTGATTGATTTGATGTGTGTGTGTGAGAGATTTGTTTGGAAAATTTGTTTGGTTTGTGTGTTTTGGGAAATTTTTTTGGGAAAATTTGTTTGGTAGAGAAAATTTCTGAAATTTGTTTGTAGAGAAAATTTCTGAAATTTTTTTCAGAAACACTAACCAAACAAGCCCGATATATACATGTGCCAGTGCAAGTGTACGTTTAGAATGTGAGATATATCAGATCAGATACACGTGGCTTTGAAGCTACGAGGGAGAGGCCACGGGGATCGAGTGATGTGAGGACATCCCTGCTCGGCATGTTTAATTGGAGGAATTAAAATGAATAATGTTTGAGAGCTCGAATTTGGCCCCTCCTAATCCCTCTAATCCCCAAAACGACGTTGTTTTGGGGATTTTTTTTTTTTTTTTTTCTTTTCTTTTTTCTTCTTCCATGTTCGACTCTGCAACAGCTCGGAGGGAGAGGGAGAGAAAGAGAGAAGAAGATGGAAAGAGAGAAGAGATCGTCGCCCAGCACGTCGCCGCCGATCGCCCAGCCCGTCGCCGCCATCGCCCAACCTGTCGCCCAACTCCGATCGTCGCAGCAGCTCCACTGTCGCCTCGGGCCCTGCCTCCGCCTCCTCCCACTGTTATGGCCCCCTCCAGTCCACTCCTCCTCCTCCTCCTCCCTTCTCTTCTCCTTCTCTGCTTCTGAAAAAAAAAATCAAGATTAGGGGGATTCGGGAGAGCTCGTTTTCGAGCTCCCTAGCACGGTCGTAATTAAAATATGAAATTAAAATTATTAATTCGTGAACTTAATTATCTTATATTTGTTTTAATATTTTAATTTAGGATTATTAATGCAATGAATAATTAATCCAACAAATTTGTAGGATTATTAGTAATGGGGGTAGGGATGAAATTATTAATGCAATGTATAATTTATCCTATTAATCCAATTGGATAGTGAATACCATACTAATTTGATATGATTATTAATACCTCACTATTAGTCTCGTAAATCAAACATGATCGGAGAGTGTTGTGATGAGTAACGGTAGTGTTATATGCACTAATTAGTGTATTAATTAATATATCAACTAGAGTTATAACATTATTATTAACTCTACCCATTATATAAATTACAAATATTTAAAATATTTAAAATTATATTATATCATCTATTAATATATTAATTGATACGTATAATATTATTCGATGAGTAATACTCGTAGTAGTGGCAATAATACAGAAACGGTTTCAGTGCTCGATACCTGTTAGCAAAGGTGGACACGTTTCAATCAGAATTGGCATCAGTTTTAAAAATTCAGTATAATGATGATGATGTCTCATTTTAATTAACACATAACATTAATAATTAATAATATGATGTGATTAGGAAGTGTTATTTGTTCAGATCATACTATTAGAAAATGCTGTTTGTTCAAATCATACAATTAAGAAATGTTTTTATTTTTATTTTTAAATTTACATTACGTTATTGAAATGGGTTTGTCTAAAATAGGATGCCCAATTAAAATAATAAATTTTATGTTAATGGATGAGATAATTTATTGAGGAATTTGAAAGTTTTAAGTGGGAGAACATTTTAAAAAATTTTAAGTTTCTGCTTTGTGAGGAAAGAGGCCAGGTGGAGGTGGGGATACGGCATGGTTGGGGGGAGAAGAAAGCACGGGAGTCGTTGGTCTGGAAGCGTGCACTGTGCTGTGCCTAATATATTTTAGTTGGTGGCAATGTCATTATTACTTTTACGCATGTAATGAGAGTTGGGATCCCCTCCTTGCAATCTTTCTTGCAACGGCTGAAATCAGCCGTTATAACATCTAACGGTCATAAAAAAATAAATAAATAAAATAAAGAAATTACCGTTGAATGTTACAACGACTGATCTCAACCGTTGCAAAGAGGATTATAAGGAATGGATCCCAACTCATGTAATGAAACGAAGCTTTTAAACGTGTATCAACCGCATTGCATCCATTCTCTTTAATTCAAGCCAAAAAAACAAAAAGAAATCAATCAAATGGGTTGGATTTCTTAATTTGATCGAGGAATTTAATAAATTTTTTTTTAAAAAGAGTATAAAATTAAATAAAATATAAATATATTTTATTTATATTTTCCTTATTATTATTATTTTTAAATTTTTTCTTAAATATCCTAACCAAATAGAGTGTAAAGGGACTTATATTTATAATTTATTATAACTCTCATGTTTACATCTCAATATGAAAAAAATTAAAAAGTCTGTGAAACTTATCATAAGTTATGTTTCAATAATTTGAACCGTTCAATTTATAAAACTCTCAATATATATCATCCATAAAAATAATTTGATTAAATAATCGTAACCATTTCATTTTATCACCGTCTATTTATAAAAAAATTGGACAACAAATATATTTTTAAAATAAATCATTCATTTTTTTAAAAGACAAACAATAAAATGAAAATATTAAGTTATCAGATCGATCTAATTTTTTTACTAGATGATATATATTGAAGGTCCTACAAAATAATCGATTTAAAATCAGCAAAACAAGATTCGTGATAGGCCTTTTGGGCTCTCAAATTCTCTTATGTTAAGATTTGAATATGAGAAATGTTCAATGATTTACTAAAATTATTGAAACCTTAAAAAGTTCCAACCACCACTCACCCCTCTTCACTACTATTATCGATTATCACATTCAGTCACCGTGACCTCCTCCGACAATCACTTCCAACCACTATCTCTTATCAAAAAAACTAGCTTTGGCCTCCAGCAGCCGATCTATTTTCTAATGTTAGCAACTACTTTCATCCACCACCTCTAATGTCTAACCACTTTCTTATAATAAATAGAATTTTAACATTTTAAAACAAAATCTACTAAAATAATATAATTGAAACAACCGTCAAAAATAAAATTTTGTATAATAACCTTATAACCAAAAAAGGAACTGATCAAATTACATCTGAACTCACAGGATAATCACCTATACTTACATCTGAAATCACAAAATCACTTCACAGTTACAAAGCCTAAAAAAATTTCAGCAAAGTAATGTTATCTCACCTCACCAGCCATTATAAAAGCATCTAAAAAATAAAAAAAAATATAAAAATAAAAAATCATTAAGACCAGATACATCCACAAGAGGAGCAAGTTGATAACCAAAGCCGCTAACAGAGTCAGCAGGTATACCAAAGTATGATCACGGAAACAACCGATTGACAAAAAAAAAAATAGCCAAAAAAAAAAAACGATAAGGTCACTCAGGTACTAGTCATGTCCCGGGTAGAAACCATTCACAGACATCCCACCGTCAACGCAAATTACCTGGCCAGTGATGTAAGATGATGCAGGTAAGCAAAGGAATGCAACCAGAGATGAGACCTCGGTTGGATCTCCAAGGCGCCGAAGAGGAGGTCCGGGAATATACCTCTTCCAAATATTCTTTGTTGCTGAGCACCTGGTAACAGAGGAAGTGATATCACAAAAGCAGAGCTTATTTGAAAAGCAATTACATATTATCACAGAATAAACATGCATTGATTGCAATATTTTCACCAGTACCAGGGTCTTCATAAAATGTTTTCAATGCATCATCCAGGCCCAAATTGATGACCTCAAAATTTAATACCATGTTCCGTATTCGTATAAATAGAAGCAAAAAGGAGAATGGCATGTATTACTAATCTGTGCAAAAAAAATTTCTTCCTAATCATACTTAATGAACATACGTTGAGTACTATTCATGTTTTTCTACTTCAAATATTAGATCAAAATTTACAGAAATGAAGTATTTGATATAGATACTGTCAAAAGAAATACTCATTTTGGTTTGCTTTGTCCGATTGAAATTTCTGTTTCCCACAAATTCCCACTTGGAAATGTCAGAAAAATCCTTTGAGAAAAAGAATTCCCCACATGACCTCTGTATAACTAAGGATGATCATTGCAATCGTAAGCCCACTATGCACCAACATTGTAGACCCTAAAGCAAAGCACTATCAGAGAGGTTGCCATAGTAAGCAACAGTCGAAGTTTCAATACTGTTGTAGGAGATGGTAAAAATAACTGAAAAAGAGAGTAATAGACCACTGGGCATAGGCAAAAATCAATAAAGTGACTCTACCTTACCCAAGGATATTAGAAATTATGCTTGCCTATGCTTGAAACACCATATCATTCGTTGGGTACATGTGAGTGAAAGTGGAATCAATGAATCAACTATTGCAATATATCATAGTCAGTCTAAAACCAAATTTTGCTAAGGATAAAACAAAAAATACAATGTCTGTTCTTAGCATATATACTCATCTGCTTTAGGTTTCACAAGGATTTCTAATGGGCTTCAACCTTGATCACGATTTTGAATTTTGGCAATTAGTCAGTGGAACTAGGGGTCCCCATGTTTGTTGGCAACACCAAGATTTTAGTCTTACATTTGATTGCAGAATAATGAAGGGGGATTTTATGTCGGGGAACATCAGGCTCACATGTTTTTTTTTTGTCCAGTGTCTGTTTAGCGCGGTATTAAAACTATGGATAACCCTTATATTGATATGGGGGATTAAATGGAGAAAAAATAGGGGATTAAGTAATAGATTAGGTATGAGATCCAACGGTTAAAAATAATTATATATTTTTATCCCATCCTAATCAAACATAATACCCTCCCTCTATCCAACCTTTTATCCCATGGTTATAACTTAATCCTACCATATATCAAATCCTTCTTTTCATCAAATCCAATGGTATAACTTATCCCACACAATCCTATTAATAGTCCCATCGTATCTGATCGCATAAAAAATAAGCAATCAAACGTGCCTAATTGTATTAAAAGAATGTTAGGGTTTAAAAAATTAACAACAAATTCTTTATATAGCAAAAACTTTGTTTTTGGATCCCACACAATCCTATTAATAGTCCCATCGTATCTGATCGCATAAAAAAATAAGCAATCAAACGTGCCTAATTGTATTAAAAGAATGTTAGGGTTTAAAAAATTAACAACAAATTTTTTATTTAGCAAAAACTTTGTTTTGGGGGGGGGGGGGGGGGGGGTGTATAGTGATAAGGTAAAAGAAACAATTCTATTTAGTGCGGATGTACATCCGAAAACAATTCTATTTAGTCGGATGTCCGAAAAATCTGCGATATACTTTATCTATTTCTCTACAATGGAGTTGGAAATTAAAGAATTATTTGTTGCTCACCTTGTAAGAATTAAAAAAACAGAATTTGGTCTAAAAAACTGACAGTCAAACAAATGAAGAAAAAAAAAAAGTCAGCAAAAAAGCCGGCCATTAACATATCAATTTGGAAAAAATTTGCTGACATAATTGCTAATAAATTCACAATTTAAACTATAGCATAACAGAATTACACCGTATATGACAAAAGTAGTACAAAGGTACTTCTGATTGCTCTTCAGGCCCATCAAATGGAACCAGTTTAACAGAGTGGATGAACGATGCCACTGTTTTTGTGAGGAAAACAATCATTGATGTTGTAAAAACTTCACCGTTCAACATTTTAGAGTAACAAAAGGCAAAATGGGGATGTCACTCAGTTCTGAGGTGTTTGGACTACGATTGGTCTAAGAATACTTTAAGGACCTAAAACAAATTATGAATTACAAAAGAAGGTGAAAAGGAAATTACTTGCTCCACCATAGAAGTTTTGATATACCAAGGTGCAACAGCGTTACTCCTGATATTGTCTTCTGCCCACTCACATGCCAAATTCCTTGTAAGTTGATTAATTGCTCCTGGGAGTGATGAATAAACATGATTACAACTTTTTGTTACATAAACTCTACAAGCATACTACAAAATCTTGCAATAATGATCAGATCAAAAAAGTAAATTACCTTTAGTTGCTCCATGGACAGACATAGACTTCAGCGACACAAAGCCGGAGACAGAGGAAGTGAATACAACACTTCCTGCTCCTGATGCTTTTAAAAGAGGATGTGCAAGTTGGCACATATGAAAAACAGATTCGAAATTCGTTGCAAAGAGGTGTAGCATATTCTTTGGCAGTGAACTCTACCATTGGCTTCCTTATGTTGGTTCCAACATTATTAATCTACAGATTTAAACCACAAAATCCAATGGCCTCATAAGTTCAGTAGATGGGAAAAGCACGATGAAGTGATGCATTGCAATTCTAAAATGTGGATCCCTAGAAAAGAAGATATACTGATCGTAGCTGGCACTCTTTAAGTTCAAATCTCACCACGTAAGGGAAGAATCAGTAAAACATCTAAGTTGCAACCATGTTTGCAAACTAGAAAATATGGATGGATAAAATTTATTAAGATGTTTATGTCCACTTTAAATTTTGTTTAAGACGGATTGAAATGATTAAATCTTAATTGTCCATGGAACAAGTTGATGCCATGGGTTTCTGAAGCACTTATCAGAACAAGCTCACAAAGTGCAGAGGTGTTGAGAATAAATCAAAATTCATAAGCTTTCAAATGTTGTTGGCAGTTAAAGAATGGTATTGATAATTTGCTAGCATAATTTCTTTTGTTAAACTGAAACTTATCGTTAGAAAGGGTTTACACAATACACAAATCACTAGAACCATCAATTTTGCCAATCCATGTAACCTAAGAAGTACGGACATAGATACATGACATAACATGAATACAACACGAACACACCAGCATGACAATTTTCAAAAAGTGCAAGATATGATACGTGGGGCAAACGCACAAAATATATAATTTCATATATTTATATATATGAATCTATCATTGTAAGACAATAAATAAATGCAATATAATATTAATTTCTATAAACTGACATTATTTTTCTTTTATCATCATAATCTAAGTTATTTGTTTAAACTTATAATTAGTTTCGTGTGTCTAACCAATATACACATGAGTTTAAGCAATGGACACGTGTGTCCTCAAAGTGTCCAATGCAAAGAGTATCTGAGTCTAAATTTTTTTAAAAAAAAATTGGACACGTTTGGATAAGCGTCAAACACGTGTCGGGAAAGTGTCCGACATGGACACGACAACAACACGCCACCTTTTTAGAAGGGTCCATGCTTCTTAGCTTGTAACTTGTCTCATACAGTACAATTGATAATTAGGACCTCTTATCAACAACTTGGATGTCTTTGAGCCATAATTCCATTATTGCCTCAACTCAATTGCATCCAATGTAGAAAAGAGTTACTTGGGCTGGGGCAGAAACAATTCTGTAAAAATTCTGCAAAACTGTAAAGCTTCTTTGGAATATTATGACTATATTTGGATCATGGATTTGGATAGAGACTTGGAAAGAAAAATGAAAAATGTAAGTAAAATATAGTTTATATTTTATTTACATTTGACTCAACTTTTTTCCCTTTCCCTTTCCTTTTCCATTTCTAAATCCTTATTCAAATCCATGATCCAAACACAGCCTCTATGAATTCTGGATAAGAACATTAGCCCCAAATGTATTTCAGGCAGTATGTCAGTTCCCAGCTCCCACAGAATGAACAAGGCCATAGCTTTGAGGTCAACTACAAAGCCTTCTAATCTACATTTCTTGGGCTTATAATTCTGAACATCAACATTAATTTAAACTAATGCCCACTTTAAATCTAGAAAATCTCACACAAAAGCACACAATGATTTGTTTAACTTCTCATCATCATCATCTCCAAGACATTTATGCACAAAATCAATCAACTAAATATTTTAAAGAATGCAAAAAATGGGAATACGGAGACTTACGAGAATGTTGAGCTTGCCATTGAAGACAGAGGAGACAGAGTCCATTAGGTCCTCTCGCTGGGGCGGAGACGACACATCACAAACCGAACCCGTGACTCCAAATCCTTCATCTTCCCAATCTCCCAAACACCTCTTCAGCTCCACTTCGTTCCGAGCACAGGTATGCACTTTCGCCCCAAGTCCCACCAGTTCCTCCACAATCGCATGCCTACATAAATGTAATTACACCAAGATTCCAATTTCAAAATTTGGGTTCTACAACAAAAACCCATTAGAGAGAGAGAGAGAGAGAGAGAGAGAGAGAGGGGGGGGGGGGGAGAGGGGACCCGATTCCGCGAGTGCCGCCGGTCACGAGAGCAGTCATTCCATGAAGGGACCATCTTCTGCTACTGGGTAGGCTTAAAATGGCGGTGGTGAATCGAAGAGAGCGATTGTTGTTTATTGAGAAATATCTATGAACAGTTTCTGAAGATCGAAGCTTCGGAGATGGATTCACTGACGAGAGTGAAGAGGCTGCTCCGAAGAGGGTCTGAGAGTGAGACATAGGCGAAGAGTGTGTGACCTTTTGACTCACCGCCCCGAGTCCTACGCCCAAAATTAGGCCAAGTATTGCAATCCGTTTGGATCATATCATAAGAAAACTGAAAAATGAAAATTAAAAATTAAATATTGAAAAATTAATGTTTAATTTTTTAAGTTAAAAAATTATTTGATAAAAATAAATTATTTAATATGTATAAGATTAATTTTTAAATTGTATATTTTAATTTTTATATTGTAATGGTAGTGATAGTAGTAGCGGTACTTGCATGATAGTCATAGTGGTGGTAGTAGTATTGTCAAGGTAGTGATGGTGGTAGTGTCGATAATGGTTGTAGTGATGGTAGCAATAGCGTTTGATAGTAGGGACGGTGGCGACAACAGTGATAATAGTAGTAGTAGTAAAATGATGGTGGTACTTATGGCAGCAATGAGGTAGTGGTGATGGTGGTGGTGGTAGTGGTGGCAGCATGATGGTGATGGTAGTAGTAGCGGTAGCGGTGGCATGGTGGTCGTAGCGGTAGCGGTAGCGATAGCGGTGGTATGATGGTGGTGGTGAAGCATTTCTCTTTATAAATTTAGTCAGAATTAAATAAGTTTCGGTCTCGCTTGGGAAGTTAACTATTTTAGTAGGTTAAAATTTTTGTATTTGAGAAGATTGATAATTTTTTTTGTAGTTAGATGTGGGCACCGTTTAGGAGGCAAAACTGGGGCTAAATTAGCCACGTCCGGACAAATTAGGCTTATTTAGCCACATAGAGACAAAACTGCTTTCACAGGTTCGTTTGAAACCCTTATTGGGGTAAATTTACCAAAATACCCTGAAGAGTTCCCTCCAATTCTGAGGGACAACGCCTCATCACACACACAACCTTCCTATTTTTTAACACAACAAGCGTAATAAGCGATTCATGTATACCAGCGACGACGACGACGACATCTGAGGCAGCTTCGCAGAGGCGATCGGCACCGGAGTACGCATCCGCGGCGGCAAACAAGAACGAACCCTCTCAAACACAAACCGATCTGCAGGTAATGCTTTATGGCCTAACTGATTTCGTTTCCCTTTTCGCGTCTGTGTGGCCCCTGCTTCCGATCTACATAGTATGGGTTCATAACGGGTTGGGTTCATGACCGATCTGTTTGTTTACCGTCGTGATTGGGTTGATTACGATTACATTTCACACATTTGGGGCAGATATATATATATATATATCCGTGAAAAATTATATATCTGTTCTTATATTAAACACTGTAAAATCTGTTCGGTTAGGGTTGATTATGGTTACATTTCACACATTTCGGGCAGATATATATATATAAATTAATATATATCTGTTCTTATTTATATATCTGTTCTTATATGAAAATCTGTAAAATCTGTTCGGTTTGGGTTCATTACGGTTACATTTTACACATTTGGGGTAGATATATATCTGTTCCTATATATAAATCTGAAAGGTTTGAAGGCAGATATATGTATCTGTTCTTATATTTTCATGTAGATCAATCCATGGTAAAGATTAAAAAACAGTCAGCATATGAAAAAAAAAAAAAAAAACCTGTTCTGTTGAGATTCTTAAAACAGTCTGTTCAGCATTTCTTTTTCTTTTTTTTTTCCCCTTATAATTCACATTACAAATTATCAATTTCATATCACAATTTAAAAAACATATATACAACTGCTGACTGATGACATAAATTCTGTGAATGAATATCAATTTCTGTTACAAAATTCATTTTAGTCAACATTGGTAATTTGATTACTTATCACTGTCATGATAAACTTCATTTATGATCTGTGAATTACCTATTGATCATTTATGAAATGGTCTGTTAATGAATAAGGAAAACACATTATCTGAATGGGTTCTGTCATTTTTGAGTCAATGCTGGAGACGATGTCTCTATCTGTGAAATACCTATTGATTTATTATCTGCGAATTACCTATTGATTTGTCAATGCTGAAGACAAAGTCTCCATCTCTCTTCCAAAACACATGACTCACAGGCAGTCTTGATTCTTATACGGTCACATTTTGGGGTTGTCCTTATTCAACTTCACTTCTTCAAACACTGTTACCTTCATTATTCATGAATCTAAATAAAACCCTCTGCTTTCTTCATTCATATCTGTCTTCATTGAAAGCTAAATGGGTTACCAGTTGAATATAACTCTTTTTCAGTTGATCTAGTCTAAGTATATATAAATTAATGCTGTATTTTTCATTCAAAAAAGTATGTCTAATTTGTGTGTGCATGTGGATACAAACTTTAATCTTCAAAATTATTGATATCAATCGACTATTCGGAAATTTCAAAAAACATCACAATCTAATAATAATAATAATAAGTAGGAAAAAAGTAATAATATAATTTCATCATGAATTCTTCATCTCAGTCATGTAAACAAACGGTGTTCATGCCCTGTTGTTATGTTCATTGAAATCTAAATTTACCAAATTACATATTTACCTTTCTATTACCACCTTCACAGTGAAACCATGAGAATGTAGGCTGCTTTTCTTTAAAATAAATGAAAAGAAGTTGACAGTTTGTATACTTATCCATTGAAACATGTGCATCATCGTATTCAGATAATATTTAACTTAATAGACAGATAACATAAACTAATTACTTACATGATTCATTGTTACTTCTGAATGTTTGTAAATCATAGCATGGCTTCCTTTACCTCTACTGCAACTTCCAGTACATGGCTACGACGAATGTGTGCCTGTGGACATGGCCCCTGTATTGTTAAGATTTCCAGGTCCGCCAAAAATCCAGGGCGTCCTTACTTTGCATGTCCCCGCCCTGTGGTGAGTCACCCATTCTTTACTGGTCATAACTGTATGAACATTAACAACCCATTGACTAATAGTTCCATCATTTGCACTGATCAGCTCTGTGTTAGTTGGATTGGTTGGTGCGAAGAACCAATGCAAGAGAACCAAGACTATGCATCACCCAGAGACGAACTTGTCATGCAATTGCGGGCTGATGTCATAGACATTCAACAATCCCTGCGTGTCCTTAAGACCATTGTGTATGTGCTATGCATTGTCGTTGTCATTTTGTTGTTCCGTATGTAAGAAACGTTAGGATGTTGTCAGTATGTACAAACACGTTAGGACGCTATTAGTATGTTGGTAGTATGTTCTAGTATGACTTTAAGCTGCATTTGCCTTTGTTAGTACGAAACGATCGACGTATTATCATGACTATCATAACTATGTCCACTACTTAGTTCCATGGAACCTGTGTACGTATGTTATTACTCTGCAATGGTTATATGCTCCCTAATTTAGCATCCTATCTTTATGTTTGTTGTTATTAATGTGTAATGGCTTATGCGTTTGTATATAACAACCGAATTTGTGATGGTAATCTTCTGTAACCGTACATTAGTAATGGCTTCCATACGTACTTCTCCGCGTACCCATTAGAAAAGCAAAGGCATTGTCACTGACAAGTCAAGCAGTCTTGAAGAGATACATCAGTTCAGCCACAAGGCCTTATGGGACAGTGACTCAATCCGAGTTTTCCTGCAGTTGATTGCAAATGAGATTACTAAAGGAAATCACCCATTCCCTGTCCTCAGCCAAGCAGGGTACAAGTCCTAGGAAAGGAAATTTGAGAAAAAAACAGGAAGAAAACATGGACTAAAACAGTTGAAGAATAAGTACATGAGTTTGAAAAAAGAGTGGCAAGCGTGGACAAAGTTGATGGATTCAAGCAAAGGAGTGTCAGGGATAGGGTTTGACTGTGACACTGGTCTGTTTCAGGCACCTGAGGAGTGGTGGGACAAGATGGAATCGGTGAGTACTTGTAGAAACAAGTTTCATATTTGTCATTTACCAGTACATTTTTAACTTTTTTAGTTAACTTTTAATTAATTATATGAAATGTAATGTCTTTCTCTTTCATATATCTCTATTTCTATAGATAAACAAGGTGTGTGCCAAGTTCAGGAAAAAAACCTTGGAACATCGTGAGTTGATGGAGACAGTCTTCATGGGGGCATCAGCTACTAGGAAGCACCATTAGACCCCGGGAGAGAAACTGCCTGAAGCTGCTGATGACTCATCTGATTCATTGCATAGTTTGGGAGCCCAACCATTTGCTGATCTGATACCCACAGGAGTACAGGACGTGGATTCAGATTCTTCACTGGAGCATGTTCCGATTGAAGAGGGGAAAAGGAGAAAGACGCCATCAACAAGTGTTTCAAAGTCGAAGAAGGCAACAAGTAGAGCGTCAGTTATTGCGGAAAGCATGAACTAGCTGACCGATGTGGTGCGTACGAAGAATCAGCAGGTTACGGTGAGGCACCTCACAAGCAACGAATCGCTATACACTATTTCGGAGTGCATGCATCGCCTAACGAGTATTCCATCCCTGATTGGTACGCCGTTATTCCACTTCGCCTCGACACTTATGGATAACGCTGATTACCAGGAGGTGATGATGTGCTAGCCTGATGACGACCACATCATAGGGTGGCTTACACAGAAGTAGCTCCAGTGTACTGCGTTGGCGCCTTTTGCAAACCTATTTGGGGGTCGCGGGATGTGATGTAGCGGTGTTACGTGTAACGCCCTCAAAATAATACATAAAACCCATTATTTTAGACATGCAATGATATAAGAGAAATCAACACATTTCCATTCATCAGAGTAGTTCTTACAACAATATTACATGTTAACAACAAAAGTAAATGCCCTAGGGGCTTACAGCTTTCCAAGTCAACACTTGGTTACAAAAAGAAGAGTACTAACTCTATACAAAATAAGCCCTTGGCTTGATATACATGTAATACAAACAACGTAATCAAAAAAAGTCTTCAACTCCCATAACCATCCAAGCTATGTCCTTGGAGGTGGCATGCTACCTGTACCTGAAAGTGATGTCCCATAAAGGGTGAGCCAACGCCCAGTAAAGATATGCTAAACACAATATGAGCAGTAACTAAGACATTAGCAATTGATAAATGTTTGACGCACATAAACCAATTCATATATCACTTTCATTACATGACCACAGTGTCCACATTTCATTTCATTATCCCTTTCTTATCAAATTCGTAATTCACAACAACGGCTCAGAACCTGGCCAACAATTTACATGAGATAGTGACTCATATTAAACATTTCCCATTGCACAATAGATAAGCATACTAGCTATATCAACACTTTGTTAGATACTGTAGACACCCCATTTTTGACCGACCTTAAGACTCAGACGTCACCGATTGAGCGCTTGGTGATGTTGCATATCGTGCTCGTTCAGAGGTTTTAGAGTCTCGGCTGCGAGCCTTGCCTCCGGACTTCCGGACTCTTTCATGCTTTGCCTCGGTTTGCGAACAGGCTCGGTTTTCTCTGTTTCTCTTCCAGAAGGGAGGGAGAGGTCTCGTAGACCATCTCTCAGTGGCCGTAGGCTACGTTTCGTGGTCATAGGCCATTTTGCCCGTTTGGAGTCCGATTTCAGGTTTTTCGGAGCCGTCGGCCGTGTGCCTCAGTTCGGAACCGCTCAACCACCTCCGTTTGCTCCAGTTTTTGGCACGCATCTTATTTACTCCCTTTTGAGGGACACTGTGGTCCGAGAGACCAACTTCGTGGTCGAACACCCCTTTCGGTGTCTAATAGTCAGTTTTCGTGGCCCCGGGCTGCGCGTTTTGGCCCCCGAACCTTCATTTTGCATCGGTTTTGGTTCATTTTTGGTGGAGGCCTCATTTTCATTGTTAGAGAGGTTGTAGAGGGGTGGGAGGCCAGTAATTGTTCTGACAACCAGTTTTATTCCTCCATCGCCCTCCGTCGCCCGTTTTTCTCACTTGAAAGCCAATGTTGACCACCCCGGGACCACTTTCTTGAACCCTAAACCCCATATTTGTGTTGTACACACCTCGGAGGCCACCAATATCACATGACCGGCCAGTAATTGTGTGTGACCCTTTTGAACCCCTCCTAAAAGTGGCATTTTCTCTCTCCTGGTTCACTTTCTCTAGTTTTTGACCACATGGTTGTGTTGTGCACATATGAGAGGCCCTCTTTTTGGCATGGCCGGCCACTAATACTGCTTGAACCTTTTGACCCTTCGCCGGCTGGCCATGGGGAGGGCCGGCCGGCCACCTGCAACTTAAATACCAGGCCGGCCTTGCTCCCCTCCTCTGGTACATTACAAATCTGTATTTTGTTTCCCCCTAGATTGTGTATCCGGGGGTCCAACTTTTTGGAGGGAAATTTGAATTCCATTTCCTCCCCTTTTCTCCCCCCTCTTTTGCCTATATAACCAGCACTCCCAGCTGTGTTTGAGGGGTTAGAAAAATTGCTTTGAGCCTTGTATACACATCTCTCCCTCTCCCTCTCATCCAAGCCTAAAAATACCTTTGTTCTTGGACCATTTCTACACCACCTCATAGCACAAGGCCTCCATACTCCATACCAGCAACTTGAGGCTGTTTTTCAGAGCTTAGGAGCATCCAAACTTGGTCCAAAGGCTGTCAAAGATTGGTTCTTCAAGGGTAAGTCTTCTTTTCCTCTTTTTGGCCCTATTTTTGCATACAATCTAAGCTATACTTGCTTGCATATTTGGGCTCCGACCCTAACTGAAAATAGCATTATTTTGAGCTCCTTTTCATGTTTGTTTAAGGGCCTCTCCCTGTTTGAGGTTTCCTTTTTATACTTGCTTCTTTACCTCTCTTGTATGCCTCTTTGTTGCATAGTATTTTAGGCTCATTTGTAAATTGTTTTGAGCTTGGTTATAAACTGAAAAGTGGCTTATTTTGAGCCCTTCTTCAACGTTGTTGAAGGGATCTTCACTGTTTGAGGCTTCCTTTTGTCACTCGCCTCTTTATCCCCTTTTTGGCCTTATTTTTGCATGTTTTGTTACCCCCTTGTGCTTATATTTTTGGGCTCTGGTCCGAACTGTAAATAGCCTTATTTTGACCCCCTCTTCATGTTTGATCAAGGGACTTTTTATTTTTGAAGCTCCATTTTTGCTCTTTGTGTTTAAATCTCTTTTTAGGCCTTATTTTGCATAGTATTTTAAGCTTGCATGTGCACTGTTTTGGGCTTGGTCATAAACTGTAAAATGTCATATTTTGGGCCCCTCTTCAACATTGTTGAAGGGCCCTCCCCTGTTAGAGGCCAGCAGCCATCACTTGCTTCTTTGTCCCTCTTTTGGCCTTTTTCTTGCATAATGTTTTAGGCCTGCTTGTGTTTATTTTCGTGGCTTGATGTAAACTGTAGAGTGCTTCATTTTGAGCCCCTCTTCAACTTTGTTGAAGGGATCTTTGCCATTTATGGCCAGCAGCTGTTACTTGCTTCATTATCTCTCTTTCGGGGCCATTTTTGCATGCTAGCTTAGTCCTATTTGTGTTCACTGTTTGGCCTTGCTTAAAACTGTAAATATGCTTGTTTCGGGACTGTCTTGATTCTGTCTTCACAGTTCATGTTCAAATAATGCATGCTTTGCATAGCCATAGGTCATTCCATATACCTAATTTCATGTTTCGGGTCTCATTCCATGCATCGGGTGCCATGTTTCTATGATTCGGGGCTGTTTAGCATCATTTTTCAACACTGAAATTTACATGTTTGTATGCCATACTCTATGCCTTGCCATGCTTCGTTAGAGTGGCGTTTGTGCCTTAGGGTCGGTCCTCGGTTTGCGTGCACGTGTGCACGCATCTCGAGTGTCTCATTTTCATCTAATGGCCTCCTATGTGAGTGCGGCTGAGGTCCACTTGTGTTGGTGTAAGTCCATTATGCATTGTGTATGCCATTTCATTTCATAAGCATTGTGTATGCTAGGTTGTATGTTAGAGCATTGTGTATGCCATGTTACCTCGTGCATCGTGTATGCCATTTCATAGAATTGTGCATATTAGGTTGTATCTTAGTTGCATTCATACATGTCATGCATATTGCATTATGTTTGGGATAGGAGTTAGCCCGAGCACGGGAAACGAGGTACGTTTCGTACTCTGAGTGACGGAACGTGTCTCAATTCCCCAGTCGCCGACACTCCGGATTACCCATGATGGAGTTTAGGTCTTGTTGTGTTTTCATGTGCATTCATTCCATATTGAGTCATGCAATTCGACTCCTCGGCCATCATGCATTGAGATGCGTGATTGGTGGCACGAGGATCGAGACATGCATACATATGTGAAAATACATTGCTATGCCCCTTTCCTGCTCTCTGTTGCAACAAATCAAGGATTAGCAGCCTTCCGGAACTTGGCGCGCTTTCCAAGAATAATTGCAAAACAGAGGCTAATTGGGGCACCCTAGTGGATTTCCGCGCAAGGCAGCCCAAACATACATCATTCATCAGAGTCGATGCAGTCCCTGGCTTGCACGCCGATTTATAACTTTCCTAGATTAATTTGTTAATTAATTAGGGTTTTGTACTGTATTCGGACTGTATTATTTATTCAGGACTGTATTATTTATTTGGACCCTCCGAGCGAGGGCAATGTTGTAATAAGTGTGCGTGAGTGTGATGTATATCTTCCAACCCCACGTCTTTCTTCCCTTTTATTTACCTGCTTATGATGGTTAGATTAGGGCATGTTTCAATTAGCATACAGTATGATAACATGTTTGCATTCATTCATCTGTTTTGTATGCACCGGGCTCGTCGTATCATACTAACTGCATTTGTATTTCAATTCCAAGTTGAATACATGTTAGCTGTAGCATTCCATATGCCATGTTTAGGATAGCCGAGCCTGCTATAGTTACACTTTTGCATGTGTTGCATTAGGCATTTCTGTATACTTAGGATCATGCATGGATTTCTAATTAGTTTCTGTTTTGGCTTGGAGTACTCAGTAAGTGGTTATGCTTTAGCATCCTTGCATGTGTGTGAGTGACTGCCATGATAGCATGCTTACCATGAGGCTATGTGCTTATGTGATATAATTGCCTGAATGCCTGTGGGTGAAGGTTGGGTTACTTAGATTGGAACAATTCATTCACTGTGAGTTTTAAGCCCACTAGATAGTGGCAAAACCATCTTTTCTAAAGCCCACCTGAGGGTGGCAAAATCTGCATTTTAAGCCTACTTGCGAGTAGCAAATCATTTTCAAAACAAACATGAAATGTTTCGTTCCAATTCAGGCGACCCAGTTTATACTTGTATGCTGTGCGCATCACATAGTAAATCTAGGCTAATAACCAGAATAAGAACGCATAATGTTTTCAAAACTAGATATCATGGTTAGTAGAGGTCGATCTTTGATCGGGCGAGCGGGGGTGCTCACGAAGTGACCTTCCCCAATCGTACCCAAGTTCCCGAACCGAGGCAACTTTGGTGATGACGGACACGTGGCCTTAGGCAAACGAGTCAGGGTTTCCTAAATTTCCCCAAAAATAAAATATTTAAGTGGCGACTCTGTATCTGGCAAAGCAGTCCATGTTTGGCACTTCTTTCTAAAAATCTGTTTTCTCAAAACGATTTGCCGGATTTGGACTCTTTGGTTCAAGATTAAGAACCGTGACACAAATCGAGTCCGAGCTGTAGCGAGGTCCCCCTCGGGCTTGTTACAGATATGCATATAAGCTATATCAACATCTCACAGATAAACATACAAGCTGTATCTACACTTCAACAGATAAGCATGTGAGCTATATCAACACTTCCATAGATAAGCATATGAGCTCTATCAACATATTAGCTGATAAGCATATGAGCTGTATCAACGAAGTCCATCCCCTATCTCCTCCTAAACAATATTCGGTTTAAAGGTCCATCCCCTATCTTCCCCTAAACCGTGGAGTACATCTCCTATCTCCTCCCTCACACACAACGTATATACACATTGGTCATATACATCATCAATCAACACATACAGTTAATGTATTCTATCAACTGTCATACTCTATGACACATCCAATTGATTAGTTTTAGTTTGCCTAATCATCATGCATTGTCTATAACAATCATAGCTACCCTCCACCGGTAGCCCAAATCAATTATTTCTAAACAGATAATAAAAGCACCAACAGATAAAATATCCATATTTCCAAAAGTGAGCGATTGATAAATTCAACTTCACTAATCCATTTCATAATGAGCCAATTTCATTATATTCTACTCAATTCCATATTTTCTTAACATATGTCATTAATTACATTAGTGACCCAAATATACCCAAACATGGCATAGTTCCCCTTATTCTCAATATTGACTCCAAGGCTCCATATATTACCAACAACATCAATATACTCATTTCGAAACCCCAAATACATATTTATGGTCCAAAATAAATAAAACCCTCTTTTCAAAATTTTGCATTTTGAAACCCTAGTTTCCAAAACCCAAAACCATTTATACAAAATACTCAATATCTAGGTCAAAACCCATAAGAGTGAGTAGGAATCCCTACCTCAAATTCGGAGCTCAAAGGAAGATGATGAAGAAATTGAAGATGCTCCAAACCAAGAAATTTTCGGATCAAAATAAAGCCCTTGACGATCCTTACAACTTTTACAAAGGCCCAAGACGAGGAAACCACTCCTACTAGATCAATCCCTAGAGAGAAGGTAAGATTTTAGAGAGAGGGGCTCTCAAATCTGTGTTTGGGAAAGTAAGAGAGAGAAAAAGTGTTGAAAAAGTGATCCAAAAAGTGAAATCTCGAAGTGATATACCAGTCGCCCCGCTCGAGCGTCAGACATAGACTCACGCTCGAGCTTCAAAAGCGCCGCTCGAGCGTAGATTGCACACTTCCAGAAGTTTTGCAGACATGTCCCCGCTCGAGCATCAAACTCCCCGCTCGAGCGGAGGAACGAAAACAAAGGTTCACGCTCGAGCGTCAAAACTCCCGCTCGAGCGGATAAGCAATAACAAAGGGCCCGCTTGAGCGTCAAAGGCCCCGCTCGAGCGTGAAGGCCAAAATTTGGGCATCAACTCTAGGTTTCAAAACACAACCAACCTGTTTCAAACCTGCCCAACACATCCCATAACTCAAATACAAAGTACGAAAGGATGTAAACGAGATATAAACAATTGCTAACATCCACGGAACCAAGTCCGGATCACTGTACAACAAGGGGTAAAACTCGGGATCGCTATGATGCCTGTCCTTCTTTTGCTTTTCAAAACTTTGACTTATGTTATTGTTGGCACTGTATTAAAACAGGATGGTTGTGTATGCATGTTTTTATTCTGTCATTTTTGTTTTTTTCTTGCTAGCTATGGTGCACAAAACTTTTAGTTAAGTGCATGGGTTGACGGAATGGAAGCATGGTTGTGCATGGTTTTTGGGAGGTGATGAATGTGATGCTTCTGTTTTAATTAAATGTATGGCTATTTTTTAGACAGGCAACGACGGTTTTCTTGCTAGCTTTTGTATGTCTATATTTTGCAAATCCTTGCGTGTTAGTTTAGTTTGATGTCAACTTTTGTGGTTGTTACCACCATAGTCCCCCTGTGAAGCAGAAATTGAACAGGTTTACAATTTGTTCAATTCATTTCATTATGTCATTTACCAGTACATTGGTGATAGCATTACTTACATTAAAAACAATGTCGGCATTTTTTAATTGCAAATTTCAATATATTTTGCGTCAATGAATCACGTGCAAACTGATTGAAAGAGTGCCACTCTTGTAGGTTTGCATCAACGAAGACGTGATAAATCCCTGGGATGGAAGCAACAATGACGAGTTAAGAGAAATGCTTAATCAAATGGCGGTCCAGGTGCAACAAGAGCACAACTGCACATTTCTACAAGCATGCCAGTATGCGACAGAATGGTACGAAAAACACATGGTGAAAACTTCATGTCGCACTTTTATACTGACTGGGAATGCATGGATATGCGAACTATATGCGGACCATATGGGTCGATTTGAGGAAAATGTTTGCATGCCGAAGGAAGTTTTTGTCGCCTTTTGTGTGACATTAGTAAATGATTTTGGGTTACAAGTACCGCAACATCCACATGGCTTAGCTGTTAAAGAAAGCGTTGCAATGTTTATCCATGTGTTGAAAGGGAAGCAAAATCGGGAAATCCAATAACGGTTCCGACATTCGGGGGAGACTGTGTCTCGGCACATGCATAACGTATTAACTTCCATGAAAGAGTTCATTGTTATTCATTGCCAGCCCACATACAGTCAGCATCATATACATCCATACGTGCGGTCTAGACGGAAATACCTACCATTCAAGGTACTACTGAAAAGCATTTATCGACATATAAATAAATAGTGTAACTGTTATTTTGTTTTTATTATTAACTGGACGTGACATATGGAAAAAACCATTAGTTGTTAGCTGTTTAAGCAACAATAGAATTGGGTTGTTTGCAGGACTGTATTGGAGCAATAGATGGAACACATGTAAGTGCATGGGTTACGGGGTCAAATGCGGCAACATATTTTGGTAGGAAATACTGTCACACGCAAAATATCATGGCCGCGGTCGATTTTGACATGCGTTTCATATTCATTTCGTGCGGATGGGAATGAAGTATGCATGATAGTCGCATCTTCAACGAAATACTAACAAATGACAATGTCCCATTTCCACATCCTGACGAAGGTAACACATGGCCATGAATTTTGCATTTATGGGGCTATAATTTTTTTTGAAAATACTTCTTACTTGAAAATGAAGCACAATGTTTGTTGTTGGTGTCATACATTGTTGTCCTGTCTGCAGGCAAATATTATCTTGTCGATTCTGGCTATCCAAATCAGATAGGTTACTTAGCACCATTCAGAGGCAGCCGTTACCACCAACAAGAATACCGATGTATTCCACGGAACACAACGGCAAACACGCCTCGGGAATTATTTAACAAAGTTCACTCGTCGTTACGCAGTGTGGTGGAACGCACTTTCGGTGCCTGGAAAAATCGATCGGGGTTTATTCGAGACATGCCTCGGTATAACTTTGCAAATGTACAAGTTCAATTAGTAGGTGCATTAATGGCATTACATAATTATATACGGCGAAACACAGGTAATCCAACAGCTGTTCACCCAATCTGTGACGAGGAAGAGGCTATGACAATTGTAAATGCCATACCAGAAGTTGAACATAACGAGGATGGTTTAATGGTTGGGGATGAGGACCCGCATATGGCATTGGTGCGCCTTTGCATACGCAACAAATTATGTTACATGTGGCGGGAAGGAATGTTAGGAAATATATAATAGTCGACCTAATTTTTGTAGGGTTGTAACATTGGTAACACACGTGGAGCAGACTATATTCAAATATATTATCATATACAATATGTATGTGTTTACATGGGAATATACCCCTTTCCAGTTGGTGACGTGCCTAACTTTGAAAAACCAAAAACCACAGAAAAAAGCCTTTTCGAAAAAGAAAATAAGGTGAAACAAATAACAAAAAAATAAAAATAAAAAAATAATAGACAAATTATCATGTGCGACGTCAATTACAAACATAACAGCTCGACAAAAAAAAATAAAACACATGAAACCACATTTTTGAAATTGTAGACGTCCCCGAACGCCCTGGGAGGGTTAAGTCCCGTTCTGTTCATTTGGGCTTACTACAGTTCAAAGGACTCGAATGTCACGGTTCTTAATCTTGAACCAAAGAGTCCAAATCTGGCAATCGATTTTGAAAACAGATTTTTTGAAAAGAAGCGCCAAACATGGACTGCTTTGCCAGATACAGAGTCGCCACCTAAATATTTTTTAATGGGAAATTTAGGAAACCCTGACTCGGTGCCAAAGGCCACGTGTCCGTCATCACCAAAGTTGCCTCGGCTCGGGAACTTGGGTACGATTGGGGAAGGTCACTTCGTGAGCACCCCCGCTCGCCCGGTCAAAGACCGGCCTCTACTAACCATGATATCTTATTTTGAAAACCTTGTGTGTTCTTATTCCGGTTATTGGCCTAGGTTACTATGTGATGCGCACAGCATACAAGTATAGACTGAGTCGCCTGAATTGGAACAAAAATATTTCATGTTTGCTTTTGAAAGATGGTTTGCTACCCGCAGGTAGGCTTAAAATGCAGATTTTGCCACCCTCGGGTGGGCTTAGAAAACATGGTTTTGCCACTATCTAGTGGGCTTAAAACAAACAATCAATGCATTGTCCCAATTCAAATAACCCAACCTTCACCCACAGGCATTCAGGCAGTTATATCACATAAGCACATAGCCTCATGGTAAGCATGCTATTCATGGCAGTCACTCACACGCATGCAAGGATGCTAAAGCATAAAAATTCACCGAGTACTCCAAGCCAAAACAGAAGCTCATTAGAAATCCATGCAGGATCCTAGATACACAAAATTGCCTAATGCAACACATGCAAAGATGCAAACTATAGCAGGCTCGGCGATTCTAAACATGGCATATGGAATGCTACAACTAACACGTATTCAATTTGGAATTGAAATACAAATGCAGTTTGTATGATGCGCCGAGCCCGGTGCATGCAAAACAGATGAATGATGCAAACATGCTGTCATACTGTATGCTAATTGAAATATGCCCTAATCTAACCATCATAAGCAGGTAAATAAAAGGGAAGAAAGACGTGGAGTTGGAAGACATACATCACACTCACCCACACTTATTATAATTATGCCCTCGCGCAGAGGGTCCAAATAAATATACAGTCCCAAATGAAAGAATAATACAGTCCGAATAATACAGTCTGCATAATATACAAATCCCTAATTAATTAACAAATTAACTAAGAAAAACTGTAAACTGGCATGCAAGCCAGGGGCTGCCTTGATTCTGCTCCGGATGATGGAATGATGCATGTTTGGGCTGCTTTGCGCGGAAATCCACGGCGATGCCCCGATTAGCCTCTGTTTTGCAATGTTTCTTGAAAAGCGCGCCAAGCCTCAGAAGACTGCTGATTCTTGATATGCTGCAACAGAGGGCAGGAAAGGGGCATAGCAATGTATTTTCACAAATATATGCATGCCTCGATTCTCGTGCCACCAATCACGCATATCGATGCATGATGGCCGAGGAACCGAATTGCACAACTCAATATAGAATGAATGCATATGAACACACAACAAAACCTAACCCCATCATAGATGATCCGGAGTGTCGGTGACTGGGGAATGGAGACACGTTCCGTCACTCGGAGTACGGAACGCACCTCGTTTCCTGTGCCCGGGGTAACTCCTATCCCGAACATGATGCAATATGCATGACATGCATGAAATGCAACTAACATACAATCCTAACATACACAATGCTATGGAATGGCATACACGCTAAACGAGGTGATACACAACCGAGCATACACAATGCTATGGATGAAATGGCATACGCAATGCAATATGGGCTTACACCAACATGAGAGAGCCTCAGCCACACTCACATAAGAGGCCATCAGATGAAAATAAGACAACTCGAAATGCGTGCACGCAAACCGAGGACCGGTCCTCAGGCACCGAAATGCCACTCTAATGAGACATGGCAAAGAATGGAGTATGGCATACTATAATGCAAAAACCAGTAGCAAAAGGAGGGGGGAAACAGCCCCGAAACAAGGCGAAATGACACCCGATGCATGGAATCTCTCCCGAAATGCAAAACTAGGTACATGAAATGGCTTACAGCTATACAAAGCATGCATAATTGGTACATGACATGAAAAATCAGAATCAAGGAAGCCCCAAAACTAGCATTTTCTCAGTTCAAATCAAAGCCAAACAGCAATCACAAGCAGGGGAAAAATGGCATACAAAAATGGCTCCGCAAGAGAGGCAATGAAGCAAGTAGTACATGCAATGCCCAAACAGAAAAATACCCTTCTACAACACTGAAGAGGGACAAAAAATATGAACATTTACAGTTTATGACATCCCCCAAATCAGTATGCAAACATGCTCAAAATGCAATGCAAGATTGAGGCCACAAGAGGGTATAACATGAAGTAGGCAAAATATACATCAAAAAGCCAAAGACCCTTAATGAAACATGCCAAGAAGGTCAAAATATGGCCACTTTTAGTTCTGATCATGGCCTAAAAACAGAGGCAAGGTAAGCTCACAAAGCATGCAAAAATAGGGACCAAAGAGGGGCAATGAAGCAAGTCATACATGGAGGTCCCAAACAAGGTTGAGCCCTTCTACAATGTTGTAGAGGGGCTCAAAATAGGTCTATTTCCAGTTTACATCAGGCCTCAAAACAGACTACACATATGATAAAAATACCATGCGAAATAATGGCATACAAGAGGGTATTGAAGCAAGTACCAAATGGGGGGCTCAAACAGGGTTGAGCCCTTAAACAAACATGTAGAATAGCTCAAAAAAAGCCTAGTCTCAGTTAGGGTCGGAGCCCAAAACAGTAAGCAAATAGGCTAAGAAATTGTTGCAAAAATGAGCTACAAAAGGGGGAAAATGGACTTACCCTTGTAGACCAACCCTTTTGGTGATTCTTGGACCCAGTTGCAGCACCTTTAGCCTCTGGAAAGCTGCTCCAAGCTGCTGAGATGGAGTAGTCGTGGTGGTGCTTGGTAGTGATGAAGAAATGGTGCAAAACTTGAGAGAATGAGAGAGATCAAGGGAGATATGTGTGTATATGCTCAAAGCAAATTTTCCAACCCTTTCTCTAGAGCTGGGAGGCCAGCTATATAGACAAGAATGGGGGAGAAAAGGAGGGAAAAAAAGTGGAGGGAAAAGGCATCAAGTTTCCCTCCAAAAGTTTTCCCCGGATACAGATCTTTTTGGGAGAAAACAGCTATACAGCTGCAATGTACCCACACTGAGGAAGCTGGCCGGCCAACTATCTTGGTTGCAGGTGGCCGGCCGGCCACCCCCCATGGCCGGCCGGCCAAGGGTCAAAAGGGTCAAAATGATTTTCTGGCCGAGCACCAAATATTGGTGTCCTCCCATGTCCCCTCATCACAACCCTGTGGTTCAAAATTGGAAACTGTGAAACAGGAGAGAGAACAAGCCACTTTTAGGAGGGGTTCAAAAGGTTCAAGTTGAATTTCTGGCCGGCCATGTAATATTAGGGTCCTCCCATGTGTGCACAACACAAATATGTGGTTTGGAGTTGAAGACAGTGGCCCTAAGGTGGTCAACATTGGCTCGGAAGTGAGAAAAACGGGCGTCGGAGGGCGCCGGAGGAATACAACTTGTTGCTGAGACAATTGCTGGCCTCCCACCCTTCAGTGACCTTCCTGGTGATAAAACAGAGGTACCTGCCAAAAATGAACGAAAACCGATGCAAAACGAATGCTCGGGGGCCAAAACACGCAGTTCGGGTCCCGAAAATAGGCCGTTAAGCACCGAAAGTGGCATTCGACCACGAAGTGGGTCTCTCAGGCCTCAGTGTCCCTCACAAGGGAGTAAATGAGATGCATGCCAAAAACCGGAGCAGTCGGAGATGGTTAGGCGGTCCCGAACAGAGGCACAAAGCCTGACGGCTCCGAAAACCGGGAACCGGGCTCCGAAATGGACAAAATGGCCTACGGCCACTGAGAGATGGTCTACGGGACCTCTCCCTCCCCTCAGGAAAAGAAACAGAGAAAATCGAGTCTGGTTCGCAAACCGAGGTAAGGCACAGAAGAGGGTTCGGAAGTCCGGAGGCAGGGCTCACGGCCGAGACTCTGAGACTTCTGAACGAGCACAATATGCAACATCACCGAGCGCTCAACCGGTGACGTCTGAGTCTCAAGGTCAGTCAAAAATGGGGTGTCTACAGTTGCCCCTCTTTGACAGAACTCGAAAGTCACAAGTGACGGGAGTGAATGTCAAAGCCCAGAGACGACCCATTTCTGACAAGGTCGAAGACTTAGACAATCATACAAGATAAACAGAGATGTGCCCGCAGGCAAAGGGGGCAAAATGCAAAGCGATATGCACGGAGACAGATGATCATGCAACTGCAGCAAGCTGTAATGAAGCAAGTATTCGCAAATAGATGCAACAGTTTTAAGCAAGAATGCAAAGCAACAACTACATTTCATGCAGTTAGGAATGCGGAGAATTATTCAATTCTCGTCGCGTCTCACACGGAGAAGATACGATACCTGTGCGATTCGTCTGGTTGCACCAGTCTCAAATGAATCGTACATACAATATCGTGCCTGCAAAAGAGAGAAATTGAACAAGCACAATATGCTAACAACATATATTCAATTTGATTCTGAGAGTTTGACACACGCAGTGTCGGCGAGTGAATGCATCGCAATGCGAGAAGGGAACGTGCGTGGCGACGCATGCTCAAGCACAGAGGTACGATAATATCAAGAAATGTGCATAACAATGCAAGTATGCTCACGAGAATGCAAGTTATGTACATGAGAATGCAAAACGAGCATAAATCAGGGTGCACGTTTGTTACGAAACAACGAGCAAGGAAACGCGCGTTTCGGCGAAGGCGACTCGATCGCAGCCTCCGGTTCACTTCCCGGAGAGGTTACAACATGTTCAAAAAGGATACACCTTGATTTTGATGAATAATGATGAGACACATGTCAGAAGTTGAAGCTGAAGTTCCGGCGGAGCAATTTCGCAACAGAAAGCGCACTTTTCTTGAACTTTTTCAGGTCCCGGGAACTCCGATTTTCCTCAAAATTTGCAGAGACCTAGGGGAGCATGGGGGGATCACCACCGGCCAGTTATTTGCCCCAGGGGAGGCCACCGGCCAAGTTTCAAAAAGCAAATGGCTGGCCAGCCCGAAAAGGTGGCCGGCCGGCCACCTGCCCAAAACCGTGGGCAATTTGGTCCTTTCACCTCATTTTCTTTATATTCTCTTGCCCAATGACTTTGAGCTCACAACCACAGCTGCGAAAACTTCTTCTCCACCTTCCCAAACCATTTTCCTCTTCAGATCTGAGCTCTATACGCATTTTCCAACGCCCCACGCAAGTTGTTTTCGCGAAAACATTCGATTTCAAGCACTTTGAACCGATTAAATTTTGATTTTGGTGCTTCTTTTCTCATTTTCACCACTTGAGATAAGTTTGTCTCAATATTTGGAAGATTTTCTCGAGGGTTGACTTTTGTTGACTTTTCATTTCCCGAGAGTTGACTTTTGTTGACTTTTTCCAATTTTGGCTCATTTTGCTCATTTTTTGCTCCTTTTGCAGATTTTTCGAAATGGCGGTTAATTTTCCTCACGGTGGAGGCCCTCCGGGTGCCGGGGATGATTTTGATGTCATGACGCTACCCCCGAGGGTCCGACCCTTTATTCCCGAGAGATACGCCCCATCGGTGCACGTTCTTCCGCGGGCCATTTTTCGTCATTACACTGACTTTAATGATCGAGCACCCGGGGATCTACTTCTACGAGAACCAGAGCATCACCTCTCTTACGAGGCACGAGAGGTATTTTACTTTATTTTCTGTATTTTTCGTGCATTTCGTACCTTTGCCATGCTTGAACACACAGTTTAGCTCATGACATAGTACTTTGTTTGCGTTCTGAACATATGACTTGAACACTTGAATTTCTGAACACTCGGCTCATTGATTGATTGTGAACGCACGGCACACATTAGTTAAGAATTGAACACAAGGCTCAAACACTGATTTGTCGAACACACAGCCCGAATTTGAAGGTGAACACACAGCACACACTGATTAAGAGTAGAACACGCAGCACACACTGATTTAGAGTAGAACACGCAGCCCTAACTCTGATTTTCTGAACACACAGCTCAGATTGATGGTGAACACGCAGCACACACTGATTTAGAGTAGAACACGCAGCCCTAACTCTGATTTTCTGAACACGCAGCCCAAATTGATGGTGAACACGCAGTACAAATTGATGGTGAACACGCAGCACACACTGATTAAGAGTAGAACACGCAGCCCTAACTCTGATTTTCTGAACACACAGCTCGGATTGAGGGTGAACACGCAGCACACACTGATTGAGAGTAGAACACGCAGCCCAAACTCTGATTTTCTGAACACACAGCCCAGATTGATGGTGGACACACAGCACACACTGATTGAGAGTAGAACACACAGCCCAAACTCTGATTTTCTGAACACACAGCCCAGATTGATGGTGAACACACGGCACACACTGATTTAGAGTAGAACACGTAGCCCAAACTCTGATTTTCTGAACACATAGCTCAAATCGAAGGTGAACACACAACCCACACTGGTTTAGAGTAGAACACGCAGCCCTAACTCTGATTTCCTGAACGCACAGCTCAAATTGAGGGTGAACACGCAGCACACACTGATTGAGAGTAGAACACGCAGCCCAAACTCTGATTTTCTGAACACACAGCCCAGATTGATGGTGAACACATGGCACACACTGATTTAGAGTAGAACACGCAGCCTAAACTCTGATTTTCTGAACACACAGCCCAAATTGAAGGTGAACACACAGCCCACACTGGTTTAGAGTAGAACACGCAGCCCTAACTCTGATTTTCTGAACACGCAGCCCAAATTGATGGTGAACACGCAGCACACACTGATTAAGAGTAGAACACGCAGCCCTAACTCTGATTTTCTGAACACACAGCTCAAATTGATGGTGAACTCACAGCCCATTTACTTGCACACAGCTTATTCATTTCATACTGACACATGTATTCATTCTGAATGCAGGTTGGTTCTTGTACCGTGCGAGGATATGGTTTCACCACTGCTAGAGAGTGGTATGCTGAGCTCCCGGAGGTTGTCCGGGATTTAGTTGATTTAGCAGGGTTCGGGGCCTTCTGTGTTGGGTTATCACATTGTCCTGCCCGGAGGACACTATTGGCAGCTCTGGTGGAGAGATGGTGGGACACCACCAACTCCTTCCATTTCTCCGCCACCGGGGATTTGACCATGACCCCGTTGGATTTTGCTGTACTGACCAGCCTGGATATAGGAGGCTGGTCCATTCCTTACGACGAGGATATGGGCGAATGGGAGGCCGCTTGGTTACATCTATTGGGGGCCCGCCCACCTGTGGACAGAGCTTCTGGGAGAGTCCGATACACCTGGTTCTCTTCCCATTTTCGGAGGGAGGGGATGGAGCCCGGGACTCCTGAGGAGGTTGAGCAGTATGCCCGTGGTTTCCTTATGTTCCTCTTCGGGACGACTCTGTTTGCCGATAGAGGGAACACGGTCGGGTTGTATCTACTGAGCGCTCTGGTGGACCTGTCACAGGTCGGTCGGTATGACTGGGGTGGCGCCGGCCTGGCTACTCTCTACTGCTACATGAGCGCTACCTCCCGCGGGCAGGGAGACTTACTCGGCGGTTATTGGAGAGCCTGGGAGGTACTTTCTGTCCTCTTGATTGACATTTCTGCTCCCCATTACTTGTACATTGCACACACGGCGCACTTTGCACTCTGTATTCTGCTCTCAGCACTTTGTATTCACATTCTGCACTGTTTTCCACAATTATGGGTCTACGTATATTTTCCGACGTTGGCCCCAGAGTTGGTGGTGGCAGGGCCCCTCATGACTCCGTATTCATTGGTATTCGAGGGCCAGCACCGGCCGAGACCCCGAGAGACTCTCTTCTATCTGCGGCAGTATTTTGACACTGTGCGGACGACAGAGGTATTTCAAAACTCTCAGTTCCTTTCCGTTTTCATCTTTGATTTGTCCTGTATATCCCCGATTTCTGATTGGTTTATGCACTGGTTATCCGCAGATTACGTGGCAGCCCTGGGCGATCTTGGGCGATGGTCTCCGATTTCAGTATGCCGGAGGGTCAGGCACCTCCCAGTACATGATCCTGCTCGAGGGACCGGTTGGTAGAGCATGGTTTCTGGGGGAATGCTCTCTGCGTCAGGTATGGGGGTACACTTCTCAGGACCCTCCCGCAGCACCTCCAGCCAGTATGCAGACTGCTGATAGGCTCTCTACCCAGGATGTTGTTAGTGCTATGCTGGGCACTGATGCTTTGCTACATCTTACGGAGGGAGACTACGCCACTTATCGCCATACATATCTGATGCCTCCCTTGACGGGAGTGCGTACTCCATCACTGAGGCCCACTGGTGTGCCATCTTCGGGTCAGGCTCGTGCTACAGATATCCCCTCCTCCAGCAGGGCTGGTACGTCCAGAGGTGGGCGCGGATTCATTCCCCCGATCCCTCCGACTCTTCATCATCCTGGATGGCCAGACATGCCGACCGAGTTGACGAGTTGGCGATTTGGGACTCCTTACCAGGTCTCGCTGGAGCCTCCTCTTCCTGACCATAGATATGTCAGAGACCCTGATTCACCACCGGTATGTTTTATAGCTTTGATTTATCAGTCGGATACTTGGGCATTCATTCATTTACTGATAGTTTTGCATTTGTACTTGTAGCCTCCGGTTGAGTACGTGGATGAGATGCTTGGAATGCTGGCCACATTTGAGGGCATGATCCTGCGGAGGGAGGCACAGCTGGCTATTATGGGTGTGCAGGTACTGTTCATCTTTCCTGCATTTATCATATTTCTGATGACACGCTGGTTTTGAACATTCTACTGCATTGATAGGCTGTTTGTGTAGAGCACATCTGACACACACCCCACTCTCATACTGTACTTGCATCTGATTTTCATATTTGAACTAATGTATTGAACTCTTCACTTTCAGATGCCTCCGGTATATGCTCCGCCGCAGGCCGGGCCACCCGGGCCTTCTCAGAGAGGTCGATCGTCTGGATCTTTTCGAGGTGCTGGGCCATTTGGGCCCTCCCGAGGAGCTGGGCCATCTAGGCCTTTTAAGGGAGCTGGGCCATCTAGGCCTTTTCGAGGAGCTCGAGGAGCGGGGTCGTCTCGCAGACGTAGGGCACATGTTGTGGAGGTGGAGCTCGATGAGGATGAGGAGGAGGAGGAGGCCACAGACCGTCAGTCGGAGACATCCGCTGAGGAGGGGAATTCTGGTCTTGGTTCCGGGAGTGGAGGCGAGGCTGAGAGGGATCCTGAGGATGACAGCTCCGACCCGGATGGTGATGGTGGTGCAGAGGTTATCCCGCAGAAGAGGATGAGGAGGGCCCCTTATTCCCGCTCCCGAGGGCATTGATGCTGTTTCTTGTTTTATTTTACTTTTTGCTAGTAGTTTGTAGCACTTTGCATTTTATCAGGCAGTTTTATTTTCTGTAAAACTTGTACCTTTGTTGTAAAACATGACGGAATGAAATAGCTTTTGAAAATGTGTTTGTATTTGAAATTCTTAGCATCGCATCGCATCATTTTGCACAAAGATGGAATTGAATAGAAATGTGCCTTGTGTATTTACCGGGTCAGGTAATGAACCGACGCAACAAATCAAACAACTCGACTCACTAAGAAATAACAGAATCTTAGCAAGTTTACAACTCGATAAGCAAAATACAACAATGTTAATGACTCGATAAACAAGACTTAACAAAATTGCGTAAACAAAGAGCAACGACTCAAAACACAAAATGCGACAGCTCGACAAAACTTACAACTCGATAAACAAAACGACAACTCGATAAGCAAAATACAACACAGCGTACTTCGGACGATCTGGGTGCTGGGACGCATCCGAAACTGAGAAAAATGAAGGCCTCCAACATTCCCGATGCGTGAAAGTGCCTCAAACTTCCTTCCGGAGGGCAAGACAGGACCAATGAACGTGGCCGGCCATATTTTACATTTGGGGATTGAAAGGTGGCTGGCCGGCCAGTTTTTTGAGTCAAAGGTGGCCGGCCTGCTAGAATAGGTGGCCGGCCGGCCACCTTTCCCTGCAGCCCACAGAATTCTGACACTTGTCCTCCTTCGAATAGTGTTTCGCTTCCTATAAAAGCTCCAACTTTGGAACTCATTCATTTCATCACTACTTTGCACAAAAATGGAGGCATTTCTCGTAGAAAATCTCACATCTTGGATCTCTTCTTTAGATGGCTCGGAAAAGTTGAACTTCCGGGGTTTCGGCTTGAATGCACTATTCACGCTGGGTCAGACTCCACTGCACCTTCCTTTCCTCCATGCGGCGGTGAGATTTTGGAACCCGGTGACGCACGTCTTCAGCTTCGGAGGGCAAGAGGTATGTCCCACTTTTGAAGATTTTCAAGTCTTGATGGAGTCTGAACGCTCAGAAGAGATCTTGCCTCAGTCTCGTTTTGGCCACGCCCAAGCTTTGGGGCGGATGTGCGGTCTCAACGCGCATGATGCTTGATCCCTGATTTGTAACGGGATGTTGGATATCCCGAGCCTGATTTACCGATTCTCCGATGCTGGTGACCGCGGTGACCATTATCGGCAAGGTTTTCGACAACATGCCCTCTGCTTGTGCATGCTATCTCATTTTCTGTTTGTCTCGGGCTCCAGGGGAGCTAACATCCGTTTGATTGAAGTTGCTCAAGGCTTGAGGGAAGGAAAGAGCTGTACCGCCATGACATTGGCTGAGACACTGCTGGGTTTGGATGCCTTCTACCGCCAGGAGACAACCAGGTTTGCGGGGAGTCCACTACTGCTGCAGGTAATGTTTCCCACCCAAGCTCACATATGTATTTGCTCACATTGCTCGGCCCTCAGGCTCGGTTTTTTTCTCACAAAACCCTCATTTTACTTTTCTCTCATCGCACATCTCTCTATTCTTTATTCTCTCATTTTTCATCCCTCCCCAGATATGGTTGATGGATAAATTGCAAGTTGTGGACTCTTGCCCTACTTACTCAGCCCGCGGCTACTTCTTTCGACAACGCCTGGTCGATGCCCTTGATGAGGGATGGTGGTTTGAATGGATGTGCAATTTGTTAGCTGAACGTATTGCTTGGCGCTGTCCTTGGCTTAACCTTCTGGCGATGAGCTATAGCATGTTCCAGGATACTGGGATCCGGTTGATTGGCCTGACCCATTGTGTATTCTATTTCCCATTCCGCGTTCTGCGCCAGTTCGGCCATGATCAGACTTGCCCTCCGGAGGGGATAGAGTATCCGGTCGCCTTCCCGGTCCGAGGTGCACACCTTGCCCGACATACTACGGCTTGGAGGACTAGAGAGCTCCTGCCCCCCGCCCATATTTTCAGTTGCACTTTGTCTGATGAGTGCTGGGATTGGCTCAATGAGGAGGCACAGATTGGGCCTAGGTCGGCATCGGAGGCTTCGACTAGCTCTGGGAGGGGGCGCAGGGACACCTGACTTGACTATGCCCTAGATTTATTGCTTTATTAGTACTTTCAAGTTTTCTTTATGAGTGTAATAAAAAACAACTTCAATTGTATGCAAGAGCAAGAGATCTCTGTTTTGAAATCAATGAAATTGAAGGTTGTGGTACTGAAAATCCTCCGCTTTGGTCCAAAAATGGTCCTAGTTGTGAAAAGATTAATTTGAACAAAGTCAACTTTTATTAAAACTTTTCAAAACTATTTTCGATACGGATCAGAACTGGACACGCCTGAGATCTGTCACTGAGATGCACAACCCCGGATCCTAACAACTGGAAAGTTGCCCCTAGTCTGAATGGTACCACAGCACCTCCTGGCAACGGAAAGTTGCCCCTAGTCTGAATAGCACTGCACCGGAGATTACGATGAATGCTGATGGACAAGGATGACTGAGATGATCAAAATGGACAAAGTTGATCGGGGAAAATGTTTATGGCTGAACTTCAGGATGAAGCTGCCTACGTATCCCAAAGACGGGAATCAAGCCTTACGTAGTTCAGGCTTAGGTTCGCTCGGGTATTTTCACTCTCCTTTTGCGCTCTAACTTTTGCCAAGGCTGCCCTTTGCGGGTTTTCAGCCTTGCGAGCTCAGTTTTTATATTTTCGAATTTTTTGTGCTCTGAGTTTTGCCTAGGTCGCCCTTTTGGGTTTTCGGCCTAGCGAGCCTCTCAAGGATAGTATTTCTTCAACTTGTCCATATTGATCGGTTGGGAAAACTCTAAGCCATCCAGATCCATCAGAACCACAGCTCCACCTGACCAGATAGACTTGATAATGTAAGGACCAGTCCAATTAGGTCTGAACTTGCCCTTAGGGTCATGGACGGGAGCTCGGTTGTCCTTGAGTACCAAATCTCCTTCCTTTAAATTCCTGGACTTAACATTCTTGTTAAAAGCCCGGGCGATTCTGCGTTGATAGCCTTGAATGTGGTACAGTGCTTTCAGTCTTCTCTCATCAAAGAGCATGAGTTCCTCGAATCTGCTCTGTTGCCAATCTGCCTCGGCTATTTGACACTCGGCCAATACTCGCAATGACGGAACTTCAATCTCAATAGGTAGAACGGCCTCCATCCCATAAACCAATGAGTACGGAGTCGCCCCAGTAGAAGTTCTGATTGAAGTCCGGTAGCCCCACAGAGCAAACGGCAGCTTATCTGGTCAGTCCCGGTAGGTTTCCACCATCTTCTGCAATATATGCTTGATATTCTTGTTGGCGGCCTCAACCGCTCCGTTGGTTTGTGGCCGGTATGTGGATGACTTATGAAAAGCCACATTGTATTTTTCCAACAAGTCTATCACCTCCTTCTTGAAGTGGAAACCGTTATCTGAAATTATCTCATTTGGGACCCCATAGCGACAGATGATGTTGTTTTTGATAAACTTTGCAACGTGCGAAGCCTTCAACACTGCGTAAGATTGGGCCTCAACCCACTTTGTAAAATAATCTATCGCAACCAGGATGAACTCATGCCTATTCGACCCCTTTGGCGTAACAGCCCCGATCACATCAATTCCCCAGACTGAAAATGGCCATGGTGAAGTCATATTGTACAGCTTTGTCGGTGGGATGTTCATGCGATTTGCATGAATCTGACATTTGTGGCATCGCCGGACGAACCCAATACAATCCTCCTCCATGGTGGACCAGTAATAACCCTGTCTGAGGATCTTCCGTGCCAACATTACCCCATTCATATGTGCTCCACATTCTCCTCCATGGATGGCTTCCATTAGGCGCTTTGATTCTTCGGCATCAACGCACAGTTTATGCATTCCCAGATGACCCCGTTTATACAGTTTACCCCCGCAGATGATGAACTGAACTGCCATTCTCCTGATTGCCTTTTTGTCTTTGGCACTTACCCCTGGCGGGTATGCTTCTTTCTCCAAGAAATTCCAAATGTCGTAATACCAGGGGTGTTCGTCCTGAACTTCATCTATGGCTGCAATCGACTCATAGGCAGGTGCAAATTTCTGGTCAATGATGACTGGACGCATTCGGACTCCACACGGGATGTCTATCATAGAAGATAGAGTTGCTAAAGAATCTGCGAACCTGTTGTTCTCTCTTAGTAGATGAGTAAAACTTAACTTCTCAAACCGAGGAATTAGCAAATCCAAGGTCTGGTGATACATCATCATTTTTTCCTCTTTTACTTTCCAGTCTCCATTAGCTTGAGACACAACAAGGTTCGAATCCCCAATGACATCCAGCCGTCTTGCCCCTAGTTCCAGGGCTGCTTCTAGGCCAGCAATGCACGCCTCAGATTCTGCCTCATTGTTCGAGACTTTGAATCGGAGTTTGAAGGCTAAAGGGATACGGGAATTATCAGGTGCTATCAGCAACACTCCTATCCCATACCCATGTTGATTTGACGCTCCGTCAAAGTACATCGTCCAAGCTTCGTCGTCGATATACAAAATGGCTTCATCTGGGAACAAGTATTCCACTGCTTCATCCCCCTCAACCGGATGGTCGGCAAGGAACTCTGCTACTGCTCTTCCTTTGACTGACTTGCGTGTGACATACTTCAAATCAAATTCGGAGAGCAACAGCAACCAACGAGCTAGCCTACCCGTAAGTGCTAGTTTCTCGAAAAGATATTTGATGGGATCGAGACGTGAAACCAACATTACGGAGTGAGCTAACAAGTAGTGCCGCAGCTTCCTGGTAGCCCATACCAAAGCTAAGCAAGCCTTCTCCAACGGTGTGTACCGAGTCTCATACTCTAGCATCTTCTTGCTCAGATAGTAGATGGCTCTCTCCACCCTGTCTTCAGACTCTTGTGCGAGCATACAGCCCATTGTGGTCTCAGTCACTGATAGGTACAAAATCAACGGTTTCCCTGGTTCTGGTGGTGACAACACGGGCGGGTTCTGTAAATATTCTTTGATCTGTTCAAACGCTGCTTGACATCGGCCGTCCCATTGAAATTTCTTGCCTTTCTTCAGAAGACCAAAAAGTGGTTCACAAGTCAAGGCTAATTTTGAGATAAACCGTCTTATGAATTACACTTTACCCAGAAAGCCTCTCACCTCCTTTTCAGTCCTTGGTGGGGGCATTTCTAGGATGGCCTTGATTTTGGAAGGGTCGACTTCGATGCCTCTTTGTGTAATCAGAAATCCCAGCATTTTTCCCGCTGTAACACCAAATGTACACTTTTGAGGGTTCAGCCGCAACCGAAATTCCCTGATCCTTTGAAAAAACTTATGCAAGGCGGTGTAGTGGCCCTCTCTTTCTTTGGACTTGACAATCATGTCGTCCACGTACACCTCAACCTCCTTGTGGATCATATCATGTAATATTGTGGTCACGGCCCGTTGATAAGTAGCTCCAGCATTCTTCAACCCAAACGGCATGACTCTATAGCAGTATGTCCCCCACGGGGTGGTGAATGCAGTCTTTTCCCTGTCTTCTGGTGCCATTACTATCTGGTTGTAGCCTGAGAAGCCATCCATGAATGAGAGCAAAGCGTGCCCTGCTGTGAAATCCACCAACTCATCAATATGCGGCAAGGGAAAGTCGTCCTTCGGACTAGCTCTGTTCAAATCCCTGAAATCCACGCATACTCGGATCCTGCCATCCTTCTTCGGCACCGGAACAATATTGGCCAACCAAGTCAGATATTCAGATACCAGCAAGAAGCCTGCGTCGATTTGCTTGGTGACCTCTTCCTTAATCTTGAGAGCCCAGTCCGAGCGGATCCTCCTGAGTTTCTGTTTGACTGGTCGGGCCTCGGGGTCAAGGGGGATCCGATGCTGTACAATCTCAGGATCGATTCCAGGCATGTCTTCGTAGGACCACGCGAAAACATCTTTGAAATCTTTTAATAAAGCGACTAAGCGCTCGCGTTCCTCCGAAGACAACGTGGACCCAATCTGGACCAGCCGCGGGTCCTCCTCAGTACCAATGTTCATGGTAGTGATTTCGTCCACTAGGGGTTTAACAAATCTTTCCTGCTCCTGCTCAATTAATCGTTGCAAAACCGGAGGAACTTCGTCCTCGTCGTTTTCAAAATTTTGAAAGTCTGAATTAATGCAATAAATTAAGGGCACAGAAAAATACTCAGAAACCACAGTTGCTTGATTCTCATTAGGCACATCCAAATCGTCCGATTCATTTACAACAGACTCAAATGAAAAGGAAAAAGATGATCTAGACAGGACTGTGGCATCCGGGTTAACATCCCCAGGAGTACCAAACTCAGACTCAGTCGAGCTGGAATCTGATTCCGACTCACAAGACTCGGTGGAATCAGATTCCGGCTCACTACCTGACCCGGTGCTGCTGGACAAAAATCCCTCCTCGTATTGCCAAGTGAGAGAGGGTGCGATAGATGTATCCAAGATAGCTGCTGGTTGGCTCGTGGCCGTTTCATCCCCAATCATGGAAACCTCGATCGGTGGATCAGAGAGTAGACATGCCAGCGCTACCCCCGTTTCAAATTCTGTGCCCTCAGGATTCACTGCCCTACACTGCTCAACCTCAGCTGATGGGTCCGTCTGCTCTTCGGCAACATCCTCCCCGGGTAACTGCAGGTCGAAGAAGATCTCAAAACCGGGCACGCGCTTCTTCTCCGCGTTTATCCACGGCTCTGGGAAGCCGCAAAATGGAAAGTCCTCCCCCTTCCGGACGAAGCGTCCGTTCAGGGTACCCTGGATGGGCCTATGCATTAATTCAAAAGGCTTCCCAGCCTGCTTTGCTCTGGCTCTTCCGGCCATTTCTTTCCCTTTTCTCACCCAGTCCTCTTTGGTGGGCAGATAACCCAGTCCAAAGGTATGCGGGTTGTGTGGCACTTCGGCCAATGTTGCGACGCCTTTCCTGCCGCTCCTTCTTAATCCCATCCCGGGGATGTGTTGTAGCTTGTTCATGAGGTAGACGGATTGAGCACTGACGTACATACCTTCATTCACAGCCATAATGTTCTGCACTACCCGAGCCTCAGCCAAAGTAAATCCTGATATAAACACGTTCTCCATGCCGTGCTCGATTTCTAGGACTGGTGTAGATACCTCTGGAGGGGGATGGATCGATGAATTCCCAAACACAATGGCTACTCCCTTTCCATAGGGGTATTTCACCATCTGATGCAGAGTGGACGAGACGGGGAACCTCCTCCCGGAAAAACCAGCCCAACCAGCTGCTCTGGTGTAGTGTCTATAGAGAGTTTGGCCCTGTCCATAGCAGATAGGACAGCCTGTCTATGTACTCGCGATGCCATAAGCAGTCCCCAGATGGAGATGTCTGCTTGTATCTTCTTTAACTGTCTCAGCACAGCTTCTTCTTCAATTTGTTTCTCTCTCTGTTTCTCAGCTTCTTTGTCTTTTCCAGATGCTTCGGGCTGGTCAAGGTGTGGGGGCTTGAAGTACCGCCCGCTCCTGGTCATATGGTCCACCTCATCAAGGTACCAAGTGTCATCTGGCTGAGCGCCTGCCCAATCTTCATCTGTGTGGGCAAGACATAAGTCATCGTCTTCCCACCACATCCCGCTAGCGTTTAACAGACACCTATCTGGTTCTGGCAAGTTTGTACTCTCGGTACTTTCGTCCCATATACTCACAGCATGTCCTACTTTCGTGCTCGCAGCACTTTCAACCTCTTCATGGTTCTTGGCTTTCCGGATTCTCTCAAAATCCCACTTTTTCTCTTGTTCTGACTGCGTCACTGTAGTTTGTTGTTCCACTTTCTCTGCATCCACAATGCTTAAGTCCCGAGCAGAATTCTTTGTACCGGCGCTCTTCGGCAATCCATTCTGACTCTCAACCCTTCCGGCCACCATTGATACTTTTGCCCCTACCGGGCCTTGCTCTGGCTGAAATTCCACAACGTCTGGCTGATCATCCAACCATCCGGTAATTTCTGCCGACTCCCCATATTCAAACCAGTTGATCGTTGCATCCCCTGATTCTTGATCGTTGCATCCACTGTTGTCAGTTCATCCGCCCCCTGTTCAAGTCTGTCCTCCTGAATCATGCACAGTTCGGCTTTTTCCGGCAGTCCCACACTCGGCTCAGACTGACCCACTGCTAAGATGTACTCGCTTGGATCATAGGCTCTTCCAGTATAATTCCCAGGCTGGTGAATCCCAGACGCAACAATTCCACTTTCCTCTGAAACCTGCCCTGTTCCATCTTCAGTAGTCACCACCTTTGGCTCAGATTGGGTTGTGGAGGTGTCCAACATGCACAAGTCAGTGCAGTCAGGAAGGATCACCTCCGGCTTGGGTAGGTGGGAGGGAGTAATATAGATACTAGGATCGTAGGACACGACCCCAGTTTGGATAAGATTGACTCTTTTGGGTGGTGGATCTTGGTTATGGGTAGGGAGTGGGTTGGTTGTGACGTTAGGTCTATCTGGAGGTAGAATCACATTTTTGTCGATGAGGTCTTGAACCTCGTGACGTAGCCTGTAACAATGGTCGGTATCGTGACCGTGCTGCTGGTGGTAGGCACAGTACTTGGCTGGGTTATGAGAGGGGGGAAGTGGATTTGGTAGCGGCTTCGGCTCCAGGGGTTTTAGATATCCCTTTCTGATCAAGACCCCCAGAACCTTGGACAAAGGCATGTATAGTGGAGTGAAGGTTCTTTGGCCCCTGGGCTGGTATTTTGGGGTTTGAGTATTACTTCCGGATGCACCGGAGAAGGGTGTGGCTGCCATGGGCCTTGGCTGGGGAGGGGGAATGGTGGTGACCATACTGACCTCGGAAGCTCTTGTATTTGCAGCGCCGCTCGGGCCTGCGTTGTTGTTACGGTTAAATGTCCTCCGGGGTTGCTCCCGGTCCTGGTCAATCAGACCTTGTTTCATCGCATCCTCGATTTGTACCCCCATCTCTTGTAGGTCTGAGAAGGTGGGAAAGGGGAGTACAATCATTTTCTGCATCAATTTCGGTTGGAGATTGCGCACAATCATCCTGATTTGGTCCTTATCTGTGGGCCTCAAAGTCATCATCGATGCTTTCGCCCTCCATCGAGTCACAAAATCGGAGAAAGTCTCCTTGGGCTCTTGTCTCGTCGTCTCAAGATCACGAGTTGTAATCTCGATCTGTGTATTGTACGAGTACTGTGCAACAAAGGCCTCAGCCATTTCATCCCAATTTCTTTTGACATCATCTTCCAGCTTTGCATACCAGATGGCGGCCACACCTGACAAGGTTCGGCCAAATAGTGAAAGTTTTTGAGGTCTGGTCAGGCCCATTGGCCGCAGAATGTCCGAGAATAGCCGAAGATGGACCATGGGGTCCCCTGATCCGTCGAAACGGTCAATTTGCGGCATCTTGAATCTATCGGGCAGTGTCACGGCCACGTCGGTATATCCATCCTCAATATCCGGAATAGCCTTCACCCCCTGGGATTTCTTAAAAAGCTTCTCCAGTTTGCTCAATTTCAGAGCTGTATGGTCTATCTCGAACTCGAAGGGAGAGTCCGGATGGTTGGTAGGTGTATGGGTCTTGGACAGTTGAGGCGGAAGCGGGGGCGGAGCCAGCCCCGTTGGAAGGCCCGTGTCCTCTTGAATGTTCTGGGCATTGGGTAGGGTGTTTTGGGGATTTGGCAGGGTATTTTGAATAGTGGGTGTTTGCTCGGGTAATGGGACCCCCGACGGGGGAGGAGCCGGGTGTGAGGTTGATGTTCCGGTTTGCTGCTGGAGCCTAGTAATGAGCTCAGCCTGTTGGGCCATGACTGTGGCCTGTTGCTTAGAAAATTTCGCTTGGCGGATGGCATCCTCTTGCATCTGTCTCATGCTCTCTTGCATTTGACGCATCATTTCCTCTATCCCGGCCATATTCTGTTGGTCCAGCTGACTGATCGGTAAGTGTATCTCTATGGCGGAAACAGAAACCCCAACCTGACAGTTCACTGCTAAAGTAGCCTGCTGCCTCGGTAATCCCTGCTCTGACGCACTGCGCCTCCTTGGCTTTCTTCTAACAACTGGGGGTAGGGAGTGGAACACTGGATGTCCGTCAACCAAATCCTCGGATCGATTGAGTCGGCGACCTCGTGTCCAAAGTGCTTGGGGAATATCTACTGGTTCGGAAGCAATTGTGCTAAAACTGCCCCCTAGCAAAAAGATAAATAAAACGAAAAGGAAATAAATAACCAGATAAACGGGCAGGATAACAGCTTAAATTAAACACACAACACACGGCTGGGCATAACAACACACGGCTGATAAGCTGAATACACACTGTCCTCAAACACTGATCAATATCCCTGAATCGCTGTCCCCAAAACTGAATCCTGATACCCGCAGATAACTGATTCTTAAATAACTGACTGATGCCCGCAGGCCTGATGCCCAAACTCAAACACTGATACATGCATTCCTGTAGAGACGCACTCTAAAGCACATAGCAGATAAGTGAGAGCCAAAACACCCCTATGTTGGGGTTGGGTTTCCCTGTCCTATTTTGTCAGGAACTAGGGTTTCACTACGCACGCAGCGGCTTCAAACAACCTATAAACGGGTAAGCAACCTGTCCTAGTTTGGAATGGTCACTATGGATCCGAATATGCACTAGGTCGAATGGTCGAAAAGGGTGCCCCGGTAAAACCGGGGTTTGTGTTCCCATACTGGCAGAGCCCGTAACCGGCCAGCCTTATGGACATGCCTTGACAAGACAAGCCTCCGGCAAACTGCTCAGGAATAGCAGATGGCAAACACAGTGTCCTAGGCGCACCAATGCAAATGCAATGCAAAGAAACACACAAGTGTAGTCAAAACAAGATATCACGAGTTCGAGTCAAGTTCTCTAAATCCCCAGCAGAGTCGCCAGAAACTGTAGACGTCCCCGAACGCCCCGGGAGGGTTAGGTCCCGTTCTGTTCATTTGGGCTCACTACAGTTCAAAGGACTCGAATGTCACGGTTTTTAATCTTGAACCAAAGAGTCCAAATCCGGCAAATCGATGTTGAAAATAGATTTTTTGAAAAGAAGCGCCAAACATGGACTGCTTTGCCAGATACAGAGTCGCCACCTAAATGTTTTTTAATGGGAAATTTAGGAAACCCTGACTCGGTGCCAAAGGCCACGTGTCCGTCATCACCAAAGTTGCCTCGGCTCGGGAACTTGGGTACGATTGGGGAAGGTCACTTCGTGAGCACCCCCGCTCGCCCGGTCAAAGACCGGCCTCTACTAACCATGATATCTTATTTTGAAAACCTTGTGTGTTCTTATTCCGGTTATTAGCCGAGGTTACTATGTGATGCGCACAGCATACAAGTATAGACTGAGTCGCCTGAATTGGAACAAAAATATTTCATGTTTGCTTTTGAAAGATGGTTTGCTACCCGCAGGTAGGCTTAAAATGCAGATTTTGCCACCCTTGGGTGGGCTTAGAAAACATGGTTTTGCCACTATCTAGTGGGCTTAAAACAAACAATCAATGCATTGTCCCAATTCAAATAACCCAACCTTCACCCACAGGCATTCAAGCAGTTATATCACATAAGCACATAGCCTCATGGTAAGCATGCTATTCATGGCAGTCACTCACACACATGCAAGGATGCTAAAGCATAAAAACTCACCGAGAACTCCAAGCCAAAACAGAAGCTCATTAGAAATCCATGCATGATCCTAGATACACAAAATTGCCTAATGCAACACATGCAAAGATGCAAACTATAGCAGGCTCGGCTATTCTAAACATGACATATGGAATGCTACAACTAACACGTATTCAATTTGGAATTGAAATACAAATGCAGTTTGTATGATGCGCCGAGCCCGGTGCATGCAAAACAGATGAATGATGCAAACATGTTGTCATACTGTATACTAATTGAAATATGCCCTAATCTAACCATCATAAGCAGGTAAATAAAAGGGAAGAAAAACGTGGGGTTGGAAGACATACATCACACTCACCCACACTTATTAGAATTATGCCCTCGCGCAGAGGGTCCAAATAAATATACAGTCCCAAATGAAAGAATAATACAGTCCGAATAATGCAGTCCGCATAATATACAAATCCCTAATTAATTAACAAATTAACTAAGAAAAACTGTAAACTGGCATGCAAGCCAGGGGCTGCCTTGATTCTGCTCCGGATGATGGAATGATGCATGTTTGGGCTGCTTTGCGCGGAAATCCACGGCGATGCCCCGATTAGCCTCTGTTTTGCAATGTTTCTTGAAAAGCGCGCCAAGCCTCAGAAGACTGCTGATTCTTGATATGCTGCAACAGAGGGCAGGAAAGGGGCATAGCAATGTATTTTCACAAATATATGCATGCCTCGATTCTCGTGCCACCAATCACGCATATCGATGCATGATGGCCGAGGAACCGAATTGCACAACTCAATATAGAATGAATGCATATGAACACACAACAAAACCTAACCCCATCATAGATGATCCGGAGTGTCGGTGACTGGGGAATGGAGACACGTTCCGTCACTCGGAGTACGGAACGCACCTCGTTTCCCGTGCCCGGGGTAACTCCTATCCCGAACATGATGCAATATGCATGACATGCATGAAATGCAACTAACATACAATCCTAACATACACAATGCTATGGAATGGCATACACGCTAAACGAGGTGATACACAACCGAGCATACACAATGCTATGGATGAAATGGCATACGCAATGCAATATGGGCTTACACCAACATGAGAGAGCCTCAGCCACACTCACATAAGAGGCCATCAGATGAAAATAAGACAACTCGAAATGCGTGCACGCAAACCGAGGACCGGTCCTCAGGCACCGAAATGCCACTCTAATGAGACATGGAAAAGCATGGAGTATGGCATACTATAATGCAAAAATCAGTAGCAAAAGGAGGGGGGAAACAGCCCCGAAACAAGGCGAAATGACACCCGATGCATGGAATCTCTCCCGAAATGCAAAACTAGGTACATGAAATGGCTTACAGCTATACAAAGCATGCATAATTGGTACATGACATGAAAAACCAGAAGCAAGGCAGCCCCAAAACTAGCATTTTCTCAGTTCAAATCAAAGCCAAACAGCAATCACAAGTAGGGGAAAAATGGCATACAAAAATGGCTCCGCAAGGGAGGCAATGAAGCAAGTAGTACATGCAATGCCCAAACAGAAAAATACCCTTCTACAACACTGAAGAGGGACCAAAAATATGAACATTTACAGTTTATGACATCCCCCAAATCAGTATGCAAACATGCTCAAAATGCAATGCAAGATTGAGGCCACAAGAGGGTATAACATGAAGTAGGCAAAATATACATCAAAAAGCCAAAGACCCTTAATGAAACATGCCAAGAAGGTCAAAATATGGCCACTTTCAGTTCTGATCATGGCCTAAAAACAGAGGCAAGGTAAGCTCACAAAGCATGCAAAAATAGGGACCAAAGAGGGGCAATGAAGCAAGTCATACATGGAGGTCCCAAACAAGGTTGAGCCCTTCTACAATGTTGTAGAGGGGCTCAAAATAGGCCTATTTCCATTTTACATCAGGCCTCAAAACAGACTACACATATGCTAAAAACACCATGCGAAATAATGGCATACAAGAGGGTATTGAAGCAAGTACCAAATGGGGGGCTCAAATAGGGTTGAGCCCTTAAACAAAAATGTAGAATAGCTCAAAAAAAGCCTAGTTTCAGTTAGGGTCGGAGCCCAAAACAGTAAGCAAATAGGCTAAGAAATTGTTGTAAAAATGAGCTACAAAAGGGGGAAAATGGACTTACCCTTGTAGACCAACCCTTTTGGTGATTCTTGGACCAAGTTGCAGCACCTTTAGCCTCTGGAAAGCTGCTCCAAGCTGCTGAGATGGAGTAGTGGTGGTGGTGCTTGGTAGTGATGAAGAAATGGTGCAAAACTTGAGTGAATGAGAGAGATCAAGGGAGATATGTGTGTATATGCTCAAAGCAAATTTTCCAACCCTTTCTCTAGAGCTGGGAGACCAGCTATATAGACAAGAATGGGGGAGAAAAGGAGGGAAAAAAGTGGAGGGAAAAGGCATCAAGTTTCCCTCCAAAAGTTTTCCCCGGATACAGATCTTTTTGGGGGAAAACAGCTATACAGCTGTAATGTACCCACACTGAGGAAGCTGGCCGGCCAACTATCTTGGTTGCAGGTGGCCGGCCGGCCAAGGGTCAAAAGGGTCAAAATGATTTTCTGGCCGGGCACCAAATATTGGTGTCCTCCCATGTCCCCTCATCACAACCCTGTGGTTCAAAATTGGAAACTGTGAAACAGGAGAGAGAACAAGCCACTTTTAGGAGGGGTTCAAAAGGTTCAAGTTGAATTTCTGGCCGGCCATGTAATATTAGGGTCCTCCCATGTGTGCACAACACAAATATGTGGTTTGGAGTTGAAGACAGTGGCCCTAGGGTGGTCAACATTGGCTCGGAAGTGAGAAAAACGGGCGTCGGAGGGCGCCGGAGGAATACAACTGGTTGCTGAGACAATTGTTGGCCTCCCACCCTTCAGTGACCTTCCTGGTGATAAAATAGAGGTACCTGCCAAAAATGAACGAAAACCGATGCAAAACGAATGCTCGGGGGCCAAAACACGCAGTTCGGGTCCCGAAAATAGGCCGTTAAGCACCGAAAGTGGCATTCGACCACGAAGTGGGTCTCTCAGGCCTCAGTGTCCCTCACAAGGGAGTAAATGAGATGCATGCCAAAAACCGGAGCAGTCGGAGATGGTTAGGCGGTCCCGAACAGAGGCACACAGCCTGACGGCTCCGAAAACCGGGAACCGGGCTCCAAAATGGACAAAATCACGAAATGTAGCCCACGGCCATTGAGAGATGGTCTACGGGACCTCTCCCTCCCCTCAGGAAAAGAAATAGAGAAAACCGAGTCTGGTTCGCAAACCGAGGCAAGGCACAGAAGAGGGTTCGGAAGTTCGGAGGCAGGGCTCACGGCCGAGACTCTGAGACTTCTGAACGAGCACAATATGCTACATCACCGAGCGCTCAACCGGTGATGTCTGAGTCTCAAGGTCGGTAAAAAATGGGGTGTCTACAGAAATATAAATACAAATTAATGTATAAAAAAAAAATTTGACAAAATCGTAAATTTAAAAAAAAGATCAACAAAAATACGGCTCATCCAAAAAATAAAAAATAAATTTGTAAAAACAGAAATGAGCATTTGCCACGTAATTTACAAATACCTAAAACACATGAAACCCCATTGCTGAAATATACATACAAATTAATGTATACAAAAAAACAAAATGACAAAAACGTAAATTAAAAAAAAAACGACCAAAATACGGCTTATCCAAACAAAAAAATTGAAATTAGCATTTGCCACGTAATTTACAAATAAATAAAACACATGAAAATCCATTTTTGAAATATAAAAACAAATTAATGTGAGTGAATAAAAAAATGACAAAATCGTAAATTAAAAAAAAATAACAACAAAAATACGCCTCATTCAAAAACCTTTTAAAAATAAAACTTGAAAACATAAATTACCATTCGCCACGTAATTTACAAATAAATGAAACACATAAATAAAAAAAACAGTTATTGTATACCAATAAAAATAAATAAGGCAAATTGTGTAAATTAAAGAACAAGAACTAATTAATGTATAAAAAAATAAAAATGATCAAAACATAAATTTTAAAAAAAAAATATTTAAGCAAAATACGCCAAAGCCAAACCCAAAATAAAAAAAATAAAAAAAATTTAAGCCAAATACGCCAAATCCAAACCCAAAATAAATAATAAAAAAAAAAAAAAAAAAAACAACAACAACAACAATTTCGGTCCAAGAAGAGGCTGACGTGGAGGACCACTTTGGATGGCTTACAGGTAAACTCTTTTAACGGGCAGTTTGGTAATTTAACAGGAAGACACCTCACCAAAAAGTCAAAAAGTCAAAAAAGCCAAAAAGCCCTTCCCAAACTAGGCTTTTTAGCCCCAGGCTAAAATAGCCAAAAAAGTCAAAAAGCCAACCCACTTCCCAAACGGATGTGTAATGTTTGTAAGAGAAAAAGTAAAATGATTATAAGTTTAACCTGACATTTTATCTTATTGGCTATTTTAGACTATTTTGTATTTTTTTGGATTTTAGCCAAAAAAAAAAAGAAGCTAAAATCCAACTTTGCAAACAGGGCCTTCATATTACTTAAATTTTTCTTAAGTTTTAGCCTATATTCTTTATAAATTTAGTCAGAATTAAAATAAGTTTCGGCTTCGTTTGGGAAGTTAGCTATTTTAGTTTTTGGTTAGTTTTATTTGGAAATATGGTTGAATTTTTTTGTAGTTAGATGTAATGTTTGTAAGAGAAAAAATAAAATGATTATGAGTTTGATGTGACATTTTGCCTTATTAGTTATTTTAGACTATTTTCTCTTTTTGTAAATTTTAACCCAAAAAAAAGCTAAAATCCAACTTGCCAAACATGACCTTCATATAACTTAAAATTTGCTTAAGTTTTAGCCTATATTTTAAGAGACATTTAAATTTTAAAGTGATATCAATTGCGGTTATCAAACAAAATTGATTATCACTTAATACATTTAGTTTTAAGTGTTGAATTAGGTTATCAAATACCCTATGGTGTCTCATTTATTAACATTTGTATTTTTAATTAGGGTATACGAATTACCTCATGTAATTTTGAAAATTATATCACACACCCTTTGAAGTTTCTAATTTTATTACAAATGGTCTCTTTTATTAACAAATTATTAAGTTAATTAATAGTTTTTAATGATGTTAAAAATATATTTTTATTAATAATTTAGCTAATTTTATTATTGTATATGAGAATAGTTAGAAATTTTATTTTTTAAATTAATTCTGTTAAATAAAAAATTCTCACCAAGAGTATTTATAATTTTTTAAATTATAAAGAGCAATTTTTAAATAAATCTGGTGTATTTATAATTTACTATTTTTAAATATCATGCTTGGATAACTATGCTTGGATACACTAAGAAAATAAATTATAACATAAAGGATTAATTACAAAAAAGTCCTATCTACATATTTTGTGGTAGCTTAGGTCCTGTCAAAAAGTTTTTGAACCAATAAGCACTGCAAGAAAAAGCATTTTTGCCGACCATTTTTGGCTACCAAAACCAATTTAGTCGCCAAAAATCACGGAATTGGCTACCAAAAATAATATTAGTCGGCAAAAGTCAAATTTTTAGCTACTAATTTTTTTTAGTAGGGGAATGTTGATTATTGGTGACTAAAAAAAAATTAGTAGCTAAAAATATTACAATTGGTGACTAAAAAATTTTTTAGTAGCTAAACATATCACAATTGGCGACTAAAAGAAAATTTAGTAGCCGTAGAGGTACCTTTAGCTACTAAATTGTTTGGTAGCCGAATGAAAATAAAAAAATTAATTTTTAATCTTTGCCGACCAAAATTTTGGTCGCCAAATGTTAAGTTTCGGCGACAAAATGAGTTTTAGTCGCTGTAGACCTACTTTTGGCTACTAAATTTTTTGGTAGCCAAATGAAAATAAAAAAATTAATTTTTAATCTTTGCCGACCAAAATTTTGGTCGCCAAATGTTAAGTTTCGGCGACAAAATGAGTTTTAGTCGCTGTAGACCTACTTTTGGCTACGAAATTGTTTGGTAGACGAATGAAAATAAAAAAATTAATTTTTAATCTTTGCCGACCACAAGTTTGGTCGCCAAATGTGAAGTTTCGACGACAAAATGAGTTTTAGTCGCTGTAGACCTACTTTTGGCTACTAAATTTTTTGGTAGCCGAATGAAAAAAAAAAAAAACAAAATAGTTATTTTATTTTATTAACAACAATACCATTAGTCTCCACTTGAAAATTTGACTAAACAAAATAGTTATTTTATTTTATTTTATTTTTATTTTTATTTTTATTTTTATGAAGAGGTTGTACACCCACCATCCAAAAATATTAATATCTTATTTTATTTTTTATTATCTCAAAATATTAATTTTTTTTAAAAATTAATTATTAAAATAATATGAATTTCTTATTTTGTCCTTTTTTTAAATCCATGAATAATACAAAAAGTACAATTATGACAATTGATATTTCTAAAAAAATATACTATCAAAAGGTAATTTTGATAAATTAATATTTTTAAAATGTAATAATTGTATTATAAAAAGAAATTAAATTCTGAAAATAGACTATTATTTTGAGATGAAAAGTACAATTAAACTATTTATACTTTTTACATCATCATATTTCAATAACACTAATAAATTAAGAATAAATCAAAATTCACAAATAAAAGACAAAATATCCCAATTATTTATCATTTCAATAAATTTTTCAATATTATTACCAGTACTAATAAAAGACAAAATATCCCAATTATTTGTAAGACTTATTGATATTATTTCAGATTTTAAAATTTTTCTTAATTTTTTAATAATTAATTTTTTCAACTTTTTAAAATTATTTTTACGTTATACACGGTTAACAATAATCAAACACTATTGTTAATTTAAATTTGGAGGGAGACATTTCTAATTTAAATTTGAGGGATTTATAAAAGTAATTGGCTACTAAAAAAACACGGGTTGAGCTGGCTCAGAATTTTTTAAAAAAAATGTTTTCCTTCTTTTTTTTAAATTTTCTTTCTTTCTTTTCTTTCTTATTATATATATATATATATATAATATAAGAATATAAGAATATAAAATTTTAAAATATATTATTATATTTTTAAGTAAAAAAAATAATATGACAAATATTTAAGATAATTTAATATTTGTAATTTATAATTTTATTACTTATATTTTTATTTAAATATAATTTTAATATATTTGTTACTTTTATTTAAAAAAATTTTAAATAATGAATTTTTTTTTGTTACTTTTAATATATTTTTTTAATTCATTATTTACCGACTAAATTTTAGTCGGCGATTAGTCTTACAAAATTTAAAAATTGTGCTTCAGACTTCGGAGGGAAACTTCGGAGGAAAATTTTAATATATTTTCTAGGGTTGTATTTTCTTGATTTTGTATATTAAGAGAGAGAGAGAGAGAGAGAGAGAGAGAGAGAGAGAGACTGGAGATGGGAGTGGCGAGCAAAGCAGGGTGCTGGGCATTCAAGCCCTTCACGGCGGGCCTCGGCGTCGCCACCATCTATCTCGCCGCCACCTTCTCAGTCAATGTCTACCGCGGCCTCTCCTGGCATAACGCCCAATCGGTCTCTCTCTCTCTCTCTCTCTCTCTCTCTCTTTCACACACGCGCGCACACACACACACACACACACACAACCCTGTGATATTTGTCTGTAACTCTTGTTGGTGATGCTTTGTGATGATTATGCCTAATTTTGTGAGTTTGTTCTTCTTTTGAATTTGGGAAAATTACTACATGAATCGATTTGGATTTGAAATTTTATTTCTTTATTTCTCAAGTATATTCGTCATAGAATATGATTAGTCAACATTCAATTCGTGATTAATAGGTATAAACTTCACTAAAATTGTAAACAGTTTTGGGAGTTTGAGTGCTTTGGCTCTGAAATGGAGGTCCTTGGAGTGCTTTAACTTGAACTACCTGACATATTATTTCTTTCCTTTCCATTGCACCTGTGTTACATGGACCATTATCCCTTGGTGGACAGGTATATATATATATATCTATTGTGTTGCTCTTATATAATAACCTTGGTGGACAGGGTGTTTAATGAAATGCCTCAAAGAAGAATTCATCTTAATTGCAAATCAACTTTACATAGTGTTAGTATGATTTGACATCAAACCTTCCAGACTAAAGTCAGTCCATTAGATCATGTCAAATATTTGGGACACTAAACAAGCTTAGTTATAGATTAATTGAGAGAGAGAGAGAGAGAGAGAGAGAGAGAGAGAGAGAGAGAGAGAGAGCATGGCTTCAAACTTGGTCTTTTGTTTTAATTAATGTTTTTAGAGTCTGCTTTTAGGTTTCCATATATTCTTGGATTTTTTGCATTTATGATTGTCATTATGTTGCTATGCCTCCATGGTTATTTGCATTATTTTGAAATGTATTTACTTCGTTGAATTGTTATGCTCATGGGTCATGGCATTGGTATAGTTATTTTGAATTGCTTTGTATAATCTCTTTCATGGTTAGTCAATTATTGTTATTATTATTATTGTAGTTCATTTGCATTTGTTCAGGTTTTCCTTAATTTCTTTTCCCCTGTCTTTCATTTGCATCTGTGATTAATGACCTTAATAAATAAAGGTTCCAATTTATGTGAGCATTGGACTATATTTCATATACATATGATGCCATACCACATAGGTCTTCCTAGGTCTCTGACTATTTTTGTTAGCCTTTCATGCATAATTCAAACCATGTTCTTATTGTAATATTGTTTCTTATAAACTGAAGTTGTAAAGAAAATAAAAGATTGAATATATTGCTTCCTAAGCATAATTATACACCAAGTTCTCATCTTTTTGATCATACCATGTTATATGAAACCTAATTATAGGTTTTCATATTTAAATTCACTCCTTCATGTGTAGTAGATTGTGTGTTAATGGCTTCACTGCTATGCATTTTGCAGAAACCTATAGGGCTAATATCTTTGTTGGATGAAGATTCAAATTTCCCGAAGGCCACTGATTTGACCTTTGCTAATAAGCTTAAGCAACACTTGAGTGGTAATCCTTGCTTTAAAGGAGAAAGAGGTGGAGCTTTTGGTATTTGCCATTATGCTGGAGAGGTATGTTGTTAGATGGTGTAGCTGGCATTAACTAGAAATTTATAGCTGAAATTGGTGAATCTTTTGACTACACTGCAATGTGTACTGTTTCCAAAATAATAAAGACGAAATAACTAACAAATATAGGACAATTTAAGATGTTATGTTAAGACAACTTGCATTAATAGCATCCATTTATGTCTGCATGTGTCAAGAGAGATGGGAAGAAATTTTAACACTAGTCTCAAATTTGAAGTGCATAGATCCTTTTCTCTGGCACTATTCTCATTCCCTGTCAAGTTCTAATAACTCATGATTTAACTTGTAATGGAAGTGAAAATCTATGGATCAGTAAAAATGTAAGTAACTGCAAACTTGAGAAGAATTAAATTTTGGATTTGACCTCAGGATCTCTCATTTTTTATCTTCTTTTTGCCTTTGCGGATCTCGTTCTAGCAAAAAAAAAATTTGTTGATATTACTTGGAAATTTTGATCCACTCGTTCCAAGAGCTTTCCAATCATCAATTTAATTATCTTTCTATTTAAGTTGTTTAATTATCTATACTTATTTGCTAAATGCTTCCGCTGATTGGGAGGTTGATTATTATTTTGCAGTTGGTGTCTTCAGAAAGAAAGGTACCAAACTATATGAAGCAAGCTTGAAGGATGAGAAGCCTTTAGATCAATGGCTTCATTGTTAAATTAAGCAAGTGTTTTAGTAAATAAATTTAATTTTCCCATCATGTTTACACCTTCAAAATATTCTGTAAATGACATTTGATGTAGAATTTTTTGTACAGAGGACATCTTTTTTGTATGATTTTGTGTTTGTATGGAATTAATATTTTGGGATGGATTGTATTTGATTTGTATAGAATTTGATGTTAATTGATCAAATTTTTGTATTGTTGAAACGAAATAGAAATAGATATATGTATAATTATTGTTTAAATATAGGGTGCAGGTTGCACGAAATAAATACAGGTTGTGAAGAAATTAATTATAATAAAAAAAAACACTAAATAAAGTTTTTGGCAATTAAATGTTTAGTAGCGAAAAAAAAAAAAAAAAAGTGAATTTGTTAGTGACTAACCAATTGGTAGCCAAAAAGGAAATCAATATTTTTAGTGACTAAATATCTGGTAGCCATAAAGAATCCAAAGATTTTTTGTGACTAAAAATTTAGTAGCTAAAAATAAATGAAGACTTTCGGCTACCAAATGGTTAGTAACCAAAAGTTTAATAAAATGAAAAATAATATTTTTGGCGACTAAATTCTTTAGTCCCTAAATGTAGTAATGTTGTGACTAAAACTTATTCCCGACAAAAAGTTTTAGTCACTGAAAATTTATTTTATTTTATTTGAACACTTTTGGCGACTAAATATTTAGTCGCCAAAATATACCCTTTCCCGACTACTCAGAGTTTGGTAGCCGAATGTTTATTTTTGGCGACTAATATTTTAGTCGCCAAAAGATAACCTTTGCCGACTAACCAGAGTTTAGTAGCCAAAACGTTCACTTTCAGCGACCAAAAATAGTTTAGTCGCCAATACTATCGCCGACAGGCTATAGGCGACGACTTTGGCGACAAAAAATATTAGTCGCTAATTTGTTTCGGCGACCAAAAATGGGGCTTTTGGCGACCAATATTTTGGTCGCCAAAAGTGACATTTCCTGTAGTGAAGTCCCATTTACAGGTAAAAAGACGTTTTTCCCTTCAATCCCAAAACTGAGAATGTTCTCAATTTATAATTATTAAAACTAAGAAATTTCACATTTTTTTTTCTAGTATGAACTGAAAATATTATCAAAACTATCAAAACTAAGAAATTTATAATTATTAATTTTGATAAATTTCTCAATTTTTTCATGATTAAAATTGAGAATATTATAAACTGAGAAGGTTCTCAATTTAAAAAAACTCTCTCTCTCTGTGGAATCTGTCTCAATCTCCTAATTGGTTCTCTCGTCTCAGCTTTCCAATAATCGGATCTCAGTACTGATTCACTTTCTCTCTCCGATTGAAAAACAAAATCTGGAGCTTCTACAGACTAACATTGGCTATCTTAGTCCAAAACCTCATCAAGGAGCGCAAATATCCATTCGTCTTCTCTCTCTTCGTCCTCCTTCTCTTCGTCACATTCATTCTCTTGCCCACCTCCTCTCAATCCCCTATCAGAGTGAGCTTTGCACTATGACATTCATTCAAAGAGAAGCATCCTAACAACAAATCCGTAGCCGCCGTGAGTGTTTTCACCTCTTTTGTGTATAATTTATTTATTCAGGTGAATATGAGTACATAGATGTGATTGTGGAAGGAGAGAGAGTGTTGATAGACATAGATTTAATATCTGAGTTTGAGATAGCTCGATCAACCGGAGGCTACAAATCAATCCTCCAAACTCTGCTGCACATTTTCGTAGGCCGAGCCGATCGTCTTCAGCAAATTGTTTCGATCGTTTCGGAGGCCGCGAGACAGAGCCTGAAGAAAAAATGATAAATTGGGCTATTAAAAATTAATGGGACTTGAAGGAGCAAATAATTTTATTTAGGACTTAATGGAGTATAAGTTCACAAAATGGGACTTGTATGTAAATGCCCCTAAAATAAATTACATTTTAAGTTGTTTTCAGAGGTAGGTTAAAAGTTGACTTTTAATTTTTTTTTGAAAAAATGTGTAAAAAAATAGAGAGGTAATATAATACCAAAAAACTAAAAAAAATCAAAAAAAGCCAAAGTTGCCAAAATGGTTATCTCTTTTATATTTTATCATTTTTTTATTTTGGTATTTTAAGTTTATTTTTTTTCTTTACTTTGACCATTCACGTTTAAAGATTTTCTCAGTTGACTTGTAAATCTAACTTTATTTAAAATTAGATGAAAAATACCACGTTAACTATCACATAATATAAAAAATATATTATTATATCAAAATTTATGTTTGTGGAGGTGTAAGTTATATGTAGTAGAATATTTTTATGTCACGTGACTATCAATATGTTATTTCTATTTAATTTTAGATACAAGTTAGCTTTTGAAGTAAAATAAAAAAAAAAATTGAAACATAAAAAGCTAACGTAAAAAAATAAACTTGAAATTTCAAAGTGAAAAAATGACTAAATATAAAGAGGACATGGTGTAATTTATTCTAAATTTATAAAAGAAGGATATGAATGAGATTTTTTTTTTTAATTTTATATTAGAAGTGGTAATATTAGTATTATAGTAAAGGAAAATTCTAATATACACATTTAAAAATGGTATATCATATGCATCCCTAATTATGTTATTTTTTTTTTTAGTTATAACTATTTTTTCTTTAGTTATGACTCACAAGTTATTTAGTTATACCTCATGTTATATTTGATTATGACTTTTTTTTTTTTTAAAGTTATAATTCAAAAAATTAAAATTTTAATTATGAGGTACATATGGATCTTACCAAAAGTGGTGAGAAATGAAATAGTAATAAAAGAGTTTACTTTTTCATAATTTTTCATCATTTCTCACCCATAAACATAAAAAAATAGTTTTCTTCCTCATAATTTTCTATCATTTCTCATCAAATCATCCATAAGGTTAGTGTAAATTAATGCTATATGTATACCCCATTCATCATTGAATATTGATGATTATGAATATTTAAATATTCAATAATTCTAGAAACTAGAATACTCCTCTTTTATTTCATTTTATGTTACATGTTTCTATTTGTTAGATATTAATGACATTTATGTAAAGTCCATTGTTGTATTACGGGCCAATTTGGGAACAAATGTTAAAAGTCAAATTTTAATTTTTAATTTATTTTGAATCACATTATTTCTCTATTTTTTTATATATATTTTTAAAAAAAATCAAAAAATTAGGTTTGAACCAACTTTTAAAGCAACTCTACATATCTAACTTACACAAATAATAAATAAAATATGATAAATAGCTAGGTAATCATGGTGTCACGGTTGGACACCATTTTTATGTCTTTGAAGGTGTGTATCATAGTATTATATGTTTAATTAATTTTAACACTATATTATAATATCGATTAATAATAATAATAATAATAATAATAATAATAATAATAATAATAATAATAATAACTGTGGAAGCAGCAAGTAGAATGAAGAACATGGATTACGAAATCAAATATGACTCAAATTGAACAACAGATTTGGAATGCACATAATTAAAGTAAATATTAAAACGTCATAATTTAAAATACAAAAAATAACTTACAATTACAATTGTAGCAACTGCAAGGATCTTTAATTAGGTTACAAATGGAAAGGAGTAATTGTCACTCAGAGCTCTCTGTTTTTTCTTAAGACTGAAGAATGAAAAACTTGAAGCTTTCTGAATGAATACATTACAATATATAGAAAAGGAAAATACAGTAATCATGTGACTTCTTTCAATACAGTAATCATGTGACTTCTTTGATTGATGAAAGCAGCTGGTAGCGTGTAAGGCAAAGCAAATGCTGTTGGTTGCTTTCGGTGGAGTGATTGCACGAATATGCAGCTTTAACAAAAGTTGATTGGGTGAATAGTGACGGTGAACAGTAAAAGTGAACAGTAACTTTTACTATTCATCACTTTTGGTGGAACATGTGAATATAGGAATCAATATAAATACAAATTAGCAGCTTTTCTCAAAAGAGTATTGATTGAAGCTAATTTAGATTTATAGGGAATCCTATGTTGATCAGGCATATGGGTCCTGAGCATCTTGGAACTCGGATCTGCCATATGATATGGGTTGAGTAGTTGATCCTTCAGAAGATTGTGACTGGTCTGAACTGTCTTCTGAATTTCCTGAACTGGGTGATTGAGCTTCTTCAGCTTGCTCCGTTAATTGATGGGCTAACTGGAGTAGTTCATCTTGAGATAACTTGGGCTTGACCTTTGATTTAGCTTTGGGCTGAGCAGGAGGTGAAATGGGCTTAGCCTTAGCTTTGGATTTTGATTTGGGTCGTGAATGTTCCTTGGGCTGGTCTGGAATTGCAGGAGCTTTGCATTTCACCTTGGATTTTGATTTGGAGGATTTGGGCTTGGAACCACTAGATGAGGGGCTTCCAAGGTTGACTGGAGGAAGACTGGGCTGGCTTCCTTGACTGATTGCAGCAGTTGGGTTCTGCTGGGCTTTGGACATAGAAGGAGTTGGAGCACACTGATCAATGGGGAATTCCTCTTGAACAATTTCAAAAATTCTGGGCACATTGAATTTAGCCCACCATTTAACTGAATGTTGACGGGTGATTATGTTACCATCAATTCCATAATGCCATTTAAATATCCATGGGAGTTTATATTTGGATATAAAAATTAACAAAGATGGAAATTGTCTCTGATGAGTGGTGAATGGGTAAACAGAGGAGAAATAGTTAACTAGTTCAATGAGATCTCCAGGGAGGATGTCTGAAATGGCACCATAATGAGTCCACCATCTCAGAAACCAGGTAGGAAACTCAGATTTGAATTTTTGATCAAAGGAGATGAACCAGGAGTGACTAAAAGTTTCATTTTGGTACAGGAAAATTTTGAACCAGGCATCAACATAATCATGGTAATTATACTGGATGGAATGACCAGGTAAATCTCGAAGCTGATAAGGAGGACCCCATTCAGCTTGGGAAACAATACTATGGATGTAAATGGAATGATACAGAACCTTGCTGGCATAGGTTCGATCATAAATGGGTTTAATCAAGACTGATTGATGATGGATCAAAATATCTTTGTAATAGGTGAGTGTTTTCTCTGGATGTGGGAGGATGAAATGGCATCCAGAACCAAAATGGGATTTAGCAATTTCATGGATTACTTGGCCTTTAGGGTGACTGGGTTCTATATAGAACAGATTAGTAGTGTGTGATTTCGTATAATCAGATCGAGATGACCTGACTGGGTTAGCAGGGAATGGAGTAACTGAGACTGATTGGCTTGGAGCAAAAGGATCAGTAGCCAAAGCAGTTGAGTAATTAGGCCTGGGGATATTACCAAGGATTTGGTAACGGTTGATCATTTGAATGGGTTGAGGGTATTGTCCTACTAACTCCAAAGGAGGAGAAACAAAAGGTTGACTAGAAGAAACCAAAGCCTTAGAAGGAGGCCTTGGGCGAGACATCTGTGGAAACAAGAAACAATGATCAGTAGCAGAGATTAACAACCAGAAAGGAGATCTAGATAATTCTGGAAATAATGTAAATGGTTGTAATAATCATGTCGTAAAATACGTCGGGCTTGAATCTGTTGGTGAATGATGTATTGGGCTCTTTTAGTAGTTGGTTTGGCGGATTTGAGGCGGTTAATACGGCGATTAACTTGTTTGAGCAGGGTTGGTAAAAGGTAATTTGGGTTTTTAAATATGGAATATGTGGAGTAGCACTCATCCCTTACCCTCCTGTAAAAATTCCCGGGTAAGAAAATCAGGAAGGGAATTTTGACAACCAGGTATATAGGTGATATCAAAATCAAAAATACTTAAAATAGATTGCCAACGAGCAAAAATTTGTTTACTAGCAAGATTTTGAACATCTTTTTCCAAAACATATTTAGCGGATTTGCAATCAACACGAAGTAAAAATTTTTGATTTAAAATATCATATTGAAATTTTTGTATACATAAAACAGTAGATAAAATTTCTTTTTTAATAGTACTATAATTTAATTGTGCTTTATTCCAGACACCAGAATGATAACGAACAATTTGTTCAGATGATTGAGGAGTGACTTTCTGGAGAAGAATGCCACCATAACCAATATCAGAAGCATCAGTTTGAATAATTTTGAATGAATTTTCAGTAGGAATACCAAGACAAGGGAGAGACTTAACATATTGTTTGACGTTTTGGACAATAGAAGTATGAACAGATGACCAAGGAGGAGGATTATCCTTTAATCTATCAAACAATGGTTGACAAGTCTTCCTAAGGTCTTTGTAAAAATCAGCAATGTAATTAAGGGAACCTAAAAACCTTTGTAACTGGGTTTTATCAAGAATTTCATCAGGGAACTTGGATGTAAACTCAATTGATCTACTAATTGGCAGAATAGTATTGTGGTGAATATCATATCCTAAGAATCTAACTTTAGTTTGAAAGAGTTTGATTTTAGGAGCTGAGATAACTAAATCATGACTTTTAATTGTATAAAAGAATGCAGTTAAATGTTTCCAATGTTCATTAAGGGATTTGGAAAATATTAAAATATCATCAATATAAACAATAGAAAAATGACTAAATGGATTAAAAATATCATTCATTATATTTTGAAATTCACTAGGAGCATTTTTTAAACCAAAGGGCATTACGTTCCATTCATATTGACCAAAGGGTGTGTTAAAAGTAGTTTTATATCGATCTTTAGGGTGAATTTGTATTTGCCAAAACCCACTTTTTAAATCAAATTTACTAAAAATAACAGCTTGACTAAGTTTTTTAATCAAATCTTTTTTATTAGGAATAGGATATCTAATCCATTCTAAAACAGTATTGAGTGGTTTATAATTAATAACTAAGCGATGGACACCTCGTTCTAATTCAGCATTTTTATTAACATAAAAAGCAGGACAAGACCATGGTGATTTACTTGGACTAATGATTCTGTTTTTTAATAATTCATTAATTTCTTTCTTACACATTTCAAGTAATTCATAATTCATTTGAATAGGTCGAGATTTAGTAGGGATGTGTTTTTCATTAAAATTTTTAATATACGGCAAAGTAACTACATGCTTTTTTCTATGCCAAAATGCAGTAGGTAAATTGGAGCAAACAGTGGATTCTAGTTTTAATTTAAAATCATTAATTTGAGAAATAATAACATGATCAGTTAATTGTTGATCAATTCTTTTATAATTAATTTCTTCTTTAAGAAAATTGATTTGCCTAGTTAAGCGATTAATAGTATGGGAAATAGAACAATCTTTTAACAGTTTTAATTCGAACATTTCAGGCGGAAATAAAAATTTAAAAGTAACATGTTGGCCTAAAACATGAGTGATAATTCCTTCAGCAGATGTAGTAAATGGATAAAGTAAATGTATAAATGGGGTACCTAATATGATTTTATCAGTCATGTTTTTTACTAAAACGAATGAGGTTTTGAAACATACATTATCTTGGCAAACATGAACGTTAGGTAATTTATATTTAATACGCATTTTACTACCATTAGCAGAGGTTAATTTCTCATGGCATTTTTCATAGTATTTAGTAGGGAGCAAACCTTCTTGTACACAGTTTAAATCAGCACCAGTATCTACTAGAGCAATTAAGTTTAATTCAAAATCATTAATAACTATCTTAATTCGTGAATACCATTTTTGCATATAGATTTTATTGATTAGATTTAATCTGTTATCGTCAAGAGTATAGGATTGTGATCTGTTGTCAAATATTAATTTATCAGGATTAGTGTGATCAGAATCAGGGTCAGAATTATGTTCAGATTTATTAGGAGATTCATGAACTGAGTTGTGGAAATTATCTAAACTTTTATTAAGTTTTAATGTAATAATTTCATCTTCTAATTTTCGATCTTTTTGTCTTAATTCATTAATAGTTTGTTTGATTTGATTGATAACAGATTGTAAATCTTGAAGTGTAATTTCTTTAGTTTTATTTTTAAATCTTTCTAAAGTTTTAGATAAACTGATAATAGGTTTATCAATCTTAGGTTTATCATCAGAATGAATTAATAAATATTTTAATTTATCAATATATTTTTGTTTTAAATTGGGATCATCTAATTTGCTAATTAATTCAATAAGGGCAGATTCTTCTTGGGTGTTTTTAGTAAGAACAGTTATTTGTTTAACTGGTTTACAGCAGACATCATTACATCCTAGATTAATATTATTGTCAGAATCGTCACTCGGTGAATGATAATTAGATGAAGTTCTTGGATGATCAGAAGAGGAGATTGATTTAATTGGAAGATTTCAAATAACTGATTTTTGGAATTATCATCAATTTGGAGTTGGTTAACTCTATCATTTAATTTTTGCTTTTCTTTACATTTATTTGAATAATGTCCTTTTTGACCGCAATTATAGCAGGTAATGTCTTTATTGAATTTAGATTTGGGATGTGATTTTTTATAATATGTCTTTTTGGGTTTAGTATAAAATTTATCATGAGATTTGGAAGGTGAATAATTTTTGCGATATTTATTAGAAGAGTATTTGGATTTATGTTTATGTTTGGAGTACTTGTGTGATTTCCTACGGGAAGGTTGAACAGGAGGTAAACCATATTGTTCACAGAAATTTCCTAATTCATATTTAGCTTTATGTTTATCCTTAGTGGCTTTTTGACTAAGTTTTAAATCAATACACATTTTTAATCATTCTTTTTGAATAGTACTAATTATATCACCATAGGTTAAATTGTCATATTCAATAACACCAGTAGGTTGACTAAGAACATCTCTAATTTTGTGAGCAAATAGACTAGGTAATCCATTAATGAATTTTTCTTTCCAAAATGATTTAGTACAGTCTTCACGTAACATTACTCTAGAGGTAAATACATCTTTATACCATCGAAAATCACTTAAAGTTGGGCAAGTAAGGTTACTAAGCTGATCATGTATGCGAGAATAAATATTAGTAGGTGTACCAATAAAATGTTGAACAATAGTATAAATTAATGTATTAATACCATCAGGGTGGCAACATCCAATAGTTTCATCAAAAATAGGGAGACCATTATCATCAGTTTGATTAGCATATATGATGGAGTCTCGTTGATCTTCAGTTAAGTATTTTTCCCACCAAGATTTGAGCATACCAGTAAAACCAGAAGTAATTAAGGAAACAATTTCAGATTGAGAATATTAGGGATAATTAGAGAGGTAACTATTTGAAACCATAGATAAATGATTTAATTTTTGAAGTATTTGATCTTCACTAAGACCATCAATGTTCCATTTGTATAGTTTTTTAGCAGAAATAGAAAATTGGTTACTAATATTATTTTCTTCATATTGGAGGTCAGGTGGAGTAGGTCGAGAATACCAGTTTTTGATAGTTTGAGGATTAACTTTGGGATAATGAATTTTATTAAGATTAGAAGATTGGAATTGTTAGGCTAATTGATTTATTTCATCATCAGCAGTGTCAGTTTCAGATGTGGTAGAAACAGTGTCAATATTTGGTTTTTGATTTAAAACAGTAAGACCTTTATCTTTAGAAGGTGAGGCATTATCGGTGGTAGATAGTTTAGTGAAT